>NC_069399.1:138418315-138658793 GCF_026875155.1 Cherax quadricarinatus | reverse complement strand
TTGGCTTTATAAAAAACAGTTTTTTTTTTCTCATTAGGCACTGTGTGCTGCAGAATTTTTTTTATACTGAGCACACTGACCACACAGACCCATTCCCTCACATGTGGGCCTACCAGCTTTCTCCCGCTTGATTTGAAGCCGCTAGAATTTTGGCATATTAATACGTACATCAAAAACACTGGCTCGTAAGACGTATTTGTACGGCGGCTGCAGTCAAAGGGTTAAATGATAAGTACCATATTGATCGTCAATAGACTGAAGCATATAAATAGGTTAAATGGTGGTAGGTGTCATAAAACTAATCCTACTCACATTTTTTTAATTTTGTATATTTGCATCTATGGGTAGAGGCCTTGGTGCAATTCATGAGGTCATATACAGTAGTGGGAATAATGGCAGATGGCTGTTGACTTTGATAATGAACTAGGCTAGCAGAGCAAACACTGATTATTGAGTGAAAAGCAGGACTTGTAGCACTTTTATGGCTGTATTGTATGTGAGAGAAAGTTTGTATAGTAATAGAGTGGAACCCTGAGTTTTGTACGCCCTGACTGTAGTACACTTCAAGTATAGAACCGTTTCTTTGGCTCAGTTTCGTCCCGAGTTTCACACCGTGCCCCATGTTTCGTCCCGCATACCAGACCTGTCCGCCTGCCCGTGCAGGCATCGTGAATCAGTGTGGCTCTGTCTCTCCTCATGTGAATATAGACATTTTCATTAATCCATCTGTGATATTTTCTTCAGAACTATATAAGAAACAAGTTACATAGCATATAAACATGGCATATAAACATGCAATGTTTATATGTTATCGAGTGGTGAGTACTGGCGAATCAAGGAGGGAGGGAGGTGGAAGGTTAGAGTTTTTTTTACACGTTTTCAAATGTAAAAACAAAGATCTACATTTTTTTTTTAACATACTTTCAAATGTGAAAAAAACGTAGATCTTCGTTTGGACAGTTTAAGGGTTAAGGACGAAACTCGGGGTTCCACTGTACAGTGGACCCCCGCATACCGTACGCATCACATAGCATTCAATCCGCATACCGCTCGCTTTTATTGCAAAAATTTTGCCTCGCATACCGCTCAAAAACCTGCTCACTGCTCTTCGTTCGAGACGCGTCCAATGTGCGCCCTTAGCCAGCCTCACATGAGCCGCCGGTGGCATTGTTTACCAGCCAGCCTCCGCGGTAACATCCAAGCATACAATCGGAACATTTCGTATTATTACAGTGTTTTTGGTGATTTTATCTGCAAAATAAGTGACCATGGGCCCCAAGAAAGCTTCTAGTGCCAACCCTACAGCAATAAGGGTGAGAATTACTATAGAGATGAAGAAAAAGATCATTGATTAGTATGAAAGTGGAGTGCGTGTCTCCGAGCTGGCCAGGTTGTATAATAAACCCCAATCAACCATCGCTACTATTGGTGGTACAGCTGCTGCTGCTGCTGTACCACCGTCAGCTGCTGCTGCTGCACTGTCAGCTGCTGCTGCTGCTGTACCACCGTCAGCTGCTGCTGTAGTACCGTCTGCTGCTGCTGTAGCATCGTCTGCTGCTGCTGTACCACCGTCAGCTGCTGCTGTAGCATCGTCTGCTGCTGCTGTAGCATCGTCTGCTGCTGCTGTAGCATCGTCTGCTGCTGCTGTAGCACTGTCAGCTGCTGCTGCTGCTGCTGTAGCACCGTTGTTGGTGTGGCTTATTGAGAATACCAAGAAACAACTAACCCCAGAGGATTTGCCACCCAGGATAACCCAAAAAAGTCAGTGTCATCGAAGACTGTCTAACTTATTTCCATTGGGGTCCTTAATCTTGTCTCCCAGGATGCAACCCACACCAGTCGACTAACACCCAGGTGAACAGGGAAAAATGCCTGGAACTAGTGCTCATATTGGTGAATTTAAAGCCAGCACAGGTTGGTTTGAGAGATTTAAGAATCGTAGTGGCATACACAGTGTGATAAGGCCTGTTCTGGAAGAAAATGCCAAACAGGACCTACAGTACTCAGGAGGAAAAGGCACTCCCAGGACACAGTGTCTCATCAGTCATTGCTGCATCTTCAATAAAGGTAAGTGTCATTTATTCTTCATTTAGTAGAGTAGTACATGCACAATATACAGTGGACCCCCGCATACCGATTTTAATCTGTGCAAGAGGGGTCATTGTTATGCGAAATAATCGGTATGTGAATGAATTTTCCCCATAAGAAATAATGGAAATCAAATTAATCCGTGCAAGACACCCAAAAGTATGAAAAAAAAAATTTTACCACATGAAATATACGTTTTCCTACACACAAAGAGAAGGATACATTCGCAATAGTAGAGTAGTACATGCACAGTATATATTGTGCATGTACTAGTCTACTAAATGAAGAATAAATGACACTTACCTTTATTGAAGATGCAGCAATGACTGATGAGACACTGTGTCTTGGGAGTGCCTTTTCCTCCTGAGTACTGTAGGTCCTGTTTGGCATTTTCTTCCAGAACAGGCCTTATCACACTGTGTATGCCACTACGATTCTTAAATCTCTCAAACCAACCTTTGCTGGCTTTAAATTCACCAATACGAGCACTAGTTCCAGGCATTTTTCCCTGTTCACCTGGGTGTTAGTCGACTTGTGTGGGTTGCATCCTGGAGACAAGATTAAGGACCCCAATGGAAATAAGTTAGACAGTCTTCGATGACACTGACTTTTTTGGGTTAATCCTGGGTGGCAAATCCTCTGGGGTTAATTGTTTCTTGGTATTCTCAATAAGCCACACCAACAACGGTGCTACAGCAGCAGCACAGCTGACGGTGGTACAGCAGCAACAGACGTGCTACAGCAGCAGCAGACGATGCTACAGCAGCAGCAGACGATGCTACAGCAGCAGCAGCAGCTGACGGTGGTACAGCAGCAACAGACGATGCTACAGCAGCAGCAGACGATGCTACAGCAGAACAGACGATGTTACAGCAGCAGCAGACGATGCTACAGCAGCAGCAGCAGCAGACGTTTGCTACAGCAGCAACAGACGATGTTACAGCAGCAGCAGACGATGCTACGCAGCAGCAGCAGCGACGGTGGTACAGCAGCAACAGACGATGCTACAGCAGCAGCAGACATGCTACAGCAGCAGCAGCAGCTGACGGTGGTACAGCAGCAACAGACGATGTTACAGCAGCAGCAGCGCTGACGGTGGTACAGCAGCAACAGACGATGCTACAGCAGCAGCAGACGATGCTACAGCAGCAACAGACGATGTTACAGCAGCAGCAGACGATGCTACAAGCAGACAGCAGCTGACGGTGGTACAGCAGCAACAGACGATGCTACAGCAGCAGCAAAACGATGCTACAGCAGCAGCAGCAGCTGACGGTGGTACAGCAGCAACAGACGATGTTACAGCAGCAGCAGACGATGCTACAGCAGCAGCAGCAGCTGACGGTGGTACAGCAGCAACAGACGGTGCTACAGCAGCAGCAGACGATGCTACAGCAGAAACAGACGATTTTACAGCAGCAGCAGCGATGCTACAGCAGCAGCAGCAGCAACAGACGATGCTACAGCAGCAGCAGACGATGCTACAGCAGCAACAGATGATGTTACAGCAGCAGCAGACAATGCTACAGCAGCAGCAGCAGCGCAGCAGACGATGCTACACCCAGCAAGCAGCGCTGACAGTGAGCAGCAGCAGCAGCAGCTTTTACCACCAATAGTAGCGAGGGTTTTTGATTGGGGTTTATTATACAACTTGGCCAGCTCGGAGACACGCACTCACTTTCATACTTATCAATGATCTTTTTCTTCATCTCTATTGTAATTCTCACCCTTATTGCTGTAGGTTGGCACTAGAAGCTTTCTTGGGGCCCATGGTCACTTTATTTCCAGAAAAAGCACCGAAAACACTGTAATAATACGAAATATTCCGATTGTATGCTTGGATGTTACCGCGGAGGCTGGCTGGTAAACAATGCCACCGGCGGCAAATGTGAGGCTGGCTGAGGGCGCACATTGGACGCGTCTCGGACAAAATCGGTGAGCGGGTTTTTAAGCAGTGCGAGGCAAAATTTTGCGATTAAAGCAAGCGGTATGCGGATTAATCGTTATGTGATGCCATCGGTATGCGGGGGTCCCCCTGTATATTGTGCATGTTTCCTTTTCTTTTTGTGTAGGAAAATGTATATTTCATGTGGTAAAAAATTTTTTTTCATACTTTTGGGTGTCTTGCACGGATTGATTTGATTTCCATTATTTCTTATGGGGAAAATTCATTTTGCATACCCATCATTTCGCATAACAATGAGCCCTCTTGCACGGGTTAAAGTCCTTTAACTCTTCAGCTCAATATTTTCCACTTCCTGGTTAGCACTACCATCGTGTATCAGTAATCTGGCATTCCTGTGGCGCTCAATATCTTCGTTTCTCCTGTAGGGGGTGGCGTCTCTATCTCTCGCTCTCGTTTACTTATTCTTTTTTTTGTCTTATTGGAATCTACCTTGAACATACTTCAGGCTCCAGAGGGTTGATCTTTTCGAGGATTGGTTGGGTCATGTAATGTAAAGATATCCTCCCGCATGTTTCATTTTAGGGGCCATAGTTTACCTGATCCCGAGATGATGTTCTTGATGGTTGAAGTTGAAGTTGTAAAGGTACCCTCATAACTGAAGCATTGTGCTGATCAGGCACTCCTGTGCGATGCAAGTCGGGATTCGATTAGATTGTGATCAGAATTTGTGTTTTTGATAATGTTTTATTCCTTACCTGCGTCCTCGTATTTGTGAAAATAAGGTTCAGTGTGTTCTCCAGTCTTGTTGGCCTCCATATTTGTGATTAGGGTTGTGTTGTTGCAGAAAATCAGCGCGCCTGCATGTGTGACCTTTCATTCGAGTACCTCCAGGGATTATTTCTGCTACGACATTATTTGCTATAGTCTCCATTTTGTAGTGTGTCTTCGATTGCAAGTCCCAAGCGCAAGATGTTTGGGGATGGGGCTGGGAAAGTTGTCGAAGGCGGGTCGATTTTTGACAGTTGTTCTTTGAACTGTTGGGACGTTTGCATCCGGTGGCTTATATACAAGTTCTCACTGGACTAAGTTTTGGTTCTCGATTTTTATTGTACAGAACTTCAACTACATCATTTGTGGTGTTCAGTATCTCTATGCAAATGAGCGACTCTTAGACGTCCAGGCCAAACCCCTTTGTTGCCTGTTTCTTTCTGTGCATCTGAAAGGTTGTATCCAGGTATCCCTTTTCATTTTGTAATGTAATCTTTTGCGTGGGTCTCTGTGAAAGCTGCAAACAGTGAATGGACCCTCGAGAAGTCCACTAATGAAAGGTATTTTTGTTGTTTGTGGATGGCTTTAGGCCTGTATATTAGAACAAATATAATGAGGTTGTGTTGCATGTTTGTGAGGGGGGGATTTTGTTGTGGGCATCAGTAGACTGTGAGCGGAGGTGCCTCTGGATGTGCCTCCCCCAGGCTCCAGTCCAACAAGGCTCCCAAGGTGGTGGAACTATTTTGGTTATCTTTTCCATTTTCTTTCTTTCGTTCTCCCCTAAAAAAGCATTTGGGGTGTTGTCATAGCTACATTGTTTCTATGATGGTGTTGTATGGGGTGTGTGCCTCCTGGGTCCCTTTATGATGATATGCAGGTGCACTTGGTATTGTTACCATTGTTTTTCAAGTACTGAAGGACTGTCATCATTCTCGGGTGGAAAGTATTTGCAAGGGAGGTAGAACGACACATCCCTTAGACAGGAGGTCAGGCAATTTTTGGGATGCTCAAAGTGGATGCCCATTCGTTTTCCTGATATTCCCCGTGTTAACAGATGCCCCAAATATAGTATTTGCACAATTTGTTTTTGGCTGGGTCCAAATTCGTGCTGGTTGTTTCTTAATCTGTGCGGCCTAGGGCTGAACTACAGTCCTCCATAGCCAATTCAGAGCCCCCTATTGCGTCATGGCACCAACATTTTTAAGGGAGGGGATTCGATACATCTGTACTAGGAGGCTATGACTGTGATGGCTGCAGAAGAGTTACCCAAGAGGCGGGTCCTCTACTACATTGTACTAGGGCTATGACTGTGATGGTTTGACAGACGAGTCTACCCAGAGGAGGGCTCCTCCTCTACTACATCTGTATAGGGGCTATGCGTTGGTGGCTGTGGTGGAGTCTTTACTGAATCCCCTAGGATTTTCACCAATGGCTGGGGGGTGGGTCTGGGTCAGCACTAAAGGCTGGGACCTGAACTAGCGGTTGTTTTTGTTTCCTGTGTTTTTTCTAGTGTGTATCTGCTTATTTTTGGGTCAGTTGTTTGTAGATGGGCATTCTCTGTGTTAGGACTTTACTCCTTTCTATCTTCCCCTGCTCTATATATTCCAGGTAGACTATTCAATAGTTCTCCTTTTTTTTTCTAGTTTATAGTTTATTAACTCTCTGGAGTGCTTACGTGATATCCTGTCCATAGTTTCCACATCCCTGTTGCGATCCGAAACACCGATCTAGATCGATGTCATTTTGGGTTGCAGTGTTATTCTTGCACAGGTAATCATGATATTTTGAAAAGCTAAGGTTGCATGTGAGTTCAGATTTATCCACAGGCCTTTTCACATGTCCCACAGGTTTTACTGTTGCATTCCTGCCTGTATCCTATTTGCAACTGGGTACCACAAGAACCTGATCTTCACTTTACCTTTCAGCTCTGCACGCAGGTGTTATGATTAGCTTTCCACATCACACATAATTTACTCTCGACGCCAGTGAATTTTCTTGAACACATGGGATTTTCAGAGTGATTACACCAGTACAGCTTCCATTTGAATTCCCACTAGCATTAGCCAAGACAAAAGAGTTAGTCTGTCTGTCATAGGCTTGTGTCCTGGCAGTGCCTTTTCCTCTCATAATGTAGGTCTCTTTGGTTATTTTCTTCAAAAGAGACCTGTTGCGTCAACAATGAACACTTGTTGGGAGTTGGGAATTCTTCAGCCTATGTACCCCTTGAATCCTCACCAAATATTTCAACATTTGTTTGTCTGAACTTGCGCTCACTATGCTTGCATTCACTGGGATGCCATACGCTTCTTAACCCGTCGTGGGGTCAGTCATGTACACAAGTATGTCACTGCAGCAGGGCCGGTCTGTACTTTTTTTTTTTTTTTGTAACACACTGGCGTTTTCCCTTCAAGCAAGGGGGGCCCGAAAAAAAAAACTTTCTCCATCATTTACTCCCATCATGTCTTTGCAGAAGGGTGCTTCTTTAACTACAGTTTTTAAACTGCAACATTCAAACCTCTTCAGAGTGCAGGCACTGTACTTCCCATCCCAGGGATCAAGTCGGCCTGCCGGGTTTCCCTGAATCTTCATAAAATGTTACTTTGTCCACACTCCAACAGCACGGAAGTATTAAACCATTTGTCTCCATGCAACTCTATCAAACTCGCTCACGCATGCCTGCAGGAAGTCCATGCCCCTCGCACACAAAACCCTTATACCCCTCTCCACTTCCTAGCCGGACCCTACCGCCTTCCCTTCCACGACAGACTGATACATTTGAAATCATTCTGTTTCACTCCGTCTTTTACATGTCCGATCACCTCAAAAACCCTTGCCTCCAGCCCTTGGACAACAGTTGTGGTAAATCCCGCACCTCCTCTAACTTCCAACTTCGAATTCTCTGCATTATATTCTCACCACAATTGCCGCAGACATGACTCTCACTGCCTCCAGCCTTCTCCGCGCTGCAAATTCATCACCCTTGCTTCACACCCATTAAGAGCGTTGTAAAACTACGCTCATACCTTCCCCTCTTTGCCTCCAAGGACAAAAGTTCTTTGGTCTCCCACCAGACTTTCTAAGTGCAGCGCTCACCATTTTCCCCTCATTAATTTGGGATTACCTCATGTTCTTAGACCCATCCGCAGACACGTCACGCCCAATATTGATAATGCCTCCTCATACTCTCTTCCCTCCAATTCTGATATCCCATTCTTTACTCCACTAATCTTTTTGTTATCTCATAACCTTACTCTTTCCGGTATTACTTTTAAGTTTTTCTTTTGCAACCTACCAAATTCCTCACAACCTCTGCAACTTCTCTTCAGAATCTCCCGTGTCATCAGCAATGAGCAAACTAGGTCAACTCCACTTTATGTGTGATCTTTATTTTAACTCCAGGCCTTCTTGCCATAAGACCCTGATTCTACTTCCCCCTTACAACCCACGCTAAATATAATAAACAACCACGGTGGCATCAACAATCCTTGTCTAAGGCCTACTTTTACTGGGAAAAATCTCCCTCTTTCAGACATACTTTAACTTGAGCCCTACTATTCCTCGTATTTAAAAATACTCTTCATGCTTTCCAGGAACCTACCTCCTACATACACCTGCAACATCTGCCACTTTGCCCCCATCCACCCTGTTAACGCCTTTTTCCAAATCCATAAAATGCCACAAAAACCTTTTAGCCTTATCTAAATACTGTGTTCACTTTTGTTTCACTTTAAAACACTGGTTCCACACCACCCCTACCTTTCCTAACGCTCCTTGTTCATCTGCTATATATTCTCCGTCTTCCTATTATTCTTCCATAATACTCTGCCATAACTGTTCAGGTTACTCAAAACAGCTTTCTCCCTATAATTTTGGCACTTTTTTGTCCCCTTTGCCTTTATATAAAGGGAATATGCATGCTCTCTGCCACTCCTGGTACCTTACTTTTCCATACCATTTATTAAATAATGGCACCAAACTCCAAAACTATATCCCACCTGCTTTTAACATTTTCTATCTGTATATGCAAGAAAGGTATAAATATACCGACAATATGAAAGTTAGGACACATGTGCAACATTGGATATCTTTATGTAGACGTGTCGCCATTCCAGTGGCTTATCAATAAGATTCTCGGAATTATTAGGAGGACCGTAGATAATCTATTTAACAAAAGAATGCGGTAATCAGTTCCCTAAGCCTTGGAGTTAGTGTTCACAGCATGTGGTGGAGGAGCAATTGGAGCAGCAAAGGCAAGAAGACTGGCGGTTATACTAGGCGTCTGTGGGATGGGTAGGGCAGCTGCCGAGGGCATAGTCACTGGTTAGGCGGGATTCCCAGTGGAAGTAGGTCTTCCCAAAGAGAGGGGTTAGTTGCAGCGCGTGAGAAGGTCTTGTAGATTGTCTCTGAACCAAAGATTCCCTTGATGGTGCAGTGCCTCTTTTAGTTTATAAACTTCACCTCTCTTCTTCCCTGCTGTTCTATTCTCCTTGCATCCCATTACTTTTATCTCAATGTAGCTTAACCTCAAAGTGAATTTGATCTAGCTGTGGCCCCTCTATAACATGTAAATCCGGAGTTACTCAACGTCTTTTCATCTACCAATACATAATCAACAAACTACTGTCATTTCACCCAATTCATTCCGTTTTTACTTTTTATCCTCTTTTTCTTAAAATTGTATACCTATCCTAAACCCTTTCTATAACCAAAGTTCCATCAAAGGGCTCCATTTATTATCATTGCACCTGGCACCCAACTTACCTACCAACCCTCTCTTAAAAGTTCTCTACTTTAGCATTCAGGTCCCTACCACACAATTTCTCTTCCTTGGTTCAAAGATTCCTATAAATTCATTTACATCTCAAATCAGTCTCTCTCCTTACATTCTCTCTTCTCCAGGTACATACCCGTTTATTATGACCTAACTTTTCGCATCCAACCTTTCCTTTTACTTCACATCATTCCTTGAATTTACACATTCTTATTCTCTTTTCTCCTTCCATAACTGATCTTCAAATTACTGCTACCCTGCCTTAGTCTACCTCTCTCAGATATCCAGATTTATCCAGTTATTTCCATCCCTCCGAAAGCTCACGTACTTGTACGCCTAAATTCTAGGCCTTCGAATCTGGCTGGAAAGAAAACTGGCAGGCCTACATTTGTCGAACTGGTCTGTGTGTCCGTTGTGTGCACAGTATAAAACAAAATCGGCAGGCATGTGTGCATACTGAGAAAAAAACTTCAACTGTGTTTTTTGGTTTAAAACAGGGATTTCTAGTGTATTTGCGTTATAGTATTTTTTATTGTATTCGTTTCATGGTTCTCATTTGATAGAATGGAAAATATCTTACAGACTTATAGAGATTGATTTTCATTGGTTTTGTTGACAAGTATCTTGAAATTGAGCTCAAAGTAGAGGAAATGAATCGATTTTTGCCAATGTTCAAGAGTAAACACAAATCCACCGCCACGCATTCCATACACATAAACTGGTGAGTCTAATATCTTTCACCGTGTGTGATATCATTTCTATGTTTTTCAATGATGTAGTAGTATACATATAACACAAACCTTCTATTTTCTGTGGAGAATAAAATTCCCAAAATGGAAAAAGTAAAAGTAATGTTAAGAGGGCCTAGAGACATGGGACTAATTGAAACAGAATAAATGATCTTTTAGTGCATGAATGTTCTTTGTTTATTCTGGACCCTTTTTCGAAATTGGCATCTTTTGAAATTTTGTGTGAAATTGCCCAAGTTGCAATTTTGACACTTTATTGGGTAGTTGAAATGGTAAAAAATGGGCCGATTTTGTACTCTATCGATAGACAAATGGCGTTTCTAGGGAAATAGCTATATTTAGTAACTGCAAAATTGAATTGGCGGAAATAGGGCTCAAAAATGCCGACCGAAATCGCCCACCCACTTTGAGACTGCTAACTCACGAGAGCATAATTCCGTAAGTGTTCCATCAAAATTTCTACCTTTGGTGTCATTATGATCGGGAAAAAAGATTTCCATTATTACATTATTTTTTTTTTCTCAACCTGAGAACAAGTTTGGGAGAGGGTCTCGACCCTCAAAGGGCTTAAATCTGTCAAACCAGCCTCTGCTGGCCTGTAAATTCACTAACACAGCACTAGTTCAGGGATCTTTTGTATGAGATCCGCATGCAGCTGCCTTGCCTTATCACAAATGATCAGATCTGAAACATCTATCTCCCACTAAACGTTTTTTCGCTGTACAACAACGTCTCTAAATCTTCCATTGTTTGTGATCTCTTTTTTGATAACATGTTTCTATCTTTACCAATATGCTTCTTGATTTGTTCTTTCTTTGCCAGGGTAGACGTGATTGTTGATTTGTTGTGCCATAATCCTGGCAAGTCTGGCACTGCACACACTTTCGAATTTTTCTACAATTTCTTTCTTCCAATCTCTATCTCTTGTGTTTTTCCACTTTTCTTTACCAAAGGCTGGCATGTGTGAATTTCTATGAGCCCATGGTGACTATTTTACGTCACACTTAATAAACAAGCTCAAAACACCATGGATTTTCAGAGGAAAGTTTGGATGAATGATGGGGGTATTATGCTCATTCACGCGAAAAACTCAGGGAAGACTGACTCACGTATGCGCCGGCATCTGGCGGGTGCGGGGCTGACATGTCTGATACGGCGATTTGTGAGGAAACCGGGGTACCGACATACGGCGACATAATTTCTGCCTAAATACGAATTCGGCCGATCCTTGCAGCAGATGATCTTCGTGGTTCACTGTATCAATAATAAGCACACTGAGACATAAATGTCATATATGTTAATAATAAAAACATGTTGATTAATACATGTATGACATTTTTTCAACTTATATAATGTAAACATGTTAACATAACAAATATGATGAATACACCCACAGTAGAATAAATTAACATAATTGTGAGATAGTTTTCTTGCGTGTTGTCGGTGTGTCGGAAAGATACAATGTTTTTTTATCGCCAGCACCCAAGAAAATGGGTTAACCACAATAGTATTACTGGGAGAACTGTAGAAAATTATTCCTTTCCTATGCTTCCTCTCAGAGCATTTTCCTTCTAAAACTGGATTGTGTTACATGGGAAATGGGAGTGTTGCTCTTTATTTATTTACTGTACAATGTGGAGACAATTGTACACAATTTAAGGTGTTTGTTTTATTGGTAAAAGTTTCTCAAAACATGGAAATAAGGTCACCTCGTTCTAACTTTTTGGGGATATCCTAGGTACTTTTACATATGCTTTGTTATTTTTTAGTAATTTTAGCATAATACAGAGGTACAAAGTTAAAATTACAGGGAGCAGCAGATGCCAAATGCACTATATGGATAGCTTACAGGCTGGCTTAAAATTAACTTAGGATTAACTAAGCAATGATTGAAATCCCGTGATAAAACATTATTGTAAACAGATAACTATAAAGACAAATGCGTATTACAAAAGACAGGTTCATATGGTGCATGCATTGCTGTAACTCATCGAATGGAGTATTCTGTTAGGTAGTGTATTTAAAAAAAATAAAAAGTTAGATTGCGGTCCTAGGTTTAACTTTTTGTGTTGATATATTGTGAGTAACATAGAGGATTACAATTTATAAGGTTCAGTTATTCATTATTTATTTGGTTTTGAGTGGAGTATCGTGATCTTTGAGAAAGAGACTTGAATTTATAACAGTAGTGTTTCTTTTATATTTACAGGTAGTGAATTCCAGATTTTAGGGCCTTTATGTGCATTGAGTTTTTGCATAGGTGGGTAATGGACACGAGGACATCAGCAGTGCTCTGTGCTTGTGTTATGGTCATGTGTTCTGTTGAGGTTGGGGCAAGGAAGATGTTTGAGGGGAGGGTTATATCAGAGTTAAGTGTTCTATGTATGTATAGGTGCAGTAATATTGTATGGTGTTTTGTATGGTGAGTAGAGTGAGTGTTGTGAAATTAGTGGAGTGTGCTGGCCTGTAGTGAGAATCTTGTTAGCATTCGTAACTGCTGCCTTTTGTTGGGTAATTAGTGTCTGAGATGGTTAATTGTTGTTGAGCCCCATGCACAAATTCCATAGGTGAGATAGGGGTAAATAGAGAGTGATAAAGGGCTAGGAGGGTGACTCTGGAAAATAGTACCGTAATGTCGATAGTATGGCCTACAGTCTTGGAAATTTTCTTAAGAATTTGATGTAATGTGTATGAAATTAGATTAGTATCAAGGTTGGTTCTACGATTTTCCCTCTGTTAGTTTGTGATTACTGTGATCTGTTTATCAGTTTTGTTAAGAGTACATCTGTAGCCTTCTCCCTCTGTTACCAAACTGAATGAAGTGAGGTTTTTAGTCATGTTTAGTGTAAGTTTGTTTGTCTCATCCAGGTAGAAATTTTTGTAATTCGGTTTTGTTTACAGTATGGTAGCGTGGCTGGGCTCGGGGTGGGAGAAGAGTATTGTGTGTCATCTGCAAATAAGTGTGGGTTTGAGCTATCCTTGCGAAGATTTGGTAGGTTTCATTTATTATAGGAGAAGAGAAGAGTCCAAGGACACTTCCTTGTGAGGACACCAACTGTAATTGGTTGGTGCGGAAGAGTTGCCCATTTTTTTCGGGTCACCCACCAAGGCAGGGTGTGGCCCAAACAAAGAAAACCCTATACCTCATTCACTTCCATACAGTCTTGCCAGAAGGGTGCTTTACCATACAGTTTTTTAAACTGCCACATTAACACCTCCTTCAGAGTGCCGGCACTTGTCGGAGGTTGGTAGGGACAGCAACCAGCAGGGAAGTACTACCATCATGCCAGATGACTGTGAAACATAATCCTGTAACTGGTTTTGCATGATTGGTTTGGGATTGCCGGGTTTCTTTTTCGTCTCTCAAACACGCTAGATAACAGGCGTTACACATATTGGCTTCTGTTGCTGGAGGTTAAGACTTGAGGTAGTGAGGGTAAAGTGCCCTCTAATACCATAGTGTGACAATTTTACGTGGAGCAAGTCATGGCAACTAGTATCAAAAGCTTTAGTACGTCAATGAAGATCCCAGTGGGACTTCTTTTTTCCTCTTATTGCAGTTGTATATATGTTCTAGCATGTGTCTAATAGCATCATTAGTATTTTTATTAGGCTCTGAATCCAAATGGCAGGGGTTTGAGAATGTTTTGGGAGATGATGGTAGAGAGTAGATTCGTTTATGAATTAATTTTTCGAAGATTTTTGAAGAGAGGGTTTAAATGGATATTGGCCTATAGTTATTCAACATGTTTGGTCTCCTCTTTATGGATCGGGGTGGGTGAGGTGGACCCTTGCTATTTTGAGAACTGTTGGACGGTGAAGGATTCAATGGTTTGTTAACGGGAGTGTTGCAATGATTATGGTGTAGTACTTGTGTGACGCTTTTTTGTTATTAAAGGGTGGTAAGGTATTTATATCTCTATGCCTTGTATTTACAGGGGTTGATAATAAGGGAGACTTGTATGGGTTCGTGGAGCTAGGAACAGTGTGTTGGGTAGATAGTTGCCGTGAGGTAGGCATTTTGGTGGGGTGTGCTGAGCTTGGGATTTTATTGCAGAGTTTTGACCTCTAGTGGAGAAGAAATCATGAGTCTTTTTGCTGTTTCTGTTGGTGGGGAGTTGGGGTTTATTGATTTTGCTATTTATTTCACTATGTCGTGTATCTTTTTTGTTCCAGAATTTCTGATAGGGTCTACCAGGTCTTTTTTATATCACCTCGTAAGTTGGATAAATCTGTTCTCATAATACAATTTTTTTGCCTTCTTACCGGTGGTTAGGATTGACGGAAGTAAACGTTTTGTTTGGTCTCGGGTTATGTGACCATTCTGTACTGTTTTTCATATCGTTGTGTTATGTATTTATGGATTTGAAATGCTGGGTGTTTAGCCTAGGAGCTGTTCAGTCTCTTAGCTGTATTGTTAGTTTTTTTATGGGCTGTGCTTTGTTATAAAGGTTTTGGGGTCTTTTTTAGAAATTATTAAAAACATTCGTCAAGATCTGTATAGATTTCTTGGCTCAGGGTGCCAGTCAATGTTTGATACTGCTGTTGTGAAGTTATTAATGGGCTGCCTCAGTGTGAAGTCTGAAGGTTGACTTGTAGTGGTTTGGGGTATTTTTACCAAAGAGTTTTATGAGGAAAGTAGGGTATTGTCTGTGGTATTATCTGTAATATTGCCTGATTTAAAGGGGATATGAGTGTTGTTGGTCCAGATGTTGGTCATGTAGGGAAACACTAGTCTTTTGTAAACTCTTGTATATGGTTTTGTTACTGTTGGTAGCACCATGCAGTTACGTTCATTGTGTTTTGTGAATTCCGTAACGTGTGGTCCTGGTCTTGCAGGAGATTTTAATTGAAGTTACCTGGAGTAGTAAGTGCTTTGGGTTCATGCGTGCATCAGTTAATCATACTTCTTGGTTTTTGACTAATTGCTAATGTGTGATTGTGGAACTCTGTAGATGTTTATCATGTGAGAGGTTTTTGTAGGTATTTGGATTTGCATTTCGCTATATATATTCATGTTCCTCCCTTGTGCAAGTATTAGTGATTACATTCTAGTTGGTCTGAGTAGTATATAGCTGTGCCACCCATGTAGGTCTGGGCCACAGTTGTGAATGGTCTGTTGTAAACACTGTAGGTAGTACTTTAAATGGTATTCTTTAAGTTAGAAAATTATAATATAAAATTATAATATAAAAGGGACCTAATCTAAGTTGTGATGAACATAAAGTGGTAATCACATAATTGCACTAAGGTCTAAAATAATGACTTTGTGGAGGATATGTTTTGTGCTGGTATGAGCTATAGTTAAACTAGATTGTAATCTAATAATATAACATTACAAATTAACAAATAGCACCAGTCTTTTCTAGTAATTCAATTATTGTCTAATTATGAATTTGGTATTGACTTTAGTACAACTGATTTTAATCTAATAATATAAAAAAGGCACAGACTCTCATTGTAATTGCACTTAGGTGTTATATAAGTTATTTACAAGATTAGGAGTATAACTAGATTTAATTGACAAGTTAAATTTACAGTTAAGGTAGCAAAACAGAAATAAAATAAAGGAGAAAAAAAATATATGAGGTAGTAGTATAGTTAGCAAAAGATAGGTTAAGGGCCCTGAACAATACTATAATTGCAAATACCATTAATTGCACACACAATATAGTCACTTAGATATGAAAACAATCTTAGAATAGGAATATAATATAAACTTATAATATAAAATACAAATTGAATGGTACTTGCAATTGCACTAGAGTCTGGTATAGGTTGTTGACAAGATGCTGGGTTATAACTACTCTTGTCTCACCCTACATGAGACTACAAATATTTTAACGAAGTAATGTGTGTTTACCTGTATAATGCATTATATTGCTCTAGGTGCTTTAAATGTATATTAGGTGGGGGCGGGGGTGTGGGGGGGGTGGGGTGGCCATAACTACCACACTCCTCATGTTTCTTTCTATAAACCGGCATATTCCACCGAAAGCAGGATGGCCCAATAAGAAAAACAAAAGTTTTCTTTTTATCTTCGTAATGTAAACTGAAGGGTTACTAGCCCCCCCCTTGCTCCCAGCAAGTCTTTGCTGCCTCAGTAAGTCCTCCACACCTGACCTCTTAACCTTTGACTGTTTTGTAATTATATAGTCTACGAAGCCTGTGTTTGGACGTATATATAACTAATAATTCTAGCGGCTTCAATTGCAGAGGTGAAAGCTGTAGGCCCCACATGTGAAAGAATGGGGCAGTGTGGTCCAGTGTGCACATATAAAAGAAATCTGCAGCCACGCAGTGATAATGAGAAAAAAAAAATCGGACATTTTTTCTTGAAATACAACCGCTGACTTTAAGATGTATTTTCGTATAGTATTTATCGTTTGTATTCTCGTTTCGTGGTTATGTGATAAAATGGAGGAAAATAGTACAGAAAAAGATATGATTTTGATTCGTTTTCACGATGCAAAGACCTTGAAATTGAGCTCAAAGTAGCGGAAATGTTCAATTTTTACCAATGTCAAGAGTAAGGAAATCACCTCCACACGTCCAATACACGTCAATTGGGGAGTCTAATATTCTTTCACTAGTTGCTCTGGTATTTTGTTTACCCTTTGTACAATAATGCAGTAGTCTGCATAACAGAACTTTTGTATTTTTTGTATGAATAAAAATCAAAATAGAAAGAATAATAATATAGAGGGCCTAGAACGGACTAATTAACAGAGGATATGTTATTTTAGTGCCAAGAATGTCTACATTGGTTTATTCTGGACCTGTTTTGAAATTGGCATCTTTTTTTAATTTGCGTGACATTGGCCGATATTGCCCCCTATCTGGACCATGTTTGGTAGTTCAGCTCAGTAAATGGGCAGTTTTCTTGTACTCATAGATAGAAAAAAATGGATTTCATAAGAAAATAGCTTGAGTTTGATAGACTGGGCCACTGGAAATTCGCAAAAAATAGGGCTGACGTGGGTTGTAAATTGCCGATTCGTCAATATCACTGAGGGTCGCTAATTAGTGGAGAGCGTAATTCTGTCCAGTTTTCCCATAAAAATTTCGTTTCTTTTGGTGTCATTACAATTGGGAAAAGATTCTCTATCTTTTCATACGAAAAACATAATTTTTTTTTTCGGCAAATTTGCGAACCACCAGGAGACCCTTTAGGATTTGGGGTGTGTGACAGTCAAGGGGTTAAAGGGAACCCAGAAAACAGGACCTCTGAGGGACAGATTTTTGATGCGACAGGGTCCACGTGACTGTCAAAGGTGTTCCCAGTGGCATTAAAAAAGAAGAAGGGAGTAACCTGGGAAAAGGACTTGCTACGAAAGTCTTATGGAAGGGGACTTCCCTTTCCAAAACATAATGGACACTCCTATCGCCCCTCCCTCCATTCTCATACTCATCCAATAACTCTTCAATTACAGGTACGTGTCATTTATTCTTCTTGTAGTATTTAATGTGTTATGTTCATTTGTTTTCTGTGTAGGAAAAATGTGTATGTATATGCAATTTTTTTTTTAAATATTTTGGGTGTCTGGGAACAGATTAATTGGATTTCATATTTGTATGGGGGAACAATAAATTGAGGGTTAGGAGACAAGAATTTCATGTTTAAAACTGAAGTCCCTTGTAATTGGTCTACCAAGTTTGGAGGATGAGCAGGACGCAATTGTTCCATTACCAGGAGGGGCATTGAGTGGCAATTTTATTTCTGGAGGTATTTTTCACACTTGGGCCAAGCACTTCTTGGACTCAGTCAATGAAATTGCCTCGTCTCCTGGAGTCTAACCTGGAGGGAATTCCAGGGATATTTCAAGTCTGCGCCGGTCCACGTCCAGGCCTTCTGGTGGTTCAGGGCCTGATCAACGAGGCTTGTTACTGCTGGCTGCATGTAATCCAGCCACGAACCACAGCCGGTTGATCGGGCACCGTCTTTAGGTATCTGATCCAGCCCTCCTCTTGAAGAAAACAGGGGTCTTCCGTAAGGCCCCTTTGCTGGGTGGGGGACGGTTTGAACAGGCTTGGGCCCCAGACACTTAATTTGTGTTTTCTTTTAGTGTACCAGTGACGCCCTACTTTTAATGGGGGTATGTTGCATCGCCTGCCTTGCCAAGTCTTGCTGGCTTTGTATGGAGTGATTTCTGGGTGCATATTAGGAACAGTCCCTCCAGAATCTTCCAGGTGTTAGATTATGATATATCTCTCGCACCTGCGCTCTAGTGAGTACAAGTCAAGTGCTTCCAGGCGCTCTCAGTAGTATACGGGTTTGTTGGAACTTATACGTGCAGCAAAAGGTTCTTTGTACATTCTAGCTATGCAATTTCTCCTGCCTTGAATGGGGATGTTAATGTACAGCAGTATCCAGCCTAGAAAGAATAAGTGTTTAAATGGATCATCATTGTTAGATTCTTGTCTGAATGTTCTCATTATCCATCCTATCAGTTTCTTGCAGATGTGTAGTGGATTGCTGTGATCCTTGAAGGTTGGATCCTCTGCATTACCCACTCCAGGTCTTCACATTACTTTTTCCTCTCTGTTGTGTGAATTGGAGTTTGTAGGATACTCTGTTCTATTTTTATTCCTTCAGTTTTCCATAACGAGTAGTTGATTTGTCTTCATTGAACTTCATATTGTTCTCGGTTGTTCCATTGGAAAACTTGGTTTATATCTTTTGGAGGTTAACAGTGTCCTCAATGGATGAAAACCTCATGCGATTAGTATTGTCTGCAAAAGCTGATACAGCGCTGTGGTTACATCTCTGTCTAGGTTGATATGAGAATAAGGAACTGGATCAAACATACCCGGCCGGGATTGAAACCGCGGTAGAGGAGTCTCAAAACTTCCCAGCCCGGTCGGCGTTAGCACTAGACGTAGCCACAATCAGTTTCGTCCAAAACTAGGTATTATTTCTACCTACCATAGGAAGGTTAGCCAACAGGCACCCACTGTGACCACAAGGCAAGTTGTTACAGACGAATCTCCAGTAGCGTGGCCGTGGCGAACTTAGCCAAGTCCCTTCACTGCCGTCACATGACTCACGAATAATCGTAATGACACGATTGGAAACAAACCTGACCCCGGCCGGATTGAAACCCGCGGTCAGAGAGTTCAAAACTCATGCCCATCGCCGTTTAGCACTAGTTTGTTTGCAATCGTATGTTCATTACGATTTCGGGAGTCATGTTGAGGCAGTGAAGGGACTTGAGCTAGAGTTCGTTACGGCCATGCTAGCTGGAGATTCGTCTGTAAAACTTGATTTGTGTCACAGTGGTGCCTGTGCTAAACCTTTTTTGGTGTCGAAATCTACCTAGTTGGACCGAATCTTATTGTGGGGTAGCTGGTCTGTGGCTAACGCGGACGGGCTGGAGTTTGAGACTCTTGACGCGGGTTCAATCCCGGCGGGGTATTATGGTTTGGTTGCAATCGTGTCAGTTAGGCTTCGTGAGTCTAGGACCAGGCAGGTGCCGAGTACTGTGCTTATGGGTCAGGCTTTCACTTGGCAGCTTCTGATTAAACTCTGTTTACACTTCTTTGTGGTGCGATTGGTTAGAAAGTTGAAGATTCCATCTGTACTTTTACCAGTTGTCCTTTGGCACGCATTTTGTGTTGCTATTACGCCAATGGTCGCACTTGTCAAAGGGCTTTTGCAAAGTTGTGTATACTTCCTCCGCATTTTGTTTGTTTTCCAGTGCATTCTAGGCCCATATCATAGTGGTCACGCAGTTGCGGAAAAGGCAAGGAGGCGACTGCTCTGAACCCTGTTGCCCTGGGTTGTTGCAATTTTGGGAGTCCAGGTGGTGTGTATCCTGCTTCTTAGAACGCTTTCAAGATTTTTATGATGTGGGGATGTTAAAAGCTATTGGTCTATAGTTCTTCGTAATGCTTTGCATGCCCTTTATGGATAAGAGTGGGGCTTTATCTCTTTTTTTAGTGACTGTGGACATCTCGCGGTGTCTATGCTCCTCTCCATAGCATAACGTAGGGCCCGTGAGGAGAAGGGTGTTTCTTGCAGTTTTTAATGAACACGAGTTCCACAAGTCTGGGCTGGGGCCGAGTGCATGCATGTCGTCCCGATGGCTTTCTCAAATGTCTAGTGGAGAGGTAGGTTATGTCATAATCTGGCCTACATTGCAGGGTTTTTGAGGCTCATTCATGAAAAAATTGTTGGATCATCTATCTGTAAACGGGTTAGTGGCTCAAGAACATGTTATACTGCAATTTCGTATCTCGCTCGTTTCTTGTTGTGTCAGTGTAGGATCATCTTGTGTCTGAGCCAGGGGCCTTATACTAGCAGTGGTTTTTTGGACTAGGGTTTTTTGGCGTCTGAAAAGAAATATTTGAATTTCTTTTCAATTTCATTAACGCTTTTAGCTCCTCTTGTCTCTCCTGGTTCCTGTATGAGTCCTTTAACTCTTCAGCTCAATATTTTCCACTTCCTGGTTAGCACTACCATCGTGTATCAGTAATCTGGCATTCCTGTGGCGCTCAATATCTTCGTTTCTCCTGTAGGGGGTGGCGTCTCTATCTCTCGCTCTCGTTTACTTATTCTTTTTTTTGTCTTATTGGAATCTACCTTGAACATACTTCAGGCTCCAGAGGGTTGATCTTTTCGAGGATTGGTTGGGTCATGTAATGTAAAGATATCCTCCCGCATGTTTCATTTTAGGGGCCATAGTTTACCTGATCCCGAGATGATGTTCTTGATGGTTGAAGTTGAAGTTGTAAAGGTACCCTCATAACTGAAGCATTGTGCTGATCAGGCACTCCTGTGCGATGCAAGTCGGGATTCGATTAGATTGTGATCAGAATTTGTGTTTTTGATAATGTTTTATTCCTTACCTGCGTCCTCGTATTTGTGAAAATAAGGTTCAGTGTGTTCTCCAGTCTTGTTGGCCTCCATATTTGTGATTAGGGTTGTGTTGTTGCAGAAAATCAGCGCGCCTGCATGTGTGACCTTTCATTCGAGTACCTCCAGGGATTATTTCTGCTACGACATTATTTGCTATAGTCTCCATTTTGTAGTGTGTCTTCGATTGCAAGTCCCAAGCGCAAGATGTTTGGGGATGGGGCTGGGAAAGTTGTCGAAGGCGGGTCGATTTTTGACAGTTGTTCTTTGAACTGTTGGGACGTTTGCATCCGGTGGCTTATATACAAGTTCTCACTGGACTAAGTTTTGGTTCTCGATTTTTATTGTACAGAACTTCAACTACATCATTTGTGGTGTTCAGTATCTCTATGCAAATGAGCGACTCTTAGACGTCCAGGCCAAACCCCTTTGTTGCCTGTTTCTTTCTGTGCATCTGAAAGGTTGTATCCAGGTATCCCTTTTCATTTTGTAATGTAATCTTTTGCGTGGGTCTCTGTGAAAGCTGCAAACAGTGAATGGACCCTCGAGAAGTCCACTAATGAAAGGTATTTTTGTTGTTTGTGGATGGCTTTAGGCCTGTATATTAGAACAAATATAATGAGGTTGTGTTGCATGTTTGTGAGGGGGGGATTTTGTTGTGGGCATCAGTAGACTGTGAGCGGAGGTGCCTCTGGATGTGCCTCCCCCAGGCTCCAGTCCAACAAGGCTCCCAAGGTGGTGGAACTATTTTGGTTATCTTTTCCATTTTCTTTCTTTCGTTCTCCCCTAAAAAAGCATTTGGGGTGTTGTCATAGCTACATTGTTTCTATGATGGTGTTGTATGGGGTGTGTGCCTCCTGGGTCCCTTTATGATGATATGCAGGTGCACTTGGTATTGTTACCATTGTTTTTCAAGTACTGAAGGACTGTCATCATTCTCGGGTGGAAAGTATTTGCAAGGGAGGTAGAACGACACATCCCTTAGACAGGAGGTCAGGCAATTTTTGGGATGCTCAAAGTGGATGCCCATTCGTTTTCCTGATATTCCCCGTGTTAACAGATGCCCCAAATATAGTATTTGCACAATTTGTTTTTGGCTGGGTCCAAATTCGTGCTGGTTGTTTCTTAATCTGTGCGGCCTAGGGCTGAACTACAGTCCTCCATAGCCAATTCAGAGCCCCCTATTGCGTCATGGCACCAACATTTTTAAGGGAGGGGATTCGATACATCTGTACTAGGAGGCTATGACTGTGATGGCTGCAGAAGAGTTACCCAAGAGGCGGGTCCTCTACTACATTGTACTAGGGCTATGACTGTGATGGTTTGACAGACGAGTCTACCCAGAGGAGGGCTCCTCCTCTACTACATCTGTATAGGGGCTATGCGTTGGTGGCTGTGGTGGAGTCTTTACTGAATCCCCTAGGATTTTCACCAATGGCTGGGGGGTGGGTCTGGGTCAGCACTAAAGGCTGGGACCTGAACTAGCGGTTGTTTTTGTTTCCTGTGTTTTTTCTAGTGTGTATCTGCTTATTTTTGGGTCAGTTGTTTGTAGATGGGCATTCTCTGTGTTAGGACTTTACTCCTTTCTATCTTCCCCTGCTCTATATATTCCAGGTAGACTATTCAATAGTTCTCCTTTTTTTTTCTAGTTTATAGTTTATTAACTCTCTGGAGTGCTTACGTGATATCCTGTCCATAGTTTCCACATCCCTGTTGCGATCCGAAACACCGATCTAGATCGATGTCATTTTGGGTTGCAGTGTTATTCTTGCACAGGTAATCATGATATTTTGAAAAGCTAAGGTTGCATGTGAGTTCAGATTTATCCACAGGCCTTTTCACATGTCCCACAGGTTTTACTGTTGCATTCCTGCCTGTATCCTATTTGCAACAGTGGTACCACAAGAAACCTGATCTTCACTTTACCTTTCAGCTCTGCACGCAGGTGTTATGATTAGCTTTCCACATCACACATAATTTACTCTTGACGACATTGATTTTCTTGAACACACTGGGATTTTCAGAGTGATTACACCAGTACAGCTTCCATTTGAATTCCCACTAGCATTAGCCAAGACAAAAGAGTTAGTCTGTCTTTCATAGGCTTGTGTCCTGGCAGTGCCTTTTCCTCCTGCATAATGTAGGTCCTCTTTGGTATTTTCTTCCAAAAGAGACCTGTTGCGTCAACAATGAACACTTGTTGGGAGTTGGGAATTCTTCAGCCTATGTACCCCTTGAATCCTCACCAAATATTTCAACATTTGTTTGTCTGAACTTGCGCTCACTATGCTTGCATTCACTGGGATGCCATACGCTTCTTAACCCGTCGTGGGGTCAGTCATGTACACAAGTATGTCACTGCAGCAGGGCCGGTCTGTACTTTTTTTTTTTTTTTGTAACACACTGGCGTTTTCCCTTCAAGCAAGGGGGGCCCGAAAAAAAAAACTTTCTCCATCATTTACTCCCATCATGTCTTTGCAGAAGGGTGCTTCTTTAACTACAGTTTTTAAACTGCAACATTCAAACCTCTTCAGAGTGCAGGCACTGTACTTCCCATCCCAGGGATCAAGTCGGCCTGCCGGGTTTCCCTGAATCTTCATAAAATGTTACTTTGTCCACACTCCAACAGCACGGAAGTATTAAACCATTTGTCTCCATGCAACTCTATCAAACTCGCTCACGCATGCCTGCAGGAAGTCCATGCCCCTCGCACACAAAACCCTTATACCCCTCTCCACTTCCTAGCCGGACCCTACCGCCTTCCCTTCCACGACAGACTGATACATTTGAAATCATTCTGTTTCACTCCGTCTTTTACATGTCCGATCACCTCAAAAACCCTTGCCTCCAGCCCTTGGACAACAGTTGTGGTAAATCCCGCACCTCCTCTAACTTCCAACTTCGAATTCTCTGCATTATATTCTCACCACAATTGCCGCAGACATGACTCTCACTGCCTCCAGCCTTCTCCGCGCTGCAAATTCATCACCCTTGCTTCACACCCATTAAGAGCGTTGTAAAACTACGCTCATACCTTCCCCTCTTTGCCTCCAAGGACAAAAGTTCTTTGGTCTCCCACCAGACTTTCTAAGTGCAGCGCTCACCATTTTCCCCTCATTAATTTGGGATTACCTCATGTTCTTAGACCCATCCGCAGACACGTCACGCCCAATATTGATAATGCCTCCTCATACTCTCTTCCCTCCAATTCTGATATCCCATTCTTTACTCCACTAATCTTTTTGTTATCTCATAACCTTACTCTTTCCGGTATTACTTTTAAGTTTTTCTTTTGCAACCTACCAAATTCCTCACAACCTCTGCAACTTCTCTTCAGAATCTCCCGTGTCATCAGCAATGAGCAAACTAGGTCAACTCCACTTTATGTGTGATCTTTATTTTAACTCCAGGCCTTCTTGCCATAAGACCCTGATTCTACTTCCCCCTTACAACCCACGCTAAATATAATAAACAACCACGGTGGCATCAACAATCCTTGTCTAAGGCCTACTTTTACTGGGAAAAATCTCCCTCTTTCAGACATACTTTAACTTGAGCCCTACTATTCCTCGTATTTAAAAATACTCTTCATGCTTTCCAGGAACCTACCTCCTACATACACCTGCAACATCTGCCACTTTGCCCCCATCCACCCTGTTAACGCCTTTTTCCAAATCCATAAAATGCCACAAAAACCTTTTAGCCTTATCTAAATACTGTGTTCACTTTTGTTTCACTTTAAAACACTGGTTCCACACCACCCCTACCTTTCCTAACGCTCCTTGTTCATCTGCTATATATTCTCCGTCTTCCTATTATTCTTCCATAATACTCTGCCATAACTGTTCAGGTTACTCAAAACAGCTTTCTCCCTATAATTTTGGCACTTTTTTGTCCCCTTTGCCTTTATATAAAGGGAATATGCATGCTCTCTGCCACTCCTGGTACCTTACTTTTCCATACCATTTATTAAATAATGGCACCAAACTCCAAAACTATATCCCACCTGCTTTTAACATTTTCTATCTGTATATGCAAGAAAGGTATAAATATACCGACAATATGAAAGTTAGGACACATGTGCAACATTGGATATCTTTATGTAGACGTGTCGCCATTCCAGTGGCTTATCAATAAGATTCTCGGAATTATTAGGAGGACCGTAGATAATCTATTTAACAAAAGAATGCGGTAATCAGTTCCCTAAGCCTTGGAGTTAGTGTTCACAGCATGTGGTGGAGGAGCAATTGGAGCAGCAAAGGCAAGAAGACTGGCGGTTATACTAGGCGTCTGTGGGATGGGTAGGGCAGCTGCCGAGGGCATAGTCACTGGTTAGGCGGGATTCCCAGTGGAAGTAGGTCTTCCCAAAGAGAGGGGTTAGTTGCAGCGCGTGAGAAGGTCTTGTAGATTGTCTCTGAACCAAAGATTCCCTTGATGGTGCAGTGCCTCTTTTAGTTTATAAACTTCACCTCTCTTCTTCCCTGCTGTTCTATTCTCCTTGCATCCCATTACTTTTATCTCAATGTAGCTTAACCTCAAAGTGAATTTGATCTAGCTGTGGCCCCTCTATAACATGTAAATCCGGAGTTACTCAACGTCTTTTCATCTACCAATACATAATCAACAAACTACTGTCATTTCACCCAATTCATTCCGTTTTTACTTTTTATCCTCTTTTTCTTAAAATTGTATACCTATCCTAAACCCTTTCTATAACCAAAGTTCCATCAAAGGGCTCCATTTATTATCATTGCACCTGGCACCCAACTTACCTACCAACCCTCTCTTAAAAGTTCTCTACTTTAGCATTCAGGTCCCTACCACACAATTTCTCTTCCTTGGTTCAAAGATTCCTATAAATTCATTTACATCTCAAATCAGTCTCTCTCCTTACATTCTCTCTTCTCCAGGTACATACCCGTTTATTATGACCTAACTTTTCGCATCCAACCTTTCCTTTTACTTCACATCATTCCTTGAATTTACACATTCTTATTCTCTTTTCTCCTTCCATAACTGATCTTCAAATTACTGCTACCCTGCCTTAGTCTACCTCTCTCAGATATCCAGATTTATCCAGTTATTTCCATCCCTCCGAAAGCTCACGTACTTGTACGCCTAAATTCTAGGCCTTCGAATCTGGCTGGAAAGAAAACTGGCAGGCCTACATTTGTCGAACTGGTCTGTGTGTCCGTTGTGTGCACAGTATAAAACAAAATCGGCAGGCATGTGTGCATACTGAGAAAAAAACTTCAACTGTGTTTTTTGGTTTAAAACAGGGATTTCTAGTGTATTTGCGTTATAGTATTTTTTATTGTATTCGTTTCATGGTTCTCATTTGATAGAATGGAAAATATCTTACAGACTTATAGAGATTGATTTTCATTGGTTTTGTTGACAAGTATCTTGAAATTGAGCTCAAAGTAGAGGAAATGAATCGATTTTTGCCAATGTTCAAGAGTAAACACAAATCCACCGCCACGCATTCCATACACATAAACTGGTGAGTCTAATATCTTTCACCGTGTGTGATATCATTTCTATGTTTTTCAATGATGTAGTAGTATACATATAACACAAACCTTCTATTTTCTGTGGAGAATAAAATTCCCAAAATGGAAAAAGTAAAAGTAATGTTAAGAGGGCCTAGAGACATGGGACTAATTGAAACAGAATAAATGATCTTTTAGTGCATGAATGTTCTTTGTTTATTCTGGACCCTTTTTCGAAATTGGCATCTTTTGAAATTTTGTGTGAAATTGCCCAAGTTGCAATTTTGACACTTTATTGGGTAGTTGAAATGGTAAAAAATGGGCCGATTTTGTACTCTATCGATAGACAAATGGCGTTTCTAGGGAAATAGCTATATTTAGTAACTGCAAAATTGAATTGGCGGAAATAGGGCTCAAAAATGCCGACCGAAATCGCCCACCCACTTTGAGACTGCTAACTCACGAGAGCATAATTCCGTAAGTGTTCCATCAAAATTTCTACCTTTGGTGTCATTATGATCGGGAAAAAAGATTTCCATTATTACATTATTTTTTTTTTCTCAACCTGAGAACAAGTTTGGGAGAGGGTCTCGACCCTCAAAGGGCTTAAATCTGTCAAACCAGCCTCTGCTGGCCTGTAAATTCACTAACACAGCACTAGTTCAGGGATCTTTTGTATGAGATCCGCATGCAGCTGCCTTGCCTTATCACAAATGATCAGATCTGAAACATCTATCTCCCACTAAACGTTTTTTCGCTGTACAACAACGTCTCTAAATCTTCCATTGTTTGTGATCTCTTTTTTGATAACATGTTTCTATCTTTACCAATATGCTTCTTGATTTGTTCTTTCTTTGCCAGGGTAGACGTGATTGTTGATTTGTTGTGCCATAATCCTGGCAAGTCTGGCACTGCACACACTTTCGAATTTTTCTACAATTTCTTTCTTCCAATCTCTATCTCTTGTGTTTTTCCACTTTTCTTTACCAAAGGCTGGCATGTGTGAATTTCTATGAGCCCATGGTGACTATTTTACGTCACACTTAATAAACAAGCTCAAAACACCATGGATTTTCAGAGGAAAGTTTGGATGAATGATGGGGGTATTATGCTCATTCACGCGAAAAACTCAGGGAAGACTGACTCACGTATGCGCCGGCATCTGGCGGGTGCGGGGCTGACATGTCTGATACGGCGATTTGTGAGGAAACCGGGGTACCGACATACGGCGACATAATTTCTGCCTAAATACGAATTCGGCCGATCCTTGCAGCAGATGATCTTCGTGGTTCACTGTATCAATAATAAGCACACTGAGACATAAATGTCATATATGTTAATAATAAAAACATGTTGATTAATACATGTATGACATTTTTTCAACTTATATAATGTAAACATGTTAACATAACAAATATGATGAATACACCCACAGTAGAATAAATTAACATAATTGTGAGATAGTTTTCTTGCGTGTTGTCGGTGTGTCGGAAAGATACAATGTTTTTTTATCGCCAGCACCCAAGAAAATGGGTTAACCACAATAGTATTACTGGGAGAACTGTAGAAAATTATTCCTTTCCTATGCTTCCTCTCAGAGCATTTTCCTTCTAAAACTGGATTGTGTTACATGGGAAATGGGAGTGTTGCTCTTTATTTATTTACTGTACAATGTGGAGACAATTGTACACAATTTAAGGTGTTTGTTTTATTGGTAAAAGTTTCTCAAAACATGGAAATAAGGTCACCTCGTTCTAACTTTTTGGGGATATCCTAGGTACTTTTACATATGCTTTGTTATTTTTTAGTAATTTTAGCATAATACAGAGGTACAAAGTTAAAATTACAGGGAGCAGCAGATGCCAAATGCACTATATGGATAGCTTACAGGCTGGCTTAAAATTAACTTAGGATTAACTAAGCAATGATTGAAATCCCGTGATAAAACATTATTGTAAACAGATAACTATAAAGACAAATGCGTATTACAAAAGACAGGTTCATATGGTGCATGCATTGCTGTAACTCATCGAATGGAGTATTCTGTTAGGTAGTGTATTTAAAAAAAATAAAAAGTTAGATTGCGGTCCTAGGTTTAACTTTTTGTGTTGATATATTGTGAGTAACATAGAGGATTACAATTTATAAGGTTCAGTTATTCATTATTTATTTGGTTTTGAGTGGAGTATCGTGATCTTTGAGAAAGAGACTTGAATTTATAACAGTAGTGTTTCTTTTATATTTACAGGTAGTGAATTCCAGATTTTAGGGCCTTTATGTGCATTGAGTTTTTGCATAGGTGGGTAATGGACACGAGGACATCAGCAGTGCTCTGTGCTTGTGTTATGGTCATGTGTTCTGTTGAGGTTGGGGCAAGGAAGATGTTTGAGGGGAGGGTTATATCAGAGTTAAGTGTTCTATGTATGTATAGGTGCAGTAATATTGTATGGTGTTTTGTATGGTGAGTAGAGTGAGTGTTGTGAAATTAGTGGAGTGTGCTGGCCTGTAGTGAGAATCTTGTTAGCATTCGTAACTGCTGCCTTTTGTTGGGTAATTAGTGTCTGAGATGGTTAATTGTTGTTGAGCCCCATGCACAAATTCCATAGGTGAGATAGGGGTAAATAGAGAGTGATAAAGGGCTAGGAGGGTGACTCTGGAAAATAGTACCGTAATGTCGATAGTATGGCCTACAGTCTTGGAAATTTTCTTAAGAATTTGATGTAATGTGTATGAAATTAGATTAGTATCAAGGTTGGTTCTACGATTTTCCCTCTGTTAGTTTGTGATTACTGTGATCTGTTTATCAGTTTTGTTAAGAGTACATCTGTAGCCTTCTCCCTCTGTTACCAAACTGAATGAAGTGAGGTTTTTAGTCATGTTTAGTGTAAGTTTGTTTGTCTCATCCAGGTAGAAATTTTTGTAATTCGGTTTTGTTTACAGTATGGTAGCGTGGCTGGGCTCGGGGTGGGAGAAGAGTATTGTGTGTCATCTGCAAATAAGTGTGGGTTTGAGCTATCCTTGCGAAGATTTGGTAGGTTTCATTTATTATAGGAGAAGAGAAGAGTCCAAGGACACTTCCTTGTGAGGACACCAACTGTAATTGGTTGGTGCGGAAGAGTTGCCCATTTTTTTCGGGTCACCCACCAAGGCAGGGTGTGGCCCAAACAAAGAAAACCCTATACCTCATTCACTTCCATACAGTCTTGCCAGAAGGGTGCTTTACCATACAGTTTTTTAAACTGCCACATTAACACCTCCTTCAGAGTGCCGGCACTTGTCGGAGGTTGGTAGGGACAGCAACCAGCAGGGAAGTACTACCATCATGCCAGATGACTGTGAAACATAATCCTGTAACTGGTTTTGCATGATTGGTTTGGGATTGCCGGGTTTCTTTTTCGTCTCTCAAACACGCTAGATAACAGGCGTTACACATATTGGCTTCTGTTGCTGGAGGTTAAGACTTGAGGTAGTGAGGGTAAAGTGCCCTCTAATACCATAGTGTGACAATTTTACGTGGAGCAAGTCATGGCAACTAGTATCAAAAGCTTTAGTACGTCAATGAAGATCCCAGTGGGACTTCTTTTTTCCTCTTATTGCAGTTGTATATATGTTCTAGCATGTGTCTAATAGCATCATTAGTATTTTTATTAGGCTCTGAATCCAAATGGCAGGGGTTTGAGAATGTTTTGGGAGATGATGGTAGAGAGTAGATTCGTTTATGAATTAATTTTTCGAAGATTTTTGAAGAGAGGGTTTAAATGGATATTGGCCTATAGTTATTCAACATGTTTGGTCTCCTCTTTATGGATCGGGGTGGGTGAGGTGGACCCTTGCTATTTTGAGAACTGTTGGACGGTGAAGGATTCAATGGTTTGTTAACGGGAGTGTTGCAATGATTATGGTGTAGTACTTGTGTGACGCTTTTTTGTTATTAAAGGGTGGTAAGGTATTTATATCTCTATGCCTTGTATTTACAGGGGTTGATAATAAGGGAGACTTGTATGGGTTCGTGGAGCTAGGAACAGTGTGTTGGGTAGATAGTTGCCGTGAGGTAGGCATTTTGGTGGGGTGTGCTGAGCTTGGGATTTTATTGCAGAGTTTTGACCTCTAGTGGAGAAGAAATCATGAGTCTTTTTGCTGTTTCTGTTGGTGGGGAGTTGGGGTTTATTGATTTTGCTATTTATTTCACTATGTCGTGTATCTTTTTTGTTCCAGAATTTCTGATAGGGTCTACCAGGTCTTTTTTATATCACCTCGTAAGTTGGATAAATCTGTTCTCATAATACAATTTTTTTGCCTTCTTACCGGTGGTTAGGATTGACGGAAGTAAACGTTTTGTTTGGTCTCGGGTTATGTGACCATTCTGTACTGTTTTTCATATCGTTGTGTTATGTATTTATGGATTTGAAATGCTGGGTGTTTAGCCTAGGAGCTGTTCAGTCTCTTAGCTGTATTGTTAGTTTTTTTATGGGCTGTGCTTTGTTATAAAGGTTTTGGGGTCTTTTTTAGAAATTATTAAAAACATTCGTCAAGATCTGTATAGATTTCTTGGCTCAGGGTGCCAGTCAATGTTTGATACTGCTGTTGTGAAGTTATTAATGGGCTGCCTCAGTGTGAAGTCTGAAGGTTGACTTGTAGTGGTTTGGGGTATTTTTACCAAAGAGTTTTATGAGGAAAGTAGGGTATTGTCTGTGGTATTATCTGTAATATTGCCTGATTTAAAGGGGATATGAGTGTTGTTGGTCCAGATGTTGGTCATGTAGGGAAACACTAGTCTTTTGTAAACTCTTGTATATGGTTTTGTTACTGTTGGTAGCACCATGCAGTTACGTTCATTGTGTTTTGTGAATTCCGTAACGTGTGGTCCTGGTCTTGCAGGAGATTTTAATTGAAGTTACCTGGAGTAGTAAGTGCTTTGGGTTCATGCGTGCATCAGTTAATCATACTTCTTGGTTTTTGACTAATTGCTAATGTGTGATTGTGGAACTCTGTAGATGTTTATCATGTGAGAGGTTTTTGTAGGTATTTGGATTTGCATTTCGCTATATATATTCATGTTCCTCCCTTGTGCAAGTATTAGTGATTACATTCTAGTTGGTCTGAGTAGTATATAGCTGTGCCACCCATGTAGGTCTGGGCCACAGTTGTGAATGGTCTGTTGTAAACACTGTAGGTAGTACTTTAAATGGTATTCTTTAAGTTAGAAAATTATAATATAAAATTATAATATAAAAGGGACCTAATCTAAGTTGTGATGAACATAAAGTGGTAATCACATAATTGCACTAAGGTCTAAAATAATGACTTTGTGGAGGATATGTTTTGTGCTGGTATGAGCTATAGTTAAACTAGATTGTAATCTAATAATATAACATTACAAATTAACAAATAGCACCAGTCTTTTCTAGTAATTCAATTATTGTCTAATTATGAATTTGGTATTGACTTTAGTACAACTGATTTTAATCTAATAATATAAAAAAGGCACAGACTCTCATTGTAATTGCACTTAGGTGTTATATAAGTTATTTACAAGATTAGGAGTATAACTAGATTTAATTGACAAGTTAAATTTACAGTTAAGGTAGCAAAACAGAAATAAAATAAAGGAGAAAAAAAATATATGAGGTAGTAGTATAGTTAGCAAAAGATAGGTTAAGGGCCCTGAACAATACTATAATTGCAAATACCATTAATTGCACACACAATATAGTCACTTAGATATGAAAACAATCTTAGAATAGGAATATAATATAAACTTATAATATAAAATACAAATTGAATGGTACTTGCAATTGCACTAGAGTCTGGTATAGGTTGTTGACAAGATGCTGGGTTATAACTACTCTTGTCTCACCCTACATGAGACTACAAATATTTTAACGAAGTAATGTGTGTTTACCTGTATAATGCATTATATTGCTCTAGGTGCTTTAAATGTATATTAGGTGGGGGCGGGGGTGTGGGGGGGGTGGGGTGGCCATAACTACCACACTCCTCATGTTTCTTTCTATAAACCGGCATATTCCACCGAAAGCAGGATGGCCCAATAAGAAAAACAAAAGTTTTCTTTTTATCTTCGTAATGTAAACTGAAGGGTTACTAGCCCCCCCCTTGCTCCCAGCAAGTCTTTGCTGCCTCAGTAAGTCCTCCACACCTGACCTCTTAACCTTTGACTGTTTTGTAATTATATAGTCTACGAAGCCTGTGTTTGGACGTATATATAACTAATAATTCTAGCGGCTTCAATTGCAGAGGTGAAAGCTGTAGGCCCCACATGTGAAAGAATGGGGCAGTGTGGTCCAGTGTGCACATATAAAAGAAATCTGCAGCCACGCAGTGATAATGAGAAAAAAAAAATCGGACATTTTTTCTTGAAATACAACCGCTGACTTTAAGATGTATTTTCGTATAGTATTTATCGTTTGTATTCTCGTTTCGTGGTTATGTGATAAAATGGAGGAAAATAGTACAGAAAAAGATATGATTTTGATTCGTTTTCACGATGCAAAGACCTTGAAATTGAGCTCAAAGTAGCGGAAATGTTCAATTTTTACCAATGTTCAAGAGTAAGGAAATCACACCACACGTCCAATACACGTCAATTGGGGAGTCTAATATTCTTTCACTAGTGCACTGATATTATTTATACCATTTTTACAATAATGCAGTAGTCTGCATAACAGTAAATTTTGTATTTTTTTGTATGAATAAAAAATCAAAATAGAAAGCAATAATAATATAAGAGGGGCCTAGAGACGTGACTAATGAACAGAGGATATGTTATTTTAGTGCCAAGAATGTCTACATTGTTTATTCTGGACCCTGTTTTGAAATTGGCATCTTTTTTTAATTTGCGTGAAATTGGCGATATTGCCAATTTCTGACCACTGTATTGGGTAGTTCAGATCAGTAAATGGGCAGTTTCTTGTACTCAATAGATAGAAAAAATGGATTTCTAAAGAAATAGCTATGAGTTTGATAGACTGGAACAATGGAATTAGCCAAAAATAGGGCTGAAAGTGGGTGAAATTGCCGATTCGTCAATATCACTGAGGTCGCTAACTTTGTGAGAGCGTAATTCTGTCAGTTTTCCATAAAATTTCGTTCTTTTGGTGTCATTACAATTGGGAAAAGATTCTCTATCTTTTCATACGAAAAAATAATTTTTTTTTTCGGAAATTTTGCGACACCAGGAGACACCTTAGGATTTGGGGTTGTGACAGTCAAGGGGTTAAAGGAACCCCAGAAACAGACCTCTGTGGACAGATTTTTGATGCGACAGAGGTCCAGTGACTGTCAAGTTGTTCCCAGTGGCATTAAAAAACGAAGAAGGGAAGTAACCCTGGAAAAGGACTTGCTACCGAAAGTCCTTATGGAAGGGGATTCCCTTTCCAAACAATAATAGGACACCTCCATCATCTCCCCTCCTCCCATCTCATCACTCATCAATAACTCTTCAATAAAGGTAAGTGTCATTTATTCTTCTTGTAGTATTTATTGTGTATGTATCATTGTTTTCTGTGTAGGAAAATGTATATTTCATATGCAATTTTTTTTTTAATACTTTTGGGTGTCTGGAACAGATTAATTGGATTTCCATTATTTCTTATGGGGAAAATTAATTCGGCTAACGATAAAATTGGTTAAGGACAAACTCTCTGGAACGGATTAAAATCGTTACCCCGAGGGTCCACTGTATAACATTTTTAGTGTATTTTTAAATGTTTATTCAGTAGTGTACAGGTCTCCCTCAACATTCGCAAGGGTTAGGGGATCAAGAGCCTCACGAATGTTTGGTGCCCCAATATATTGTAGGGAAATATAATACAATACTGCTTCCTTAACTTGTTGAACCATGAACAATCATAAAATACATGAAAATGCCATAAATTTTACTAAATACATACATGTTATGGTTTAATAACATGTATGTTATTAAATACCACTGCCTCCACCACTGCCTCCACCACTTCCTCAACCAATGCCTCCACCACTTCCTGAACCACTGCGAGTCCCTACTACCCTCCCTCCGATCCCACAACTTTGCTATTAAACTACAGTATAAATAATGTAAACCCATTCATGACTGAATATTGAAATGGCTATTGGGACAGGTATTGGACAGTGACATCATGTGTTTACCCTTGAACACAGCAAAGAATCAAACATTTCTGCTACTGCTAATATTAACAATAGTAATAATAATAATAATAAATACGATAGAGTTGAAGAAGGAAATTGTACAAAAATACAAGGGAGTGGTTGAGGCATCGTCAATCAGTGTGGCTTTGTTTATGCTGGAGTGAACATTAGTCTCCACGCTCTTCTAAACATTTCACAATAATTCTTTGTGTTTGGTGCTTGTAGACTGAGTGTGACTGGAGTGGTAGAGGCAGTGGTAGAGGCAGTGGTTGAGGAAGCGGTTGAGGAAGCGGTTGAGGAAGCGGTTGAGGCAGCGGTTGAGGCAGCGGTTGAGGCAGTGGGTGAGGCAGTGAGTGAGGCAGTGGTAGAGGCAGTGGTTGAGGAAGCGGTTGAGTCAGTGGTTGAGGCAGTGGGTGAGGCAGTGGGTGAGGCAGTGAGTGAGGCAGTGAGTGAGGCAGTGGGTGAGGCAGCAGTTGAGGCAATGGTAGAGGCAGCAGTTTAGGCAGCAGTTGAGGCAATGGTATTTAACCCTTTGAGGGTTTTCGTCGTACTAGTACGTTTTACGTGTAGGGGTTTTTGACGTACTAGTACTCATAAATTCTAGCGGCCTCAAATCTAGTGGGAGAAAGCTGTAAGCCTTCATATGAAAGAATGGGTCTATGTGGTCAGTGTGCACAGTCTAAAAAAAATCCTGCAGCACACAGTGCATAATGAGAAAAAAAAAACTTTGACCATTTTTTTGGAATAAATCAGCGACTTTGCAGTGTATTTTCGTATGGTATTTATTGTTGTATTCTAGTTTTCTTGTCTCATTTATAGAATGGAAGACATATTACAGAAATTGAGATGATTTTGACTGGTTTTACAAAGAAAGGTGCCTTGAAATTGAGCTCAAAGTAGCAGAAATGTTCGATTTTTACCAAACTTCAAAAGTAAAACAAATCGTGCCAAGCGTGCAATACACGTCAAACTGGTGAGTCTAATATTCTTTCACAAGTGCAACCAATAATATTTATACCATTTTTTACACTAATTGCAGTAGTCTGCATAACAGTAAATCTTATATTTTTTGTGAAAATAAAAATTCAAAGTGGAAGCAAAAAATATAAGAGGGGACTTGAGCATGACTAATGACTAGAGGAAATGTCATTTTAGTGCCAGGAATGTCTTTCTTGTTTATTTGGACCCTTTTCCCAAAATTGGCATCTTTTGAAATTTGTGTGAAATTGGCAAAATTGCTAAAATTCTGACCACTGTATGGATAGTTGAATTTCATAAATGAGTGGTTTCTTTGCATCAATTCGATAGAATAAAAATGGAGTTCTAGCGAAATATTCAGTTTTTGTCGACTAGTACAGTGAAATTGGCCGAAAATGGGCTCAAAGTGGGCAAAATCGCCGATGCGTTAAACATCGCCGAGACCGCTACTTTGCGAGAGCATAATTCCGTAAGTTTTCTATCAAATTTCAAACTTTGGTGTCTTTATGATCGGGAAAAGATTCTCTACTTTTCATAAGAGAAAAAAATTTTTTTTTTTTTAAATTTGGCCGACCCTGAGAACGAGGTTCGGAGAGGGCCTGTCGACCCTCAAAGGGTTAATAACATATATGTTATAAATAATAATCAGTGGCCCCCCGCATACCGATTTTAATCCGTGCAAGAGGGGTCATTGTTATGCGAAATAATCGGTATGCGAATGAATTTTCCCCATAAGAAATAATGGAAATCAAATTAATCCGTGCAAGACACCCAAAAGTATGAAAAAAAAAAAATTACCACGTGAAATATACATTTTCCTACACACAAAGAGAAGGATACATGCACAATAGTAGAGTAGTACATGCACAGTATATATTGTGCATGTACTAGTCTACTAAATGAAGAATAAATGACACTTACCTTTATTGAAGATGCAGCAATGACTGATGAGACACTGTGTCCTGGGAGTGCCTTTTCCTCCTGAGTACTGTAGGTCCTGTTTGGCATTTTCTTCCAGAACAGGCCTTATCACACTGTGTATGCCACTACGATTCTTAAATCTCTCAAACCAACCTTTGCTGGCTTTAAATTTACCAATATGGAGCACTATGTTCCAGGCATTTTTCCCTGTTCACCTAGGTTTAGTCGACTTGTGTGGTTGCATCCTGGGAGACAAGATAAGGACCCCAATGGAAATAAGTTAGACAGTCTTCGATGACACTGACTTTTTTGGGTTATCCTGGGTGGCAATCCTCTGGGGTTAATTGTTTCTTGGTATTCTCAATAAGCACACCAACAACGGTGCTACAGCAGCAGCAGCAGCTGACGGTGGTACAGCAGCAACAGACGATGCTACAGCAGCAGCAGACGATGCTACAGCAGCAGCAGCAGCTGACGGTGGTACAGCAGCAACAGACGATGCTACAGCAGCAGCAGATGATGCTACAGCAGCAGCAGACGATGCTACAGCAGCAGCACAGCTGACGGTGGTACAGCACAACAGACGATGCTACAGCAGCAGCAGACGATGCTACAGCAGCAGCAGACGATGCTACAGCAGCAGCAGCAGCTGACGGTGGTACAGCAGCAACAGACATGGTACAGCAGCAGCAGACGATGCTACAGCAGCAACAGACGATGTACAGTAGCAGCAGATGATGCTACAGCAGCAGCAGCAGCAGACGATGCTACAGCAGCAGCAGCAGCTGACGGTGGTACAGCAGCAACAGACGATGCTACAGCAGCAGCAGACGATGCTACAGCAGCAACAGACGATGTTACAGCAGCAGCAGACGATGCTACAGCAGCAGCAGCAGCAGCAGACGATGCTACAGCAGCAGCAGACGATGCTACAGCAGCAGCAGCAGCTGACGGTGGTACAGCAGCAACAGACGATGCTACAGCAGCAACAGACGATGTTACAGCAGCAGCAGATGATGCTACAGCAGCAGCAGCAGCAGCAGCTGACAGTGCAGCAGCAGCAGCAGCTGTACCACCAATAGTAGCGATGGTTGACTGGGGTTTATTATACAACCTGGCCAGCTCGGAGACACGCACTCCACTTTCATACTTATCAATGATCTTTTTCTTCATCTCTATTGTAATTCTCACCCCCCTTATTGCTGTAGGGTTGGCACTAGAAGCTTTCTTGGGGCCCATGGTCACTTATTTTCCAGAAAAAGCACCGAAAACACTGTAATAATACGAAATATTCCGATTGTATGCTTGGATGTTACCGCGGAGGCTGGCTGGTAAACAATGCCACCGGCGGCACATGTGAGGCTGGCTGAGGGCGCACATTGGACGCGTCTCGGACGAAAATCGGTGAGCGGGTTTTTAAGCGGTATGCGAGGCAAAATTTTTGCGATTAAAGCAAGCGGTATGCGGATTAATCGTTATGTGATGCCATCGGTATGCGGGGGTCCACTGTAGTACATATTATTAATAACATGTATTATTATTATTATTATTATTATTATTATTAATAACATGTATGTTATTAAATACCACTGACTCAATCGCTGCCTCACCCACTGCCTCAAACGCTGCCTCACCCACCGCCTCAACCACTGGCTCACCTGCTGCCTCTACAAGCACCAACCACAATGAATTATTGTGAATTGTGTAGAAGAGCGTGGAGACTAATGTTCACTCCAGCATAAACAAAGCCACACTGACTGACGATGCCTCAACCACTCCCTCGTATTTTTGTACAGCAACCACCCAGGGAAGTACTACCGTCCTGCCAGATGACTGTGAAACAGAAACCTGTAACTGTTTTGCATGATGGTAGGATTGCTGGTTTCTTTTTCTGTCTCATAAACACACTAGACAACAGGGATATCTTGCTACTCCTACTTACACTTTGGTCACACTTCACAGACACGCACATGCATATATATATACATACATCTAGGTTTTTCTCCTTTTTTCTAAATAGCTCTTGTTCTTCTTTATTTCTTCTATTGTCCATGGGGAAGTGGAAAAGAATCTTTCCTCCGTAAGCCATGCGTGTCGTATGAGGCGACTAAAATGCCGGGAGCAATGGGCTAGAACCCCTTCTCCTGTACATTTACCTAAAAAAGAGAAGAAGAAAAACTTTATAAAACTGGGATGCTTAAATGTGCGTGGATGTAGTGCGGATGACAAGAAACAGATGATTGCTGATGTTATGAATGAAAAGAAGTTGGATGTCCTGGCCCTAAGCGAAACAAAGCTGAAGGGGGTAGGGGAGTTTCAGTGGGGGGGAAATAAATGGGATTAAATCTGGAGTATCTGAGAGAGTTAGAGCAAAGGAAGGGGTAGCAGTAATGTTGAATGATCAGTTATGGAAGGAGAAAAGAGAATATGAATGTGTAAATTCAAGAATTATGTGGATTAAAATAAAGGTTGGATGCGAGAAGTGGGTTATAATAAGCGTGTATGCACCTGGAGAAGAGAGGAATGCAGAGGAGAGAGAGAGATTTTGGGAGATGTTAAGTGAATGTATAGGAGCCTTTGAACCAAATGAGAGTAATTGTGGTAGGGGACATGAATGCTAAAGTAGGAGAAACTTTTAGAGAGGGTTTGGTAGGTAAGTTTGGGGTGCCAGGTGTAAATGATAATGGGAGCCCTTTGATTGAACTTTGTATAGAAGGGGTTTAGTTATAGGTAATACATATTTTAAGAAAAAGAGGATAAAGTATAAAGATATGTGTAGGGGGAAATGACAGTAGTTTGTTGGATTAGTATTGGGAGAAAAAGACTGTTGAGTAAATTAGGATGTACATGTTTATAGAGGGGCCACAGTATATCAGATCACTTTTAGTTGTGCTACACGAGAGTAAAGGTAGATGGGATACATTAAAGTCTTTCGGGGGAGCTTCTTATACACCATCTCCTAGTGTGCGCATGGCTCAAGCTACCCCAGGGCCTGTAACTCCAATATTGGCCTACTCCTTCCTACTCAAGTAGAGGCATCACGCCAAACTCCAGACTCGGAAAAAAGGTTGCAAATAACCGGATGTGCCCGCTTGATGGAGAGTCTTCACTGGGACTCACTGACAAACTTGCTTAACTGCAAGAGATCCAAGAGTGCCTCAAACAAGACGTGACAAAACAGAAAATGCCAGGAAGAATAGTGCTGCAAGATTTCTTTTATATCCACTTTACTGGACTCTGTATTTCATTGTTAAGTTTTATTGTTTGTGAACCTGCTCCTATGGTATATATTTAAATATACATAAAAATCTGTATGAGTCATACATTATGTACTATAATTTTACATCTGTCCTGATATATAAAGTTATGTACTGTATGTTGTTGTATTTGTACGGAAGTAGGAAATAATAATTAGATAATTATTTTGAATAAATAACCATTTTATGTTCATAGCTAAGAAACTTGATATTATACCTGAATTTTGTTGACTAATGATTTCTTCTTCATCAATAGAGGTTTTGCTAGTTAATTTTATTTACTACAAAAACAATTTATCATGTATGTGTTAGAATTATGTTCTTCATGTCTTTCAACACACTGCCGTATCCCACGAGGTGGGGTGGCCCAAAAGGAAAAACAAAGTTTCTCCTTTTACGATTTGTAATATATACAGAAGAAGGTTCTAGCCCTTGCTCGGCATCTGCATTTAGTTGCCTCTTACAACACGCCATGGCTTACGGAGGAAGTATTTGTTCCACTTCCCAATGGAGGTAAGAGGAAAATAACCAGAACAAGAACTTGAAAGAAAAAATAGAAGAAAACCCAGAGGGTTGTGATATAATATATGCTTGTACCATATATGTGTAGTGTGACTAAGTGTAAAGTGTAGTAGAAGTAGCAAGACGTACCTGTAAAATCTTGAATGTGTATGAGACAATAAAAAGACAACAGCAATCCTACTATCGTGTAAACAATACAGGGTTCCGTTTTACTAATCAACTTGGCTGGAATGGTGTAACTCCCTGGACAGTTGTGTCTCCAACTACTTGTAAGGCGAACGCTCTAAAGCGGGGTGCCTTACGGTATACATTTTATTTGGTGAATGCATTCTACCTCCCCCCCCCCCCCCCCTTTGACCCGCCGATAAGCCTGAGGTCAACTAGACATGACGTGAATGGGTCTGTGCGCACTCAATTGTTGCGCCGTATTAAATTTATTGGGGATGCTTGGGTACCATTATCTCTTTTTTCACTATTAAAAAAACAACATTTGTTTTTTCTCAAAAAATTTAGGGCACTAACGGAATGAGAACGTTATATATACTAGTGGACCCTGGGTTTCGCAAGCATCAGTTTCCTACTGTAAGAAAATATCATGCAACCTTTAACATCAACAGCTAGCTGTGAACCAGACTTCAACTTCAACAGCTAGCGGGTGAACAGCCTTCAAATCAACAGCTAGCTGTGAACAGCCTTCAACATCAACAGCTAGCTGTGAAACAAGCCTTCAACATCAACAGTAGCTGATGAACAGCCTCAACATCAACAGTAACCTTCAATAGCCTTCAACATCAACAGTTAGTTTTAACAGCCTTCAATGTCAACAAGCAAACATACACTCCTTCAAGTTTCACTCGTCTCCTTGATAACGAATCAAATTAGTTGAAGAATTAGGGTTGATGGTTGCTATCTCTGATTGATTTAATAAACTACATTGCCACTCACTCTCACATATCCATATTATTTATTTATGTAAGTAATAATGTACTTGTGTTATTTTCACTTTTCATTGTATTTTTTTAATGCCTTGTTCTATTGCTAATTTAATATATGTCAGTGTAAATATGTTATCTAGCATTTATTAAGGGGGAAAAAAAAAAGTGCCTGTTCCACTTTACGCGGTTAAGCCTGGAACCTAACAGGCCGCAATAAGTGAGGCCCTACTGTAATTTAAAATCTTATAACATGTAAACCACACATTGTAAGCTTTACAAGGAAATATCTCTAATTATGTATTTGTATTGTATAAACCACTCTTTCTCTTCGCCTGGCGGCACTGTCATATGACTTACAATAGGTCGCTTTGCCTGATGAATCTCTGTTTAACCTCCCCACTATGTGGTTCCATCCTTGGGAATAAATCAAAGGACCAGCTGTAGTTGCACTTGATATTGATGGTGCTCCAAAACAGAGTATGGCACCAGGGATTCATGGCAAACTGCAAGCAAATTTGGCGGTTGGGAATTCGTGAATGTCATGAAGCCCGTGAAAGTTGAAAATCGCGAATGTGAGGGAGACCTTTACTGTATATTGTAAAAAATAGAGGAAAATAGCGCTAATATACATTATTTAGGTATGCATACTGGTCAGAGAGAGAGCCGTTGGTAAGTCCAATGAAAAATTGGCAGTGCAATTCTTGTCTTGTCAGATTATTGTATACCATACATGTACAGACCAAGACACCGGTTGCTTGGTGGTGGAGGGAGGGTAAAAGGGAGTAGGTTCATGATTGAATTTGAATGTTATTTTTTCTTGGTTTCTTTTTTTTAAATTATTAAATTTATTAAATTTTATAAAATTTATTAAATTTATTTATTTGGGCGGTATATGGCAATTTTTAAGGTCCATCTTATTTGATTATTAGTTTTTGGCAAGAAAGTAGGCCAAGATTTTGGTATTCAAGTTTTTTAGCTCTTCAAATTCTGACTGTTAATTATATAGGGATTATGATTGATTTTTGCATTTTTTTGTTGCTGGTTATGCTTTTGTACCAGGTACGTTACAACAAATCAGCGTTATCCACCAATGCAGTGTAGCCAAAAAGAAAAAAAAAGTTTTCCCTTTTTAGTAATGTATACAGAGAGAAAAGGGGTTACTGGCCCCTTGCTCGTCATTCATGTTAGTTCTCTCTTACGTCAAGCATGGCTTATGGAGGATGAATTCTGTTCCATTTCCCCATGGAGATAAGAGGAAATAAACAAGAACTAGTAAGAAATAGAAGAAAGCCCATAGGGAGTGTGTATATACGTGTATGCTTGTACATTGCAAATGTAATGTAACCTAAGTGTAAGCAGAGGTAGCAAGATGTACCTGAAATCTTGCATGTTTATGAGACAGAAAAAAACACAGCAATCCTACCATCATGTAAAACAATTCCAGGCTTCCTTTTTACAATCCTGGCCGATGGTAAGTAAGTACCTCCCTTGTCCAGGTTCATTTTTGTTTATTGTATGTATATGATCATTTAGTGTATGTGTGGTGAGTTTTTTTTTTTTTTTTTTTTTTTTTTTTTTTTTTTTTTTTTTTTGTGTAAACAATTGTTACGAAATTTGGGATTTACAGTGTATGGAATGTATCCTTATGGTTTGTGTTGTTTGGAAAATTGCGTTTGTAATTTATGCTATATGTGCCATTGGCTTAGTAGAACAAGTATTAAGTGAGGGACAACACTTACTCAGTACTTTATATATTTTTACTATGTTTGCAGGAGCTCAATTATACACAAGAAAAAACTAATTGAACTTGCTAAACAGAAGAAGAGATGAAGTGAGTTTGGCAAACACACGTTTTGATGGTAATCCCTTCACCGAGACCTTAAGTCAGGACAGCATGTTAGAAGCAATCAGCAGTTCAGGGCTATCAAGAGGAAGGCAAGTTGGTGTAGGGTAAGTCTTCCACTCCTGGTGAAGAAATATATGCATAGTCTTTGTAAAGATAAAATAGGGGTTTGTTGAGTTAGTCATTTATTGTCAAAGGCTCAAACTTCCAAAAACACTTGAACCTTGACATGCTCATTTCTCCTCCTTCCTTACTTGTTCTCTTTTCTGTATTTTAAACCATACCAGGGCGGGATCGAACCTGCAATCGGAGAGTAGAAGAGAGAGTCTCAAAAACTCCAGACGTCGCGTTAGCCAATGGCCAGATAGCCACAAGAAGGATTCGTCCAATAGTTTATTTCTACACCATAGAAAGATACCAAGTTGGACGAAATCTTATGTGGCTAGCTGGTCCAGTGGTAACGCGCGGTCTGGAGTTTTGGGACTCTTTGATCGTGGGTTCTATATCCCGCCGTGGAATGGGTTGTTGACATCGTTGTTCATTACGATTTCGTGAGTCCTGGTAATTTATTTGTCTTCCTTTGTTCATGCATAGGTGTGTTCTGTTCTTTAGTTTTTCCCATGTTTTTGGTCTCACCCTCTGGCCAATTACTCTCTTGCAGTGCCCTCTCTTTTTCTTGTCTTTAAGACTTACTCACTACTATGTAATACTTCTGCGTGCCTGCCACCCACCATCTCACTTCACTCCCCTTTTTGTTTCTTGTGCCACTACCATTATTCCCCCTACTTCCCAACTGCTCGCTGCACCTGCTGCTGCTAATTTATTCCTACTCCTACTACTTTCGCTTCACTCTACCACTGCTCCACGTCTTTCATCCTCTCATATATATCTGACTTCCTAACCTTAGTTTATTAGTTTGACTAGTTAGTGGTTGCAAGTCAGACCCACAGGTGTCATAAGCTCCTTCTCTTGTGTGTGTTATTTGTGTATTAGTTCATTTATTCCATTTTATGTAAGGGATGGATTAAATGCTGAAGTTGCTCTTGATCTTAGAAGTGTTGAGACTAGTCTCGTCGTCCTTGGATCAGAGTTCATGTTGTATGGACCCATATGGGTTTATTGACTTTCCCCTATGAGTAGAGCATTTATTTTTAGTGCATGACTTTTGGTTTGAATGCTTTTATTTTATATTTCAGTTTTGGCCTCTGAGATTGTTCCTTAAACCACCCTAGATTTATATACCCTCTGGTCATACCATTTTGTTTATCCTTTGTAAAGATGCGACTGGACCCATCTCACCCCTTCCTCCTATTCCCACATACACACAAATTAATGCTTGTGGGTAAATATTTTAATTAGAGATTGGATATACAAAATAATGCACACAATGCTAGCTGTATTAATTAATATTCGTATTTACTCAGGAAAAGAGCTAGGGAAGGACACACATTCGGGGAATGGCCTACAGTTTTGTAAGTGCACCATCTTCCTGTTCCTGGAGTAGATGTTCCCCTCTCATGACCTGGGAGAGGTTGGAGGATCACCATTTCAACGTGATGGCATCAAACACCGTGCTTAAGAAAAAACACAGGACCCTCATATAGAATACCTCAAGTACCAATAGGTATAGTTATATATGTTTGTATTATTTTGTCTGCTTCTAATGTTCATCTTTTTTTATAATGTAATGAGTAGGTTCAATGGGTACTTTTCCACACATGGTATTAGTCTTGAGATTATACAGTTTTTTTTTTTTTTTGGAACACACAACACTCCCAACTGAGGCAAGGTGACCTGAGAGGAAAAAAGAATGTTTTTCTTTAAAGTGTTTCTTTTCTTGATACATTTAGTAATTTATACAGGAGAAGAAGGTACTAGCCCTTACTCCAGAATTTTAGTGGCTTTCATGGGACATGCATGGCTTAACCTTTGACTGTCACAGGCCCCTTTCTGAAACTCATTCTGTCCAAAAATTTTTGGATTTTTTTTTTTTTTTTTTCTAAAGAAATGAGTTAGTTAGAGGATCTTTTCCTGATGGCAATGACACAAAAGTATGAAATTTAGTAAAAACTCAGGGAAAGTACACTCCTGCGGAAGTTAGTGGGTCTTGGCAACATATGCGCATCGGCGATTTAGCTGACGTTGAGCCCTATTTTCGGTAAATTTCTTGTTCAATTGACCAAACTCATAGCTATTTCTTTAGAGACTCTTTTTTTTTCTATCAATTGAGTACAAGAAAACCACCCATTTTACCAAATTTGAAACTACCCAATAAGTTAGTGTCAGAAATTTGGCAATTGGCCAGTATTTCATGCAAAGTAAATAGATGCCAATTCAAAATAGGGTTCCGAATAAACAATGTAGTCATTCTTGGCACTAAATAACATTATCCACTGTTCATAGTCATGTCTCTAGGTCTCCCTCTATATTTCTATTGCTTTCTATTTTGATTTTTTATTCATACAAAAAATAGAAAAATTTACAGTGATGCAGGGGACTATGCATTATTGTGAAAATGGTTATAAATAATATCAGTGCACTAGTGAAAGAATATTGATTCCAGTTGACGTTGAAATTGAGCTGTGGTGTGATTTGCTTACTCTTGAAACATTGGTAAAAATTGAAATTCCGTACTTTGAGCTCAGTTTCAAGGTAGTTTTCATCATGAATAAAATAATCTAAATCATCTCTAATCTGTACTGTGTTTTCCGTTTTTGTCACGTTGAGACATGAAAGCGAGGATTTCAATGATAATACTAATACGAAAATGACACTCGAGTCAGTTGTTTTAATCAAAAAAAACAAAGTTTTTTTTTTCGCATTATGCACTGTGTGCTGCAGGATTTTTTTATATGTGCACACTGACCACACAGACCATTTCCTCCCATGTGGGACTACCCGCTGTTCTCCTGCTTGATTTGAAGCACTAGAAATTTTTTTTTTTATAAAAAAGTCGGCCGTCGCCCACCGAGGCAGGGCCAGGGCTGACCGAGATAGAAGAAAGAAAATCCCCAAAAGAAAATGATTTCATCATACTTCAAACACTTTCCCTTCACTCACATAATCATGTTTTTGCTGATGTGTCAGATAAACAACAACAGTTTAGAAGCATATACGTATTAAAGAGAAATAATAAAGTACATCAAACACTGGCTAGTAAGACGTATATATACGACCAAAACAGTCAAAGGGTTGAGGAAGAAAGATTCTTCTCCACTTCCCCATGGAGTAGATTATGAAATTATCCTCCTATAAGCAAAAATAACTTTTAAAATTACTACTTCAAATAAATGTGAAATTGGTAAACTAGCGGCCCTTAGAGACTCTGTAAGAATATTTTAATCTCTTCCAATCTAGAGTTTTCAGTTATTTTGGTGTGTAGTATTTTGCTGTGTGTCCACACCCAGAAGTGAGGTTAGTGTCCTGCGCACATTTAATTAGGAGTTCGTGTACTTGCATGATGTGCTGTTGATGATTGTACTCTAGCAATGTCTCTGAATTTATAATTTGTACTATCTAGGGACCTTTGTAGTATTAAAGAGCGTGTACACAAATTTATAAGTCACATCATCTCTATCTTATAGTGTTTTCTAATTCCTTAGTAAAAGTGAGTTACATCTTTTCTTTATAAGCATTGCCCAAATGTCTTTGAAGGCAATGACTGCAGGAAAGCAAAAGGTGTGTACCCATTTTTTAGTTCAGTTATTAAGTAAGAAAGTTGGGTTGTGATGAATGTGTTAGCTATAGTTTGGATGTTAAGAGATAATTGATTTTTGATGCTATGAAGGTTAAGACACTATATGTCCAACACTTGAAGTGAAAGTTAAAAGGGCCTGGAGCGAGTTTTCTGAGAGTTGAGTAGATTGGAGCGTAAATGAGATCCAAGTCTGGTATATCGATTACAATGAGAGCAAATTTAAAATTTATAGAAATAAAAGAAAGGGTTTATTAATGTTTAAAAGAATTACTTTATTATGTAATTAGAATAATAGCCTGATTCAAGAAGTTATGAGAAGTATGTATGTTGACCACTCTAGGTGGAGAGGTGATTTGAGAGTTTTGGGAGGTATTAAGGAATGTTAAGGACATTTTGAATCAGAAGTAGTAGAGAATGATTATTGTGCGGAGACCTTAATGTGAAGTAGGTACTGATAGAGATTGTGCGACTTAGTGGGAAGTGTGAAGGGAGAGTAAATTAATTGACACTGGGGATCTTAGAGTAGTTGAGTAGAGGAGGCCACTATAGCAAGCGTATTGGCCCGTGGTTAGGTTTATTTCCTTTATTTTAGTACAGTATGGGCTATAGGTGTGTATAAAGCAAGACATTCATTATTATTGTTCAGTTGTGTTAATGTGTTTAGTGGATGCTGAATCAAGGCATCAGCATTTTATCTTATTCACATAAAACAGAAGTGTTGCTGTATCCTCACATTTAGATGGATGGATTGTCACTGTGCAAAGATGCTTTTATGGAAAGTATAACCCCCTCATCCCTCTTTCCTATAACATTAATCTAGAGCATATTCCTGATACATAATATTGTATGGACTGTTCTTTTATGGATGGGGGTGGGGGGGGAATTGAAGACACGCTGCGAAGTTGGTGGATGATTTGGGAAATAATGAGGATATGTAAAAGAAGATAAAGGTGAGCATAATGAAGGGCAGTGATGATTGAATATCATATTGAAGTTTGTAAGTTGGAGAAAGAAAGCCGAAGGTATTATGGTATTTAGAGTAGACATGTGAAGATGAAACCAGAGAATAGGAGGAGGGGGGGGGGGGGGGGGGGGAAGGTGATATGGTGGTTAAGGCATCTGTTATGGAAAAAACAAAAAAAGTTTATTAGGCATAACAGGGATGTACCAAATATAGTGGTACCATCACTTTTTATATGGGTGGCTGTGAGGTTCGGGTTTTGAACTCTGAAAGTAAGGAGGAATGATAAAGGTGAGTATTATTTATTTGATGTGAAGAGAATTCTAAGGAGTAGAGATTTAAAAGGGGAATTGAGTATAATTCCAGAGGGCTGTGGAGAGGCTGTTGATGTGGGTTTGGTCAAGTTTAGAGAGGGGTGGGAGGTGTAGGGGTAGGATGTTCACAGAGGGTGTATAATCTGGGGTGGAAGGTAGGAGTAGGGGTGTCGGTACAAGGATCAGTTGGAAAGGAAAAAGGAGAGGCCTTGAGTTTTAGTGGATTGAGCATTCGTAAGCTTCGTGTCTGTGTGTGCTAAATAGGAGTGAATGGAGAAAGGTGGTTGTCACTGAATTCTCTGTTGGGGTTTCTGAGCGATGGTAACATTTATGAAGGGATTGGATTCAGGGAAATTGATTAGCCAGGGACTTACGTCTAGAGGTGGGAGGGGCAGTTCCTGCACTCTGAGCAACCTACAAGCTCCTCTGGGAGATTCAGTATTTTGTCGGCAAAATAGCAAGAATATCTACGCTATTGGCTATTGTCAGGTTGTTACTGCAGTGTTTTTGGGTTATACCACTAGGGACAAAAATTTTCGTAGATGTAAGGAGCCTCTTGTCCAACTCTTGCCACCAGATTGCATGCAGAAGAAGAATTTTGTTGCAGCCAGGTTGAAAATTTAGAAAAGTGAGGATATCCTTATCCTGAGGAATATGTGGATTCAAGCCGGAGCTACAGGAGGGAAGGTTCAGAAGTAGTACTTCATCAGGGACTTCTGGTCCAAAGATCAGGACTGCCCTCTTGGGCTGTGTTGTAAAGTTGCAGCTAAGATAATCCTTCCCAGGGAAGCAGCTTCTAGAGACTCCTCAAATCATAGTAGACTCCAAGCTATTTGTAGAAGGCCAGTGCAAGCCTACCTCAAGTGACGTAAGCTGCCATCAGCTGATGGTGACACTATTGAACTAAAGACTGGAAGTCCCACAATGAGTTTTAACTCAGGGGGTAATAAACTGGTGGTATTCTGTCATCGCTAAGGTCCACAGGACTGACAGAGTTTCAAAACACTACCTTGGGGAATTCTAACACACATTCCTACGGACAGACCACAGAGTGGGAACAAATCCTCTTCCAGGCAACGACGAAGCCTTGGATCTGTTAATTTTCTCCTTACACCTGACATTCTCTGCTTCAGCCACTGCCAGTCACTTGGACAGTGCACATACGCCATCTCTGGATCCTACACCTGTCAGCACAGTGCCGACACCTATTCCAGAATCTGGCCGCAGCTTCATCAGCCACTGTTCTGCGTCAGGAGTTTCTCCACCAGAGGAGATTGTGCAGTTAATAATCAGGGAATAATCATTTCACCTAATCACCTACTGCGGCCAAGTATACGAAAAGCGGGACACATTATCAAAACTTGTAGGGACGGGGAGAGGACATGGAAGAAGAGGTTGTGGAGGTGGAAGACATTACGCCGTCTCACCCTCACTAACACTGTTCAAGCAGCAGAAAAAAACCTGAGACAAAACTGCAAATAACACAGGAGGGTGCAACCAAATCATGAGTCCACACTCCCAGGCACTAGGCTGTGCTTCGCTGTCACGGAAAGGGCCACATGCCAACATACTGCCTGCGAGGATACCAGTGCCAATTACTGCTGACAAGAAAGGACATCAGGGGACCCAGTGTCGGGAAGAAAAGGGAACTTGACAGATAGGACCACTGTTTAGAGACCTGTTCTCAGAAAAACAACCCTGCAGGATCTCTGAATTGGTGAACAACTCTCACACGGTCCCCCAAACTCAACTACTCTATATCTCAGCCAAGCAGGTGGTAATGTGCCCTTATACAAGGTACCACAGACCTACAATCCCTGTCTGTGCCTCAGTACCTTACTCTCTCGGGCAGGCACCTTACATGCCCTATACACCCACCACCTCAAGCTGTCACAGTCAAGAGGGAGGGCCACATTAGAGGTTTCCATTATAATGTTGGAGAGCTTCACACATAGTTTTGGGAACACTCGACGTCCTGACATGTTAGCTGGTGTTGAAACTTTTTGGATCGACAGGACTCCAGGAAAATTTGCAAGAATTGCTGGCTACACCTCATGATGCAGAAGAGACAGGCAAGGGCAAGGAGGAGTGGTGCTGTGTGCTTCTCTAAAAGTTTCCTGCCCAGCATTGTTGTTCCCACCCCTACACATCTTGAAATGATGATCTTCAAGCTCTGTATAAACACTCGCACCTCTGTACTAGATGTGCCAATGTCAGACCTCAGTGGCAACATGCAGAACACATCAACTTCCTAATGGAAAATATTGACTCCCTTCTGCTACAACCGCACAACTGTCAACATTTCATAATTGTTGGTGACCTCAAACAACACCTTATAACAGAGGGGTCTTGATGACTTTCTTGCAGTATTTGGACATGAGAAACTTTAGTTGATTTCCCTACTCACATTCTGGGGCTCCTCCCTTAACCCAAGAGTTAGTGAGTGGATCTGGCAGAAGGATAGTCACTTGTCAACTCTCGGCTACGTTGGATCGTCTGACCACAGGCTGGTTTTTCGGACGTTAAGATCCCAACAGAACGAGGTGGGTGAGGAGTCCACCACGCACAATGGCTATGGAAAGATGTAATTGGCTAGCACTTTGCTCTGAGCTCGCCACCACCGATTGGGAATGCTCTTCTCCAAGGGATGTTGACAACCAAGTGAAAGCTTCACTGACACATCCTTAATTTACAACAGTACAAATTCCTCACCGGCAATATGTGGGACAAAGCCTACCGATCAGCTTTCGTGTGGATTCTTTGTTGTAGAGAGGTGATATTGCTAAGTCAAAGCTGGCGAAGGTTATTAAGAGGACATCACCACTATAACAGGAAACTTGCACAGGCAAAGCCTGTAGGGATATGGGTGAGGCTCAAAAGTGGGCCAACCCGCCCTACAATGGGAGGTGGACATTAAAAGAAGCTGCATCAGTACGGGTCGGCTCCTCCAAAATCCTGGTGGTCCCTGGTCAAGGGACAGACAAGGTTATCTGCGATGAAACTCATTCACCTCTCTCAATTGACAGGATGGGACCACCTTATAGTAGTCAAAGAGAAGGAGGAGCCCTCTTTGCTGTAACACTTTGCTACCAAAGGCAAGTTCCTGCATCCAGCAAGGGACCTTCCTTGGCTAGCTGCAAGAAAGAACTGTGTCAAAACTGTCAGTGGTGACAATAAGGAAGGAGGAGGTGCATTTCCTTTCTTAAATCGCTTGACCAAGAAAAAGGCTGTGGGACCCAGAGACAGTTGAACCAAGATTGCTGAGAAAGGAGTGTCAGACCAGCATAGCAGCACCTCTAACTCGCATCTTTCTGCAACTCTACCTAGTACAGTGGACCGTCGCATACCGTTGGCTATCACATAACGTTAAATCCGCATACCGATACATTTTATCACTAAAATTTTGCCTAACTTACCCGCTTCAAAAACTCGCTCACACGCTTATTCGTTCAAGATTGGCTTCTAATGTGCGGCAGAGCCAGCTTCACATGTTCCGCTGGTGGCATTGTTTTACAAGCCAGCCTCGCAGGTAGACATCCAGAATACAATCGGAACATTTGTATTATTACAGCGTTTTGGTGATTTCATCATGCAAATAGTGACCATGGGGCCCAAGAAAGCCCTTTGTGCTAACCCAGTGGTAAAAGGGTGAGACGAAATCCTATCATCCAACAGTCAGCTGCTGCTGCACCAACGGTCAGCAGGTAGCTGGACCAGTAAGCTGTTGCTGGATCAGTCAGGCTGCGGCTTGCACCTAGATCAAGCTTGGTGCTGGATCCGTTAGCTGCTGCTGCACCACGATCAGCTGGTTGTGGATCAGTCAGCTGTTGCTGCACCACGATCAGCTGTTGCTGGACAGTCAGCTGTTGCTGAATCAGTCAGCTGCTGCTGCACCACAATACAGCTGTTGTGGACAGTCAGCTTTTTGTTTTGCTGGATCTGTCAGTGCTGCTGCACCCACGATCAGCTGTTGCTGGACCAGTCAGCTGTTGCTGGATCAAGGTTAGCTGGTGCTGTTGCACTCCTGATCAGCTGTTGCTGGGACCAGTCAGCTAATGCTGGATTTCAGTCAAGCTGTTTGCTGGAATCAGTCAGCTGTTGCTGGACCAGTCAGCTGTTGCTGGACCAGGTCAGTGTTGCTGGATAAGTCAGCTGTTGCTGGATCAGTCAGCTTGTGGGGGACCAAGTCGCTGTTGCTAGACCGGTTCAGCTGTGGCTGGACCAGTCAGCGGTTGTGGATCAGTAACTGTTGCTGGACCAGTCAGCTGTTGTGCTGGATCGGTCTAACTGTTGCTGGGACCAGTCAGCTGTTGCTGGACAGTCAGATGTTGCGTTGGACCAGTCGGGCTGTTGCAGGACCAGTCAGCTGTGCTGGACCAGTCAGCGTTCTGGGCAGTAGCTGTTGCTGGACCAATCATGCTGTTGCTGATCAGTCAGCTGCTGCTGCACCCGGTCGCTGCTGTTGCACCATCAGCTGTTTTGACATGATCGTCCCCGAACCAGTCCGTCCAGCTGAGCGCCTTGCTTGCCGTCATTTGTTTACACGCCAGGGTGGCGGTTGCATGCATACATTCGATACATTTTGTATTTATCAGCTTTATTTATAGTGCTTGTAACGCTAAATAAGCCACCATGGGCCCCCCAAAGAAAGCTAGTTGCCAACCCTGTGGTAAAAAGGGTGATAATACTATCGCTCCCCCCATTACGCACAGTCAGCTGCTGCTGCTTGCACCACGCGTCAAGTTGGTAAATTGGAACCCAGTCAGCTGCTGCTGCACCAGCAGCTGCTGCTGCACCACAGCTGCAGCTGCACCCATGGTCAGCTGTTCTGCACCATGGTCAGCTGCACCCAGCGGTTGTTGACTGCACCACCGTCTGCCTGTATTACTCTGAAGAGGTGGAGAGTGTATGTTGGTGTGCTTAACGTGAAAACAGTTAACGAGACAATTAACCCCCGAGGTTAGCCACCAGTATAACCCAAGAAAAGGTAAGTGCATCATCGAGGAACTCTAGCTTATTTTTCCTTGGGGTCCTTAATATGTGTCTCCAGGATGCAAACCCACACCAGTCGGACTAACACTAAGGTGAACAGGAAAAAAATGCCTGGATCTAGTGCTCATATTGTGAATTTAAAGCAGCAAAGGGTTGGTTTGAGGAGATTTAAGAATCGTAGTGGCAATTTACACAGTGTGATAAGGGCTGTCTGGAAGAAAATGCCAAACAGGCCTACATACTTCAGAGGAAAAGGCACCCCAGGGACACAGTGTCTCATCAGTCATGCTGCATCTTCAGTAAGGTAAGTGTCATTTATTCTTCATTTGAGTAGAGTAGTACATGCACATTTATACTGTGCTTGTACTACTCTACTATTGTGCATGTATCCTTCTCTTTGTGTGTAGGAAAATGTATATTTCATGTGGTAAAATTTTTTTTTTTCATACTTGTGGAGGGTCTTGCCGGATTAACTTGATTTCATTATTTATTATGGGGAAAAATTCATTCGCTAACGTAATTGCGATACATGAGCTCTCATGAACGGATTTTATATCGTTAGGCGGGGGGGGGTCCACTGTACAGTGTAAATAGCCCTCTTTATGGAAAGAGGCAAATGTAGTCCCTGTTCACAAAAAGAAGAGCAGAGCAGAAATCAGCAATACAGACCAGTGTCACTCCTGTCAATCACTGGTTAAGATCACTTGAGACAGTAATTCTAAGACAAATGACAGGAGAGTTTTTTGACTTACCACCTCACTACTTTGGGGTCGTCAATATGCTTCAGGAAAGGGTTACTCTGCTGCTGATCAGTTGTCTTAACCTCTCCACTAAGTGCTGCTAGATCTGTTTGTTAAACTCTCCACTAAGTTGGCACCAGTCCTGGATGAATCCAAAAGGTCAAGCTGTGTGGTAGCACTGGACAGTGTGGCGCTTTCGACCGGGTGTGGCCCAGGGCCTTTAGCAAACTTCAAGCACTGGGAATTGCAGCGCTTACGTTATGTCTCCTCAGTGATTACTTCATGTAGATATTCTAAGTGTATGTTCTCAATGGAACGGAAACAGCCCCCCAAAAGAATCCTATTTGGGGCAAGTGTTCCACAAGGAAGCGTACTTGGACCATTGTTATGGATTGGCTACTTCAAAACGTCTTATTCTCCCAGAATCACATGCATATGCAGACGGGGACTGTACGCCTGACATTCACTTATCCCAGAGAAGAAATGCAGGGCTGCTCTAGCTACATCAACAACAGCTGAGAGCTATATCAGCTTTGGGAAAATAGATGGCAAGTAACATTTACACTGAAGAATCGCAAATGATGATCGTCTCTGGGCCACCATGGTGGTTAATGCTGGTGCCGTAGGGTAGATTAAGGATGAATGGGGTGGGTGTTGGCACTTGGAGAGGAAGTTGCATATCCTGGGGTGAAAATTTGCTCCAAACTGTAACATGAGAACCGTGTTGTAAATCTTGCAAACAAGGCAGCGAGGAAGCTTACAGCACTTCGCCGTAATCTCGCATCTGCTGGACAGTAGGGGTTGCAAGATTCTGTACGAGGCACAAGTATGCTCACACCTTGAGTATGCTCCACTATCTTGGTTGCCTTGCCACTCCCCCCCCCCCTCATCTAGCGACTGCTTGACAGAGTAGAGACAGTGCAAAGAAGTCTCTCTCTCGCCTGGACCCAATCCTGGATACGACTCTCGTCATTTCAGCAGAGTTCATCGCACAATAGGGGATGTGGGTGGCACTTACTGTAATGTACAAGGCATTATTGTCAACGTACCACACTTGGATCCACTCGAGGACAGCGTGAACAGATTTTATGCCACAAAGATGGGCAGGAAGCAGCAACTTTACTCTGGTGTACCCTTCTCCAGAACATCACTCCATCTGAGATCATTTATACCCAGGAAGACTCGAGTATGGAACACATTCGTACAGCATAATGATGTCAGCGAGATAAAGTCTGTTGATCAAATGAAAATGCTGGCCCACAGATGGCTCCAAACTTCATCCTGTTCCCTACTTGTATGTCTCATAACAATAAAAATGCTTTCAAATGAGCTGATGTAGGTAACAGCTCTTAGCGTGCCAATAAAGTTAGGAATCCTTAACCTGTAAATAGCTTGTCAGTAAAGCTAGGGATCCTTAACCTTGTCAAACCCTGTGTAAAAAAAAAAAAAAGAGGAGTGAGATATTGCAGTTGGAGAATAATATGAATTGTGATTTCAGTATACTTCTGGCAAATCAGCAGTTGATATAGTTTTTGTAAATATGTTAATGTGTTTAGTGTTAATCTCTCTGATTTTTATACATAAAGTCACACTTATGAACAGTGGAGCACTGCAATAGGTCTTTTGGCCCTTACAATAATTTTATATTCTAGTTTTAGTCTGCTTGAAACACTCTTCATCAACAGGTTTTTTTATAATGTATTCAGTAAATGTACCCCAGTTTTGTAACAGTTGTGTATATTTGAAATAAAATTTGTTTGAATATGAATGACCTAACTATTTTAGAATAAATTAATATTAATTAATAATTTAAACCATCCTTGTTTCAGAGGACGTATTGGTCACAAATTAGCTGAAGCAAGCAAAGTCAAAAACACGGAAACAAGAGAATGCAAAAGCTTACTGGAGCCCAAGTGCAACTTGGCAAACTCCATCAAACAGTTTGGTCACAATCATCCCTGGAGAGAGTATCTCTATTTCACCAGACGCACAAAACTTTTTGACAACTAAGCTTTGGATTAGGACAAAGCACGGGTTAAAGTCTTTCGGGGGAGCTTCTTATACACCATCTCCTAGTGTGCGCATGGCTCAAGCTACCCCAGGGCCTGTAACTCCAATATTGGCCTACTCCTTCCTACTCAAGTAGAGGCATCACGCCAAACTCCAGACTCGGAAAAAAGGTTGCAAATAACCGGATGTGCCCGCTTGATGGAGAGTCTTCACTGGGACTCACTGACAAACTTGCTTAACTGCAAGAGATCCAAGAGTGCCTCAAACAAGACGTGACAAAACAGAAAATGCCAGGAAGAATAGTGCTGCAAGATTTCTTTTATATCCACTTTACTGGACTCTGTATTTCATTGTTAAGTTTTATTGTTTGTGAACCTGCTCCTATGGTATATATTTAAATATACATAAAAATCTGTATGAGTCATACATTATGTACTATAATTTTACATCTGTCCTGATATATAAAGTTATGTACTGTATGTTGTTGTATTTGTACGGAAGTAGGAAATAATAATTAGATAATTATTTTGAATAAATAACCATTTTATGTTCATAGCTAAGAAACTTGATATTATACCTGAATTTTGTTGACTAATGATTTCTTCTTCATCAATAGAGGTTTTGCTAGTTAATTTTATTTACTACAAAAACAATTTATCATGTATGTGTTAGAATTATGTTCTTCATGTCTTTCAACACACTGCCGTATCCCACGAGGTGGGGTGGCCCAAAAGGAAAAACAAAGTTTCTCCTTTTACGATTTGTAATATATACAGAAGAAGGTTCTAGCCCTTGCTCGGCATCTGCATTTAGTTGCCTCTTACAACACGCCATGGCTTACGGAGGAAGTATTTGTTCCACTTCCCAATGGAGGTAAGAGGAAAATAACCAGAACAAGAACTTGAAAGAAAAAATAGAAGAAAACCCAGAGGGTTGTGATATAATATATGCTTGTACCATATATGTGTAGTGTGACTAAGTGTAAAGTGTAGTAGAAGTAGCAAGACGTACCTGTAAAATCTTGAATGTGTATGAGACAATAAAAAGACAACAGCAATCCTACTATCGTGTAAACAATACAGGGTTCCGTTTTACTAATCAACTTGGCTGGAATGGTGTAACTCCCTGGACAGTTGTGTCTCCAACTACTTGTAAGGCGAACGCTCTAAAGCGGGGTGCCTTACGGTATACATTTTATTTGGTGAATGCATTCTACCTCCCCCCCCCCCCCCCCTTTGACCCGCCGATAAGCCTGAGGTCAACTAGACATGACGTGAATGGGTCTGTGCGCACTCAATTGTTGCGCCGTATTAAATTTATTGGGGATGCTTGGGTACCATTATCTCTTTTTTCACTATTAAAAAAACAACATTTGTTTTTTCTCAAAAAATTTAGGGCACTAACGGAATGAGAACGTTATATATACTAGTGGACCCTGGGTTTCGCAAGCATCAGTTTCCTACTGTAAGAAAATATCATGCAACCTTTAACATCAACAGCTAGCTGTGAACCAGACTTCAACTTCAACAGCTAGCGGGTGAACAGCCTTCAAATCAACAGCTAGCTGTGAACAGCCTTCAACATCAACAGCTAGCTGTGAAACAAGCCTTCAACATCAACAGTAGCTGATGAACAGCCTCAACATCAACAGTAACCTTCAATAGCCTTCAACATCAACAGTTAGTTTTAACAGCCTTCAATGTCAACAAGCAAACATACACTCCTTCAAGTTTCACTCGTCTCCTTGATAACGAATCAAATTAGTTGAAGAATTAGGGTTGATGGTTGCTATCTCTGATTGATTTAATAAACTACATTGCCACTCACTCTCACATATCCATATTATTTATTTATGTAAGTAATAATGTACTTGTGTTATTTTCACTTTTCATTGTATTTTTTTAATGCCTAGTTCTATTGCTAATTTAATATATGTCAGTGTAAATATGTTATCTAGCATTTATAAGGGGGAAAAAAAAAAGTGTTCCACTTTACGGCGGTAGCCTGGAACCTAACCAGCCGCATAAGTGAGGCCCTACTGTAATTTAAATCTTATAACATGTAAACCACACATTGTAAGCTTTACAAGGAAATAAATATTTGTATTTGTATTGTATAACCACTCGCTTCTTTGTGACTGTCAATATGACTTCACAAGAGGTCGCTCTGCTGCTGATCTACTGTTTAACCTCCCCACTATGTGGTTCCAGTCATTGGATAAATCCAAGACCAGCTGTAGTAGCACTTGATATTGATGGTGCTCTCAACAGAGTATGGCACCAGGGACTCATGGCAAAACTGCAAGCACTAGGAGTCTCTGGCTCTGCATTATGCCTCTTTATGAATTACCTTCCAGGTAGATCTCAAAGCGTAGTTCTTAGCGGGACAAGTGCTCCAGTTCCCCGAATTAAGCCTGAATGCCTTCCACATCCCCCCCCCTAGGTGCTGTATAATCCTCCGGGTTTAGCACTTCCCCCTTGATTATTATAATAATAATTAGCGGGACAAAATCAACAAGACATTCACTCGGTTCGAGTTTTCCACTGGGAAGTGCGCTTGGGCAATTGCTATGGAATGTCTACTTCAATGACCTCTTTCATCTCACCCCAGACTCTCATGCTTATGCAGATGACTGTACTTGACATTTACTTATCCAAGAGAGGAAATGCCAGCTGCTCTTAGTAATATCAATCACCAGCTTACAGCTATATCAGCCTGAAAAAAGCAATGGCAGGTTACATTTACTTCTGAGAAAACACAAATGATAATGGTCACTAGGCCCCATGATGGTAAAGCTGGAGCAGTGGTAAGAATGAATGGGAGAGTGTTGAAACTCTGGGATGAGGTTGATATCTTAGAGGTGAAAATTGATTCCAAACTGACTATGAAGCCCCTCATAGTAAATCTTGCAAGCAAAGTACCAAAGAAACTATCAGTAGAGGCTGCAAGACTGTATGAGGAACAAGTGTGCTCACACCTTGAGTATGCTCCACCTTTTTGAATTGCATGTCCCATCTCATATACAACTTCTTAACAGAAAAGAGAAAGACAGCTCATCTCTTGCCTAGACCTGGACTGGATAAATCTGTCATTTCAGCAGAGCCTCTGATACCAGAGGGATGTGGATGGCCTTACTGTTATATACAAGGCCAATGTTGTCAATGTACCCCTCACTGTATTGTTTTATATGCTGCAATGTTATTTGTGTCCACCAGTGTCCCCGGAATCAACCATCATGAAAAATAAATTTCATAATACAGAAAAAACGGACAATCAGCAAAATCATACAGCCCCTTCCCTCTATTAGACCTTGAATTGGAAGGTTCACCATACATGAGTATGCATAACATGCACAAAATACTTAGGGGAATTGATAGAGTAGACAGGGATAGGCTTTTTGAGGCAAAAAATGGGACTTGGGGGACACAGCTGGATGTTAAGCAGATGAACTAAACCAAAGGGATGTCAGGAAGCATTTCTTCAGTCTCAGGATGGTTGGAAAATGGAATGATGCAGTGAAGAATGGGGGAAAGGCAAGATGTATACAGGAGGCCCCCCGTTTTTAGTGTTTCTCTGTATATACAGCATTTTGCTAATTCAGCAGTTTTCATTACACCATTCTTCATTTATTCAGACTTCCTACAATAAATATATTTACCATTACTATAAGTTAAGGTCGAAAAACATTTTAAGATGAATAATGTACGTATGTACAGTACTGTATAAAACCATATCACGGGCGGGGTTAGAACCGCGATCAGAGAGTCTAAAAAACTCCAGACCGTCATATTAGCCCCCGGGCCAGCTAGCCACAATAAGATTCATCCAATAGGTATTTTATACACCATGGGAAAACGTTCCCACAAATGCAAATTTTTACAGACGAATCTCCAGCTAGCGTGGCCGTGAGGAACTAGCTCAAGCCCCCTAAAAGCTGCCCACATGATCACGAAATCTAATGACATAACTGAAAAACAAACCATACCACAAGTGGGGTTAGAAACCGCGATCAGAGAATCTCAATCGTATCATTACGATTTCGTGAGTCATGTTGACGGCTTTGGGGGGACTTGAGCTAGAGTTCGTCACAGCCACACTAGCTGGAGATTCATCTGTAAAAACTTGCATTTGTGGTCACAGTGGTGCCTATGCTAACCTTCCTATGGTGTATAAATATACCTAGTTGGATGAATCTTATTGTGGCTAGCTGGCACAGTGGCTAACATGACGGTCTGGAGTTTTGAGACTCTCTGATCACGGGTTCTAACCCCGCCTGTGGTATGGTTTGTTTGCAATCATGTCATTACAATTTTGTGAGTTATGTACTGTACAGTGGACCCCCGCATAGCGGACGCCTTGCATAGCGGACAATCCGCATAGCGGACGCTTTGTTCGCTAAAATTTTGCCCCGCATAGTGGACAAAAACCCGCTCAGCGGCCTTCGTCCGAGACGCGTCCAATGTGCGCCCTCACCCAGCCTCACATTGTGCCGCCCGTGCCATTGTTTACCAGCCACCCTCCGCGGGTACATTCAAGCATACACTCGGAATATTTCGTATTTTACAGTGTTTTCGGTGCTGTTTCTGGAAAATAAGTGACCATGGGCCCCAAGAAAGCTTCTAGTCCCAAACCCTACACCTAAAAGGGTAAGAATACCCATTGAAATGAAGAAAGAGATCATTGATAAGTATGAAAGTGGAGTACGTATCACCGACCTGGTCAGGTTGTACAAGAAACCAAAATAAAACCATTCTTCTATTGTGGGAAAGGGAAAAGGGCAATAAAGGAAGCTGTTGTTGCCAAAGGTTTAACTGTGTTTTCGAAACAAAGATCGCAGTGATGGAAGATGTTTAGAGACTCTTATTGGTGTGGATAAATGAGGGAAAAAGCTAGCAGGAGATAGGTCCTCAAGCGATCATATGTGAAAAGGCTAGGAAGTTTCATGACGATTATAATTAAAAAAATGCCTGCAACTAGTGATGATGTGAGTGATTTAAGGCCAGCAAGGTTGGTTTGAGAGATTTAAGAAGCGTTAGTGGCATCCATAGTGTGATACGGCATGGTGAGGCTGCCAGTTCGGACCACAAAACGGCTGAAAAATATGTGCATGAATTCAAGGAGTTTCATAGAAACTGAAGGACTGGAACCTGAAAAAAGTGTTTAATTGTGATGAAACAGGCCTGTTCTGGAAGAAAATGCCAAACAGGACCTACATTTCTCAGGAGGAAAGGCACTCCCAGGACATAAGCCTATGAAAGAAAAGGCTTACTTTGTTGATGTGTGCCAATGCTAGTGGTGATTGCAAAGTTAAGCCTTTATTGTGTATCACTCTGAAAACTCCAGAGCGTTCAGGCAAAAGAATGTCCTCAAGGATTAAATTTGTGTGTGCTGTGGAGGGCAAACGTAAGGCATGGGTCACTAGGGAATTTTTCTATAACTGGTTACACCATGCATTTGCCCCCAATGTGAAAGATTACCTAACTGAAAAGAAATTAGACCTTTTAAATGCCTCCTGGTGTTAGACAATGCCCCTGGTCATCTACAGACGTGGCAGAGCGACTTTATGGGGACATGAGCTTCATTAAGGTGAAGTTTTTTTCTCCTAATACCACTCCTCTCCTGCAGCCCATGGACCAGCAGGTCATTTCCAACTTCAAGAAACTGTACACAAAAGCTCTGTTTCAAAAGTGCTTTGAAGTGACCACAGACACTCGATTGACTCTAAAAGGTTTTGGAAGGTCACTTTAATTCCTCAATTGTGTAAACTTATAGGTAAGGCTTGGGAGGGAGTGACTAAGAGAACCTTGAACTCTGCTTGGAAGAAAACTGTGGCCAGAATGTGTAGACAAAAGGGATTTTGAAGGGTTTGAGGCTAACCCCGATAGGAGTAGTATACCAGTTGAGGAATCAATTGTGGAATTGGGGAAGTCCTTGGGGTTGGAGGTTAGTGGGGAGGATGTGGGAAGGTTGGTGGAGGAGGACAATGAAGAAAATAACCACTGATGAGCGGGTTTGATCAACTTCAAGAGCAAGAGGCCAGACCTGGGGAAACTGGTTCAAAGGAGGGGAAGAGAGAAATTGAAGGAAATTGCCTACTTCAAAGATTAAGGAAATGTGTGCAAAATGGCTTGAAGTGCAAACCTTTTTTGATGAAAAATCACCCTCACACGCTATTGCAAGCCGTGTGGTGACTGCTACAATGAACTGTTGTGAACCCCTTTAGACAAATCATAAAGGAACGAGAGGTACAGGCCACTATGGACAGATTGTTGTGCGAAAGAAGTCCAGTGACTCTGAAGCTGGTCCTAGTGGCATTAAAGAAGAAGGGAAGTAACCCCAGAAAAGGACTTGCTACCTCAAGTTTCCTAATGGAAGGGGATTCCCTTCTAAACAAATAACACTCTCTCTCCCCTCCTCCCATCCATCAATCATCACCAGATCTTCAATAAAAGTAAGTGTCTGTAATTGTGCATGCCTTTTTCAGTTTGTGTGTACTAAAATTAACATTTTTTTGTGGTAAAAAAAATTTTTTTTCATACTTTTGGGTGTCTTGCACGGATTAATTTTATTTCCATTATTTCTTATGGGGAAAATTCATTCGCATAGCGAACATTTCGCATAACAGCCAGCCCTCTTGCACGGATTAAGTTCGCTATGCGGGGGTCCACTGTATATGCATTTTTTAGGCCTAACTCTATTGCTCACTTAATATGATAGTGTAAACATATTCTTTCTTTCCTTCAACAAACTGGCTGTATCTCACCGAGTCAGGGTGGCCCAAAAAGAAAAACAAAAGTTTCTCTTTTTAAATTTAATAATTTATACAGGACAATGGGTTAAACAAACCATACCATGGGCGGGGATAGAACCTGCGATCAGAGAGTCTCAAAACTCCAGACTCTCTGATCGCGGGTTCTATCCCGCTCGTGGTATGGTTTGTTTGCAATCGTGTCATTACGATTTCGTGAGACAATGGGTTACAAGCCTCTTGCTCCTGGTATTTTAGTCACCTCTTACAACATGCATGGCTTACGGAGGAATAATTCTGTTCCACTTCCCCATGGATTGTAAACATGTTATCAGGTTTTTAAATGCATTTGAAAGTGTAAGAAGGCTATGCTTCACATTACAGTGATTTTTTGTTTTACAGCAGTAGCCCAGAACCTAACATGCTGTATAAGTGGGGCCCACCTGTATGTAAATTCACTGAATATGACATTTCATAGTTTTTAAAATAAATTATAAAAAAAAGAGTTACCTGCATGCATGTACACACTGTACACAACATGCCCCATGTGCCTATAATTTTAAAATGCATCAGAACTTTCACACCTGAAAAGGAGTAAGGTTTTCAGTTTTTTTTTATTTTTCCCCAACAAGTCAGCCGTCTCCCACCGAGGCAGGGTGATCCAAAGAGAAAGAAAATCTCCAAAAAGAAAATACTTTCATCATTCAACACTTTCACCTCACTCACACATAATCACTGTTTTTGCAGAGGTGCTCAGAACACAACAGTTTAGAAGCATATATGTATAAAGATACACAACATATCCCTCCAAACTGCTAATATCCCAAAACCCCTCCTTTAGAGTGCAGGCATTGTACTTCCCATTTCCAGGACTCAAGTCCGGCTATATAAAAATAACCGGTTTCCCTGAATCCCTTCACTAAATATTACCCTACTCACACTCCAACAGATCGTCAGGTCCCAAATACCATTCGTCTCCATTCACTCCTATCGAACACGCTCATGCACGCCTGCTGGAAGTCCAAGCCCCTCGCCCACAAAACCTCCCTTACCCCTTCCAACCTTTTCGAGGACGATCCCTACCCCTCCTTCCTTCTCCTACAGATTTAAATGCTCTCCATGTCATTCTACTTTGATCCATTCTAAACCATACCCCCAGCCGGGATTGAACCCGCGGTCATAGAGTCTCAAAACTCCAGCCCGACGCGACGGGCTGGAGTTTTGAGACTCTATGACCGCGGGTTCAATCCCGGCCGGGGGTATGGTTTATTTGCAATCGTGTCATTACGATTTCTTGAGTCTTGATCCATTCTCTCTAAATGACCAAACCACCTCAACAACCCCTCTTCAGCCCTCTGACTAATACTTTTATTAACTCCACACCTTCTCCTAATTTCCACACTCCGAATTTTCTGCATAATATTTACACCACACATTGCCCTTAGACAGGACATCTCCACTGCCTCCACCCGCCTCCTCGCTGCTGCATTCACAACCCAAGCTTCACACCCATATAAGAGTGTTGGTACTACTATACTTTCATACATTCCCTTCTTTGCCTCCATAGATAACATTTTTTGACTCCACATATACCTCAACGCACCACTCGCCTTTTTTCCTTCATCAATTCTATGATTAACCTCATCCTTCATAAATCCATCTGCCGACACATCAACTCCCAAATATCTAAAAACATTGACTTCTTCCATACTCCTCCTCCCCAATTTGATATCCAATTTTTCTTTATCTAAATCATTTGATACCCTCATCACCTTACTCTTTTCTATGTTCGTTTTCAACTTTCTACCTTTACACACACTCCAAAACTCATCCACTAACCTTTGCAATTTTTCTTTAGAATCTCCCATAAGCACAGTATCATCAGCAAAAAGTAACTGTGTCAATTCCAATTTCAGTCTTATATTGTATTAATATTTTTCTCACTTTATTCATATTTTTCTCCTAATATTTTCAAAAGTGACATTCTATGGCAGTCAAAGAGATTAATTAATTTTAGCTGATCTCCATCAAGTCAAGTTATCCCTCCTTATACCAAATATTACTACTATTTTCTAAAGCCAGAGAGAAAACTCAAACTTGCTAGTTGGGGGAAAAATATTTTAAAATGGAGGTTAAATAAAGTCAAACTCTTTTCAAGTGAAAAATAATTTGAGTTGAGTAACCTCCCCTTCCCATTAATGACTCTCATGTATTCAACAGGCCTTCATGCTAACAAGCTAAATCACAAGCCTTGCAATAAAGGTGTAGCAGATTCACCAGCTAAATAATTTGCAATAATCTTTCCAAAAACCATCTAAAATGTATGGCTGATGTTCAACAACACGTCAACATACATAGGACATTATGTCTTCACATTCATAAGTAATAATCTTAGAATCAATGAATTTACCATTTTAATTATACTGCTTTCGTTCATTTTTTATGGAATTAGAGTTATATATATAACTATATACATGGAATTAGAGCCATACAAAGAGGGAGTCTCATACAGTAGATCTGTGTTATCAATATGTCCTTGGTCCCATGATGTCTGAATGCACTGGAATTTATCTGTATATTCAAGGATGATGCAGTAATATCTCATGCTATCCAGCAAACTTGACTGACTTCATAGGAAGATCAGCTCCAGGGACACTAATGCTTTTCACTAAACATATACACTACTATATTTTGATAAAATTTATATGAATGCAGTAAAATAATCAACAACTCTTATTCATTTAATATTTAATTTAAAATTGCTATACATAAATCAAAATTATACACATTTTAACTCAGGTGAAAGACAAAAATTTTTCTATAAAGTCCTGTTCCCAATGACTATTTATAATTTAAATTAATAATGGTACATTATAATACATGTATATGCTATACATTCTGTGGGAAGACCTATATATTAGACAAATTCTTAATGATGATAAGGTGAATTATAAACAAAATGAGATGATTTATTAAGCATAAGCTGCTATACCTTACAAATTTATAGTGAAAGACCCCCAGATTTATACAAAAATAAAATACTGATGATCTAATTACTGCATTCAGCAACATTATACTGTACGTTAAATCAATACAGTGGACCCCCGCATAACGATCACCCCTGAATGCGACCAATTATGTAAGTGTATTTATGTAAGTGCGTTTGTAGTGTATGTTTGGGGGTCTGAAATGGACTAATCTACTTCACAATATTCCTTATGGGAACAAATTCGGTCAGTACTGGCACCTGAACATACTTCTGGAGTGAAAAAGATCGTTAACGGGGGTCCACTGTTATATAAATATTAACTCTGGGATAGACAGATCAGCCCTTGGCATAGTAGTCCGAAATTATATTAGGACAATTCTGCATAAGCTCAATGGGGGTGCATCTGGATTGTTAATTGGTGGTATAGCACAGTGGGGGTGATGTCTGCTTGTTAATTGGGGCATAGCTCAGTGGGAGGAGAATATGCCTTGTTAATGTGGAATAGCACAGTGGGGAGGAGCGTCTGCTTGTTAAATTTAGGATTGCCATGAAACTGGATGCATCCTGTCTACTCAATGAGTTGTTTATAATTGCATTATTACAATTTTCCAAGTTATTAAATTACTAAAACTAATGCATTTGAAACAGATGTCTTACATTAATGCACATATTATATGCAGTAATGCAGAAATCACTGAACACTGCTGTTAAATATCCAATTCCAACACTCATTTCACACTCATTCTTTAAGGGTTTCATTTGTTTCAATCAATTCCATCAGAATCTTTCCAGTGTGGGAGAGGCACCAAATACGCAGAGAAAAGATTTATGCAAACTAACACTTTAACTGCAACTGTAGTTATTACATCAGAGATTGTAGCAAGTGCAAGGAGAGATGGTCAGCAATCTTCGATGCATTCACTATTGCCAAAAAACTTATGTCTTCTAACTGCAAAGTCAGTTGGCAAGATTAAAACAATGAAATACAAATTAATTTAAAGCATAAGAAATCATCTTAAATATTTGATGAAATGCAACACAATTATTCCTAGGAGAGTAGCTTTGTGAATAAAACTACAGTTGTTCAATCTGTAAACAATCCATGACAATGAATAATAAGACATTTCATTACATTACATTTTATTACAGCTGTAAACCCATGAGGGCCAGACAGTCTAGCCAGAGGTCAATACAGTGGTACCTCTTTATACATCTTAATCTTGTTCCAGGATGTTATGCCTATTGGTAAATACTAGTGCTTTGTTCTTATTTTCAGAGAAATTCAGGCATAACAATTTCAGACAGAGAGTTTTGGAAGAAATTAAACTTCCACTAAAAGCTTACTTTTATGAAAGACATTCTTTGCTTATAAAATTGAGGATATGTATTAATTACATAATCCAGGTTTTCCATAATATAGAGTTATATTATCCAGTGTTCTTTACACAACAATTAGTCTTTATACACTCCTATACTTTGTCAAAATAGCATAGAGTCATCTTACCAAAGACATTAATACTATACAATACACTTCTTCATCTATAAGTTGCTTACTCTTCACAGAGAGTATTCAAGGGTAACTCTTTCAGTACAACAATGTAAATTCTATGTAGTTACAGACATAGAAGTTTAATCGACGTAAAAACATGATAGGACAAATCCAATGGGCATGTGGTCTAGTGGAGGTAAATCACACTGCTCCTCAACGCTAAAAACCAAGCTTGGTGAGTTGGGTGGTGTCCTGAACACGACCCAGACAAAGGCGGAAGAGGGGTGTAGGTGAGACAGAAGAAGTGGAGTTAAAATTATCACTAAAGAGGTTGGATCGTTATAGGAATTATCTAGACTCTTTATACGAAACAGCAAAATTATACACATACATATATACATAATTGTCTAAATAAACTCTTGTCCAGATGATGACGATGATGATGTGAATAACAGACCAATAGCACAAGGTCGGACATTTTTCGCGAATTTACGCAATAAAGAAATGAGCACATGTAATAAATTAAATAAGATAGTAAAGATGAAAAAGGGCATTGATTTACAACACAGACTTGGATTATACCAAACAGGAACATATACCAAATGAATTTTTCCATAAGAAATATAGGTGGAAAACAGTTAATCTGTTCCCCATGAAAATAAAAAATCCTTTTGTTACTGGATATTATACATTGATGGGGTTGTATAAATAAATTTATACATCTGCTTAATAACTAAAATATGTTAATTTAACACTGTTAATACATAAAAGACATACAAAAAATTGTGTAAACAATCCATTAGCTTGTAAGATAAATTAGTTAAGTATCATATTTATTAAGTCCAACACTATACTTATTCAAAAACCTAATTGTAGAGTCACTCTCATTTTACAGATTACAAACACTGATCCAGGATTTTAACCTTTTATTTAATGGCTTACCGACAAGCAAACAACAACTGTAATTATTATAAGCCAGACCAAGCCAAGATATTACTCAGAGGGCAAACAATAACATAACTATCTTTAACCTTGACTGTCGCAACCCCAAAATCCTGAGGTGTCTCCTGGTGTCGCAAAAAAAAAAAGAAAAAAAATTCTTATGAAACGATAGAGATCTTTTCCAGATTGTAATGACACCACAAAGAACAAAATTTGATGGAATATGACGGAATTACACTCACACAAAGTTAGCGACATTGGCAATATTACGACTCGGCGATTTCGCCCACTTAGAGCTATTTTGGCTTATTCCATTGTTCAGTTGACCAATCTCATAGCTATTTCCTTAGAATTCTCCATTTTTACTATCGACTGAATACAAGAACTGCCCATTACAATTTCAACTTACCAATTATGTAGGTTCAGAAATTTGCAATTTGGCCATTTCACAAAAATTAAAAAATATGACAATTTCAAAATCGGGTCCAGAATGAGACAATGCAGGGACATTCCTGGCTCTAAAATAACATTTTTCTTTGTTCATCAGTCACGTCTCAAGGCCCTCTGATATCACTCGTGCTTTCTATTTTGAATTTTTATTCAAACAAAAAATAGAAGATTACTGTTATTGCAGACTACTGCAATACTGTAATAATTGTTAAATAATGTAAACCCATTCGATGACTGCATATTAGAATGGCTACTTGGACATTTATTGAAAAAATGGACCCCCCCCCCCCCCCCCCCCCCCCCCCCCCCCCCCCCCCCCCCCCCCCCCCCCCATCATTTGGTTTACTTTGAACATTGGCAAAAATCAAACATTCCCTTACTTTTGGAGCTCCATTTAAGGTTCTTTTTTATAGTAAAACCAATCAAAATCACCTCTATTATCTATAATATGTTTTCCATTCTATCAATTGAAACTAAGAAAACGAGCATACAACCATAAATATTATATGAAATAGACCACGAAAGTCGGCATTTTAATCTAAAAAAAAACGGTCGGAGTTTTTTTTTTTCGCTCATTATGCATTGTTTGCTGCAGGATTTTTTTTTTAATGGTGAACATTCTGCCACACAGACCCATTCTCTCAACTGTGGTCCTACAGCTTTCTCTGCTGATTGAAGCTTCTAGAATTTGAGTATATATATGTCAAAAACGGTGGCTTGTAAGACGTATATATATGACCCAAAACAGTCAAAGGGTTAATTACAATGTGTACATGATCCTTGCAGCAACACATTACGATGACTCTCACGCTTACTCAGTTCCTTAATTCCCAGTATGTCAATCATCACACTACAGGAAAACTTGCATAAAGCCTGCACTACAAAGATGTCTATGCCATTCCTGGATACCAGCTATAACACAGACTGTAGGTCACGACCAGCAAGGGGGTGGAACAGCTATATACCTATTCAAATCAATTGAATGTATTCAATATTCTTGCATAAGGGATGAGCATGGTGGTGATATATTGATACCTAAATTTATATCAAAAGACCTGAAAAACTATAACTATATGACCAATTTCTAAACTACACTACTCTCTAAAATCTTTGAAAAATTAATTCATAGGACAGATCTATTCCTACCTCATCTCAAAAGAACATAGTAAAAACCCCTGTCAGTTTTGTGATCAGGAATATAAAGAGCACAAATGATGCTATTGTACACATGCTAGGAACGAAATATATTACGCTCTCGAGAAGAGAATGAAGTACCACTAGGGAATTTTTCATTGACTTACGCTCAAGCTTATTGATACAGTCGCCATGAATTGCTGGCACACTAAATAACACACTATGGTATAAGAGAGCCACTCCCAGCAACTTACCTAAAGTCTTACCTTAGTAAACGAAGCCAATACATGTATGCAAATGGTGCCAAAACTCTTCCACACAACTCCAATGCACAGTAAGGAGCCCACAGAGGAAGTGTTCTAGGACCACAACGAAAACACAATCCTATTTGCTCATCTACATCAATGACATCACCAAATGAATCAAGCTACTCAAACCCATATATATGCAGCTGGAACTACATACGGTCTTCTCACACCCAAAAACCAGCCATACTCGGCCAACAATGTCATGCTGAATTGCAGGAAAATATCTACTGGAAGATGACAAATAGACTTACCCTAAATTACTGACAAAACCTATTTCATTCAGGTTGTAACCAGAGCTGCAAATGTTCCACTTAACATACATAATGGATCACCCATCACGCAAGACTCACAGAGGGAAAATTCCTAGGAATCGCACTGCCTAGACAGTAACCTCAAAATTCCAGAACCATATACAAACAAATTTCCAAGAACAATCTCTAAGACAGTAGGCATACTATCAGAGAAGTATACGGTACTATGTTCCATCTGAATCACCTCTCCATTGCACTTGTTCATTCACTAATTCTACCCTTATCTCAAATATGGAATTTTGTGCATGGGGTTCAACGAACAGGTCTAATGATCACCTAAGGCCTCTATTAACCCAGCAAAAGGCTGCAATCAGATTGATAAGCAAATTCCCAATCGCAACAGCTATTCACACCTCTATTCAGAAGTCTAAATGTATTGTCACATTAAAGAACATCCACACTTATTCATGTGCTACTACATACATAGAACACTGCACACACAGACACTTAATATCCTCCAACTCAAATTTGCTCCTCTCCATCGCTTAACAGGACACATACAACCATAACACAAGACACAGATATGCTTTTGATGTACCCCATTGTTCCATATCACACTGAGAGTAAGATGATCTCCTTATGCCACATAAAGGGCCCCAAAATATGGCGGAATTCATTACCAGAACTACTAAAGTAACGGCACGCGCTAAAAATCAATTGAAGACTCCTTCTAAAAAAAAGAGAACCAATTAACTCTACCCAGAACTATATAATCATACTCAATATTTTAACATTACCAATTATTCTCCAAATTATTTGAAATCTTAAAACTTCAAGACAACATACAGTAAATTGATCTTGTTTGTTATACACTGTAATGCGACAAAATTGTACAACTATAATGCTTCAATATCTTTATGTTCAAATTTCATTGTTTCAAATACTCAAATGTACTTCATATTGTAAATTGTTTATGGTAATTTTTACCACTGAACCTTTCATTGCTTGTTAATTTTAAGTTTATTTTAAGCCTGTCCATAATGCTCTGCATACAAGAGGCTTTTGGCATATACTCCCAACTACTATAATTCCTTGTACAACTATGTATCATGTTCAAATAAACTATATGAATATGAATACATAATATTTTTTATTTTTATTTTATTAACACACTGGCCGATTCCCACCAAGGCAGGGTGGCCCAAAAAAGAAAAACTTTCACTATCATTCACTCCATCACTGTCTTGCCAGAAGGGTGCTTTACACTACAGTGTTTTAAACTGCATACATTCAAAACACCCCTCCTTCAGAGTGCAGGGGGGGGGGCACTGTACTTCCCATCTCCAGGACTCAAGTCCGGCCTGCCGGTTTCCCTGAATCCCTTCATAAATGTTACTTTGCTCACAATCCAACAGCACGTCAAGTATTAAAAACCATTTGTCTCAATTCACTCCGATCAAACATGCCAGGTCTCACGCCCGCTGGAAGTCAAGCCCTCGCACACAAAAACCTCCTTTACCCCCTCCCTCCAATCTTTCCTAGGCTGACCCCTACCCCGAATTCCTTGCACTACAGACTGATACACTCTTGAAGTCATTCTGTTCCACTCCATTCTTCTCTAACATGTCTGAACCCACCCTCAACAACCTTCCTCAGCCCTTGGACAACAGTTTTGGCAATCCTGCACGAATTCTCTGCATTATATTCACACCACACATTGCCCTCAGACATGACATCTCCACTGCCTCCAGCTTCTCTCACTGCAACATTTCATCACCCATGCTTCACACCTTTACAGGAGGTTGGTAAAACGATACTCTCATAACATTCCCCTCTTTGCCTCCAAGAGTAAAGACAAAGTTCCTTTGTCTACTCAGACTCCTAAGTGCAATCACCCTTTTGTCCCCTCATCCATTCTATGTATTACCTTAATCTTTCATAGACCTATCCGCTGACACATCCACTCCACCAAATATCTGAATACATTCACCTCCTCATGTACTCTCTCCCTCCATATCTGATTATCACAATCTCTTTCAGATCACATAATCTTTTTGTATCCTCATAAACCTTACACTTCCTGTATTCCACTTTCAATTTTCTTCTTTTACACACCTACCAAATTCCTCCACCAAACCTCTGGCACTTCTCTTCAGAATCCACCAAGAACACAGTGTCATCAGCAAAGAGCAACTGTGACAAATCCCACTTTTATGTGTGATTCTTGATCTTTTAACTCCATGCACCTCTTGCCAAGCCTCGACATTTACTTCTTTTCAACCCCATATTATTATTATTAGCACAGGCGATTTCCCACCAAAGGCGGGTGGTACGAAAAGTAAAATAACTTTCACCATCATTTCACTCCATCACTGGTAGTAGTTGTGGTAGACATCATCCACCAGGGAAGTACTAGTCCTGCCAGATGACAGTGAAACAGAAACCTGTTAAAAGTTTTGCTGATGGTTTAAGGGATTGCTGGTTTTTTTTTGTCTCATAAACACGCTAGGATAAACAGGATATCTTGCTACTCCTACTTACACTTTGTACACTTCACAGACACGCCCATGACATATAATATATATACAACATCTAGTTTTTCTTCTCTTTCTAAATAGCTCTTGTTCTTCTTTATTTCTTCTATTGTCCATGTAGGAAGTGGAAAGAATCTTTCCTCTTAATCCATGCGTGTCGTATGAGGCTCCTAAAGAGTTTAAAACATCAATAAAAATTGTATTTTTTCCGTTAACGCCCCCACCACCGGGAGCGATTGGGCTAGTTACCCCTTCTCTACAAGACATTTACTAAAAAGGAGAAGAAGAAAAACTACAACCCCATCTATAAATATATTCGAATCAACCATGGGTGACTCACACTATCCTTGTCTAAGGTCTACCTTTTACCTGGGAAATAATCTGCCCTCTTTCCTACACACGCTGCCTAACTGTTGAGCCTCACTATCCTCGTAAAACTCTTCCACTGCTTTCTCAGTAACCTACCTCCTATAACATACATCTGCAACATCTGCCACACTGCCCCCCTAGATCCACCCTGTGTGTATGCCTTTTCCAAATCCATAATTGCCACAGAAAAACCTCTTTAGCCGTTTATCTAAATACTGTTCACTTATATGTTTCACGTAAACACCTGGTCCACACACCCCCTACCTTTCCTAAAGTCCTCCTTGCTTTCATCTGCTATTCCTCTTTTCTCCGGTCTACTCTTAATTTCTTTCCAATAAACAACTCTACAATACACTTTACCAGGTATACTCAAAGACTTATCCCCCTACAATTTTTGCACTCTCTTTTGTCCCCTTTGCCTTCTATACAAAAGGAACTAATGCATGCTATATCTGCCGAATCCGTAGTACGATGTACCACCTCTTCCATACATTATTAATAAGAATAGCTCAACCACTCACAAAATTCTTGTCCCCACCTGCTTTTAACATTTTCTAAGCTCCCATCAAATCCAGCTGCCGTTACCCCTTTCATTCTACCTACTGCTCTCTCGAAGACTTCCCCCACACTTCACAACTTGCTCTTCCTCACTCCTGTAAAGATGTTTATTTCCTCCTTGCCATATACACTGGAATTCACAGCTGTCCCTATCTCATCAACATCAACATTTCCTCAAAATTATTCCCTCCATCGCTTCCCACATACCTGTCTAACTCTCCTCTCTATTTTTAACTGACAAATTCATTTGTTCTCTAGGCTTCCTTAACTTGTTAAAATCTCACTCCAAAACTTTTTCTTATTTTCAACTAAATATGTTGATAACATCCCACCCACTCTTCATTTGCTCTCTTTTACATTGCTTCACTACCTCTTAACCGTCTCTCTTTTTCTCCATATTACTCTTCCTCCTACTTGCTCACTTTACTTTGTAAGAATAAACGTATCATATCGCTAACTTTTTCTCCCTTACTACTCTCTTTACTGAAGTCATTCCACCAAATTTTCGCCCCCCCCCCCCCCCCCCCCCCCCCACCCCCCCCAACCCTCAGCCTCCTCTTCCCCTCCGCACACCACCTTACTGTATACACACAAACTTATGCTGAACACTCTAACACTACATTTTTAAACCTACCGATCCTCTTCGACCCCATTGCTAGAGGCTCTCATGCTAGCCCATGATCTATCACTCCAAATAGTTGATTTAATATCTTACCCCTAAACTGCCTCCTCCTTTAGTTTGATAAACCTTCACCTCTCTCTTGCTGATGCTTCTGTTTCTCCTTCCTATCCATCTACCTTTTACTCTGTGTAGCTACAACTAAAAGTGATCTGATTACTGTGGCCTCTCTCAAACATGTACATCTGAAGTCTACTCAAACAGTCTTTTTTCCACCAATACATTATCCACCAAAACTAATTTGTCATTTGTCAACATCATATCTTTTATACTTATTGATACCTCTTTTTCTTTAATTATGTATTTACCTATAACTATCCCTTTCTATAGCAAAGTTCTAAATCAAAGGCTCCCACTATCATTTAACCTGGCCACCCCAAACTTACCACCCCCCACCACCCCCCACCCCCCCCCCCCTACCACCACCCTCTCTATATGTTTCTCCTACTTTAGAATTCAGGTCCCCCTACCACAATTACTCTCTCACTTGATCAAGGTTCCATTACATTCACTTAACCTCTCCCAAAATCTCTTCTCTGTTCCTCTAACATTCCTCTCTTCCTCCAGGTCATACGCTTATTATGACCTTCTTTTAGCTATCCAACCTTTACTTTAATCCACATAACCCTTGAATTTACACATTATTTCTTTTTTCTCCTTCCAAAATATCCTTCAACATTACCCCTACGAATCATAAAAAAAAAGAATTAGAGAAATAAATGCAAATTTTAACCTTCTTTATTTTCTGAATGATCAAGTCCCCTACTAGATAGTGCTGAAAAGGGATTGGGGGAAAATTATTTTTTGGGAAAGGGAGATTCCCTTCTCTTTTGTGTCTCTTTTCCCTTTTTGGGACCGGTTGAAGCTCCCCAGGTTTGACTTTACTAAAATCTGCCCAAAGAACTTTGCTTTGCCTTCTCTCAGGATTTTTGGGGAAATGTGCATTGTCGGTTTCCCAAACCCTGCTATTACAGCTTTTTTTGGGTTTTTTTGGGGTGGTACTTTCTCATTTTTTGTTTCCCCCCAAATTGGCAAAATTTCCTTGTTTAATGAATTAGGGTTTCTTTTCTTCTGACCCTGAAAGGGCACCCCATCTCAGTCTTTTGCCCCCTCCTTTCAATTTCCTGTGTTTTCTCAGGGGTCAGCTCCCCCCAGTGCCCCCTCCATGGTCAGTCTTTCCCTTTGGGTGCCCCTTCCCTAACACCTTTTCCCCCCTCCCCCAAATCCTCCACATCCCCCCCGCAATCCCCATTTGCTTTGGACAAAACAAGGATTTAAACCCTTTCCTTAATTGGCTTGTGCCCGGTAATGAGTTCCCCTCTGTGTAATTAGGTCCCGTTAAAAAAAAAACAAATTAAAAACTTGTTTGGGGGAAAAAACCCTCAGCCCCAAAATTACCAAACTCTGTAAAAATCATTGACAGCATCTTTATCAGCACGGCTCCCTCTTTTCCCTGCCCAACCCCTGTGAATCCGTCCTCTTCTTAAAATTAAAAAACCCGCCCTGGGTGCTTTAAACACTTACTTTCTTGGTTTTTCCGCCTTGTTTTCCCAAAAAACAGTATGCATCAGTTTTGCCTTTTTACAAATCGTTTCCTTGATATAATGTGGGACATTTTTTTTTGTTATCCAGATCAAAAGCTTTTTCAACATGTTTAAAGTCCATGTCTTTGTTTGGGAATTGATTTTTACCCCTTTTCCATTAGCCAATTTAATAATATCTTTGTTTTTCACAATAGTAAATACCATTGTTCTCGGCATACGGCATGCAGCAGCCAAGTCCCGAATGCGCATGCCACCTTCATACTTTTCAACAATCTCTTCTTTCACCTCCATGGTGATCCTAACTATTTTCTTCATTGCTTGGCTCTTCTCATTAATTTTCTTAGAACTCATGGTCAATGAATTTACTAAAAATTTATATGAAAAAACACAAAATCACGTGAAAACTCACAGAGTTACAGTGCAGGTTGTGCACTGAATTGTAGCAACAGGCATACTGACACTAGTGGGAGGTCGTGGCTTTGTCTTCAGAGAGAAGTAAACAAGAGTAGCATGTGGTGTCGTGACTCATTTTGGCCGATACAAGTTCTAGCACGCAAGTCATATTGCCAAAGAGAATAAGAATGAAAACAAAGGGAGTTATACTAAGCAGAGCGCGCGGAGGGTTGCATCGGACATACAGACAACTAGCACTAAGTTGACTTATTCAAAAGCGAGCATATACTGAGGTACCACTGTATGTTAAAAAAATTATCAGATGATTTTAGTCAATATCATTAACTTCAGTGGTTCTAAAAGAAAATGGCTGGTAGAGATTCTGTTGGCTATCTATCCAGCCTACAGGTGCATACCCCTCAAGGGAGGTTCCTTGATGCTGGTGAGGGGCTCTTGATCTAGGGAACTGGATCTGTGCTTCTGGTTCTCCCAGAATTGAGGCCTGAATACCTTCCATCTCCCCCCCCCGCCACATGCCACTTATATCCTACGAGTTTAGCGCTCCCCATATGTATAATAATAAAACAGTGCATAAAAAGAATAAAAAAGCACAATACCATGGCTGCACATAGGAGACTAAAAGTTGTGTAGACATTTCAGTCTGACTGGAGCATTAACTAGTCACTAAATAATGGTGCAAGTCAGATCAAAATGTCATCATAAGTTTCAGTCTCCTACTTGAGATAATCGTTGGTTTCCCACTAATAGGTTATCCATTCATAAAGCCATAGGTGGTTGCACTCTGTTGTGATCAGAGTTTACTGCATTCAAGATTGTCTTGGAATACTTCCTTGTTGCTTATGATGATCAAATTTAGCATATTTAATTTCTAATACTCATTATCTGCTAGCTCAATGCAAACTTTGCTCAGTCACAGGTGTTTCATGGTATGTGCTTGATGGGCTAGAGTGCTCTGTTACTTCTATCAATACAACCTGCTTCTTTCAATATAATGAAACTCCCAGATTACAGTGAAGAGATGAAACATAAAACCACACAAAGAAAAATAATGAACAATGCATGCAAAATCTAAGGTTACATTTCCCCAGTGAAATCAGGGGCGCCATGCTGAGGCTATGGGGGGGGGCACTAAGAGACAACACAATAAGTGCAGGGCCCCAAGACTTAGTCAACTGCTTCCCCCAGTACATAAAGGGGATTTACCAATAGACTCCTGGTTGTCTTCAAGAAGGCACTGGACAGGCACCTGAAATCAGTACCTGATCAGCCATGCCATGGTTCGTACATCAGTTTATGTGCGGCCAGCAATAACAGCCTGGTTAATCAGACCCTGATCCACCACAAAGCCTGGTCTCAGACCGGGCTGCAGTGGCATTGACCTCCGGAACCCTCTCCAGGTATACATACTAAAGTATATGTGCTGGCCAACTACAAAAAGTAAATGCCATACTAACTAGATCAAAGAACTTATATGGTAAGCACAATGTTATACAGTGAAACCTCTACTTACGAGTGCCCCAACGTGCGAGTTTCTCAAGATACAAGCAGTTGCTTGGTCGATTTTTTGCTTCTAGATGCGAGCGAAATTTCAAGATGCGAGCGGGCCTCAAGGGAGGTTCGTTGATGCTGGTGAGGGGCTCTTGCTCTTGATCTAGGGAATTGGATCTCAGTTGTTTGTTGGACTACCTTATTGAAACTTGGGCCATGTATGATGGAAAGATGTTTCTTAACATACATCAAAATTGAAAGAAATCGGACCATAAATAACGGAGTTCACTTCTCAGCCATTAGCCACCCCTTAGCAGTATATTTCTGTACGTTTTTATTGTTGTATTCTTGTTTTATTGGTCTCATTTGATAGAATGGAAGATATATTACAGAAATAGATATGATTTTGACTGCTTTCACAATGAAAAGTACATGCCTTGAAATTGAGCTCAAAGTAATGGAAATGTTCGAGTCTTTGGTTCTGTTCAAGAGTAAACAAATGACGTCACCGTCCAATACGCGTCCACCTGGACAGTCTCATATGCAGTCACGAATGGGTTGACATTATTTATATAATTGTTACAATAATGAAGTAATCTGCATAAAAGCAAATCTTCTATTTTTTGTGTGAATAAAAAAACAAATTGTAAGCAAGAGTATTATTACAAGAATACGTACATACTTAGGTCACACTGCATATAAATGTACACGTTTATATATACACACTCTTCTGAGTTTTCTTTGATTTTATCTTAATAGTTGTTATTACTTTTCCTTTTATATCCATGGGGAAGTGGAATAAGAATCTTTCCTCCATAAGCCATGCATGCTGTAAAAGTCAACTAAAATTCCGGGAACAATGGGCTAGTAACCCCTTTTCCTGTATAGCCTACTAAAAAGAAAAAGAAGAAAATCATCAAAGTGGGATGTTTGAATGTGCATGGATGTTGTGTGAATGATAAGAAAGAGATGATTGTGGATGTTATGAATGAGAAGAAGCTGGATGTCCTGGCTCTAAGTGAAACAAAGCTGAAGGGGTTGGGAGAGTTTCAGTGGGGAGAAATAAATGGGATTAGGTCAGGGGTTTCAAACAGAGTTAGAGCCAAAGGAGGAGTAGCAATAATGTTGAAGGATAAGTTATGGCGGGAAAAGAGGAAATACAGTGGACCCCCGCATAACGATCACCTCCGAATGCGACCAATTATGTAAATGTATTTATGTAAGTGCGTTTGTACGTGTATGTTTGGGGGTCTGAAATGGACTAATCTACTTCACAGTATTCCCTATGGGAACAAATTCGATCAGTACTGGCACCTGAACATATTTCTGGAGTGAAAAAATATCGTTAACCGGGGGTCCACTGTATAAATGTATTAATTCAAGGAGTATGTGGAGTAAAATAAGGGTTAGATGTGAAAAGTGGGTTATAGTAAGCATATATGCACCCGGAGAAGAGAGAATGTAGAGGAAAAGAAAAAGAGAGAGAGAGAGAGAGAGAGAGAGAGAGAGAAGAGAGAGAGAGAGAGAGAGAGAGAGAGAGAGAGGGGAGAGAGAGAGAGAGAGAGAGAGAGAGAGAAGAGAGAGAGAGAGAGGGGAAGAGAGAGAGAGAGAGAGAGAGAAGAGAGAGAGAGAAGAGAGAGAGAGAGAGTGAGTGAGTGAGTATTGATTGATTTTGGGAAATGTTGAGTGAGTGCATAGGGAGTTTTGAACCAAGTGTGAGAGTACTTGTGGATAGGGATTTCAATGCTAAAGTGGGTAAAAATGTTATGGAGGGAGTAGTAGGTAAATTTGGGGTGCCAGGGGTAAATGAAAATGAGGGGCCTTTAATTGAGCTATGAGCAGAAAGAGGTTTGGTAATAAGTAATACATATTTTATTAAAAAGAGGATAAATAAGTATACAAGGTATGATATAGCATGTAATGAAAGTAGTTTGTTAGATTATGTATTGGTGGATAAAAGGTTTATGGGCAGGCTTTAGGATGTACATGTTTATAGAGGGGCAACTGATATATTTTTTTTTTTAACAAGTCGGTCGTGTCCCACCGAGGCAGGTGACCCAAAAAAGAAAGAAAATCCCCAAAAAGAAAATACTTTCGTCATCATTCAACACTTTCACCTCACTCACACATAATCACTGTTTTTGCAGAGGTGCTCAGAACACAACAGCTTAGAAGCATATACCTATAAAGATACACAATATATCCTTCCAAACTGCCAATATCCGAAACCCCTCCTTTAGAGTGCAGGCATTGTACTTCCCATTTCCAGGACTCAAGTCCGGCTATATAAAAATAACCGGTTTTCCCTAAACCCCTTCACTAAACATTACCCTGCTCACACTCAACAGATCGTCAGGTTTCCCAAATGCCATTCGTCTCCATTCACTCCTATCTAACACGCTCACGCACGCTTGCTGGAAGTCCAGGCCCCTCGCCCACAAAACCTCCTTTACCCTCTCCCTCCAACCTGTTTGAGGACGACCCCTACCCCACCTTCCTTCCCCTACACATTTATACCTCTTATGTCATCTACTTTGGGTTCCATTCTCTCTTAAGACCAAACTACCTCAACAACCCCTCTTCAGCCCTCTCACTAATAAATTTATTAACTCCCCACCTTCTCCTAATTTCCACACTCCGAATTTCTGCATAATATTTACATCACACATTTTCCCTTAGACATGACATCTCCACTGCCTCCAAATGGGCCTCCTCGCTGCTGCATTCCCCAACCCAAGCTTCACACCCATATAAGAGTGTTGGTACTACTATATTTTCAACATTCCCTTCTTTGCCTCCAAAGATAATGTTTTTGTCTCCAAATATACCTCAACGCACCACTCACCTTTTTTCCCTTATCAATTCTATGATTAACCTCATTTCCCTTTATAAAATCCATCCGCCAACACGTCAACTCCCCAAATATCTGAAAACATTCACTTCTCCATACTCCTCCTCCCAATTTGATATCCAATTTTTTTTTATCTAAATCATTTGATACCCTCATCACCTTACTCTTTTCTATGTTCACTTTCAACTTTCTACCTTTACACACACTCCCAAACTCATCCACTAACCTTTGCAATTTTTCTTTAAATTTTCCATGAGTACAGTATCATCAGCATAAAGCAACTGTGTCAATTCTCATTTTGTATTTGATTCCCCATAATTTAATCCCACCCCTCTCCTGAACACCCTAGCATTTACTTCTTTTACAACCCCATCTATAAATATATTAAACAACCATGGTGACATTACACATCCCTGTCTAAGACCTACATTTACTAGGAAGTAGTCTCCTTCTCTTCTACACACCCTAACCTGAGCCTCATTATCATAAAAACTCTTTACAGCATTTAGTAACTTACCACCTATTCCATATACTTGCAACATCTGCCACATTGCTCCCCTATCCACTCTATCATATGCCTTTTCTAAATCCATTTTTTTTATGTTAATGCCCAGAGTTTATTACCTGGACCTCAGCAATGAGAGTCACTACTCTCACCACTGGGAACGGCGACCATGCCTTCTAAATCCACAAATGAAAAAAAAAATTCCCTACCTTTTATCTAAATATGTTCACATAATGCCCAAGGAAACACTTGATCTATACACCCCAACCCATCTAAAACCCCTCCTTGCCATATGCAATCCTACATTCTGTCTTCCCTTTAATTCTTTCTTTTAAAACCCCTTCCCGTCATTTTCCGGGTATACTCAGTAAACTTATTCCTCTAAAATTTTTTAAACAATCTTTTTTGGGGTCCCCTTCCCTTTATATAAAGGGACTATACTCTCTTGCCAACCCTTTAGGACCTTCTCCCTTTCATACATTTTTTAAAACAAAAGTACCAACCCCACCCCAACATATACCCCCCTGTTTTTTAGCATTCTGTATACCCATCAGTTCCAGTGCTTTACCCCCCTTTCATTCTATGTAATGCCTCTCACCTCCCCCACACTCACTCCTGTTCCTTTTTACTCCCAAAAAATGGTATACCTCCCTGGCCAGTGCATGAAATTTCCGCTCCCCTTTTTTCGTCGACATTTAAAAGTTCCTCAAAAAATTTTTCACCATCACCCAAAAATTCCCTCTCCCATCACTAACTCCCTACTCTGTTTTTAACTGGGAAATCCACTGTTCTTTTAGGCTTTCTTAACTTGTTTAACCACTCCAAATTTTTTTATTTTTATTAAAATTTCTTACAGTGCCTCCCACTCTACATCCCCTCTCCTTTTGCATTCTCTCACCACCTCTTCACCTTTCTTTTAAACCCCCTCCATATACTCCTACCTTTTTAAAAACCTTTTGGGAACGAATAAGATCATTTTTAGTTGTACTACAGTTAGAGTAAGAGGTAGATAGGACAAAGGAAAATGGAAACAAGTAAAAGAGTGAAAGTGTATAAAAATTTGGGGGGGGAGGAAGTTAGGGTGAGATATAAAAACATTGGCAGAAGGTGGGGGAGTGCAAGTATGAGATGGGGGGGAGGGGGGGTTGAAGAGGGTTTGGGAAATTTTTTAAAAATTTTATTAAATGTGGGACAAAATTTGGGGGGGGGGGGGGGGGGGGGGGAGGAGGGGGGGTGCAGGGGGAAAGAGGACGGTTGGTGGAAAGATGAAGTAAAGATGTGATAAAAGAGAAAAAAGGGGGTTATGAGAGGTTTTTTTCCAAAACAGAAGTGTTATAAAACAGCAAGTTTAAAAGGGGAGTAAATAAAAGGTGAAGAGAGTAGTGAGAGAATGCAAAGAAGAGCAGATGATAGATGGGGGAAGGCATGTCAAGAAATTTTAATGAAAACAAGAAAAATTTTTGGAGTGAGATAAACAAGTTAAGAAAGCCTAGGGAATGAATGGATTTGTCAGCTAAAAGCAGAGTAGGCGAGTAAGTAGATGGGGAGCTGGAGGTATTGGGCAGATGGCAGGAATATTTTGAGGAACTTTTAAATGTCGACGAAAAAAGGGAGGCGGTCATTTCATGCACTGGCCAGGGAGGTATAACATCTTTTAACCCTATGACTGTTTCAGGCCCCTCTCTGAAACTGTCATTCTATGTCGCTCAATTTTTGAAAAAAAAAAAAAAAAAAATTTTTTTTCTTGTGAAATGATAGAGAATCTTTTCCCGATGGTAATGACACCAAAAGTTCGAAATTTGGTCGAAAACTCATGGAATTATGCTCCCTCGAAGTTAGCGGTCTCGGCGACATATGCGTATCGGCGATTTCGCCGAATTTGAGCCCTATTTTCAGCCAATTCCATTGTTCCAGTTGACCAAACTCATAGCTATTTCTTTAGAACTCCATTTTATCTATCAGCTGAGTACAAGAAACCTCCCATTTACTAATTTGGACTACCCAATATGGTGGTCAGAAATAGGCAAATTGGCCAATTTCACACAAACTAAAAAAGATGCCAATTTCAAAATAGGGTCCAGAATAAACAAGGTAGACATTCGTGGCACTAAAATAACATATGCTCTGTTCATTAGTCACATCTCTAGGCCCCTCTTATATTATTATTGCTTTCTATTTTGATTTTTTACTCATACAAAAAATACAAAATTTACTGTTATGCAGACTACTGCATTATTGTAAAAATGGTATAAATAATATCAGTGCACTAGTGAAAGAATATTAGACTCCCCAGTTGACGTGTATTGGACGTGTGGTGTGATTTATTTACTCCTGAACATTGGTAAAAATCGAATATTTCCGCTACTTTGAGCTCAGTTTCAAGGTCGTTTTCATCGTCAAAGTAATGAAAATCATCTCTCTTTCTGTAATATGTTTTCCATTTTATCACCTAAGACCATGAAAACGCGAATACAACGATAAATACTATACGAAAATACACCTCAAAGTCGGCGTTTTATTCCAAAAAAACGATCATTTTTTTTTTCTCATTACGCAATGTGTGCTGCAGGATTTTTTTTATGTGGTGCACACTGACCACACAGACCCATTCTCTCACATGTGGGCCTACCAGCTTTCTCCTGCTTGATTTGAAGCCGCTAGAATTATTGAGTATATATACGTCAGAAACATTGGTTCGTAAGACGTATTTATACGTCGAAAACAGTCAAAGGGTTAAGAGTGAACAAGAGCAGGATGTGAGTGTTGGGTGAGGTGCGTGAGGCATTACGTAGAATGAAAGGGGGTAAAGCAGCAGGAACTGATGGGATCATGACAGAAATGTTAAAAGCAGAGTGGAGATATAGTGTTGGAGTGGTTGGTATTTTTGTTAATAAATGTATGGAAGAGGGGAAGGTACCTAAGGATTGGCAGACAGCATGTATAGTTCCTTTATATAAAGGGAAGGGGGACAAAAGATACTGTAAAAATTATAGGGGAATAAGGTTACTGAGAAAAGTGAAAAGTGGGTTATAGTAAGTGTGTATGCACCTGGAGAAGAGAGAAGTGTAGAGGAGAGAGAGGATTCTGGGAAAATGTGAGGTGAATGCGTGGGAAAGTTTGGATCAAGTTGAGAGTAATGGAGGGGGATTTAATGCTAAGTGGGTGAAATGTTAAATGATGGAGTAGTAGATAATTGGGGTAGCCAGGGTAATGTAAATGGGGAACTTTAATGGGCTATGTGTAGAAAAAATTTGGAATAAGTAATACAATTTTATGAAAAGGGATAATAAATATACAATTATGTTAACATTATGAAAGAGTATTGATTATGTATTGGTGGATAAAAGGTTGAGGGAGGCTCCGGGAAAGGGTGTCGGGGTGGTGGGGGGTGGTGGGGGGGATAAAATGTTAGAGGGATAGATATATCGGATCATTATTTAGTTGTAGCTACAGTTAGAGAGTAATGAGAGGAGAAAGAAGTGGAAAAAGTAAGAGGGATGTGAAAAAGGATAATAAGTAAAAGTTCGGTGAGATATAGACTATTGGAAAGAGTGGGCTGTGCAAAATGAGTAGTGGGGGGTTAAGGGTTGGAAATTTTAAAACACATATTAATGTGGCATAATTTGTTGTGGTATTAGGAGGGGGGGAGGGGAAAGAGGAGGTGGAAAATAAGTAAAGGGTGGATAAAAGAGAAAAAGGTAGCTATAGAGGTTGTTACAAAGCAATGTTAAAAAAGAGGCAGAGTATAGGAGAGAAAAAGGGGTGAAGAGGTGAGAAAGTGCAAAAGGAGCAGATAAAGTGGGAAAGGCCTGTCAAGAAATTTAATGAAAATAAGAGAAAAATTTTGGAGGTGGGTTAAACAAGTTAAGAAAAAAGGGAAAGTAGGATTTGTCATTTAAAAACAGAGTGGGGAATAAAAGAGGGAAAGGGAGTACAGTGGACCCCCGCTTAACGATCACCTCCAAATGTGCCAATTATGTAAGTGTATTTATGAAGGGCTTTGTAGATTTTAGGATTGAAATGGACTATCTACTTCAAATAATTTATGGGAAATTGTCAGTGATTGCACTGAAATACTAGATAAAAAAGTTCGTTAACGGGGTCACACTGTATTAGGTAGATGGGAAATATTTTGAGGAACTTTTAAATGTTGGGAAGAAAGGGAGGCGGTAATTTCATGCACTGGCCAGAGAGGTATACCATCTTTTAGAGTGAAGAAGAGCAGAATGTAAGTGTTGTGGAGGTACGTGAGGCATTACGTAGAATGAAAGGGGCAAAGCAGCTGGAACTGATGGGATCATGACAGAAATGTTAAAAGCAGGGGGGGATATAGTGTTGGAGTGGTTGGTACTTTTGTTTAATAAATGTATGAAAGAGGGGAAGGTACCTAGGGATTTGGCGGAGAGCATGTATAGTCCCTTATATAAAGGGAAAGGGGAACAAAAGAGATTGTAAAAGTTATAGAGGAAATAAGTTTACTGAGTATACCAGGAAAAGTATATGGTAGGGTTATAATTGAAAGAATTAGAGGTAAGACAGAATGTAGGATTGCAGATGAGCAGGGAGGCTTCAGAGTGGGTAGGGGATGTGTAGATCAAGTGTTTACATTGAAGCATATATGTGAACAGTATTTAGATAAAGGTAGGGAAGTTTTTATTGCATTTATGGATTTAGAAAAGGCATATGATAGAGTGGATAGAGGAGTAATGTGGCAGATGTTGCAAGTATATGGAATAGGCAGTAAGTTACTAAATGCTGTAAAGAGTTTTTATGAGGATAGTGAGCTCAGGTTAGGGTGTGTAGAAGAGAGGGAGACTACTTCCCAGTAAAAGTAGGTCATAGACAGGGATGTGTAATGTCACAATGGTTAATATATTTATAGATGGGGTTGTAAAAGAAGTAAATGCAGGGTGTTGGGGAGAGGGGTGGGATTATATTATGGGGAATCAAATACAAAATGGGAGTCGACACAATTACTTTTTGCTGAGGATGCTGTGCTTATGGGAGATTCTAAAGAAAAGTTGCCACTTTCATATTTTGCAATAACTTATTTCTTGAATTCTATGTTTCTCACCTTCTTTACCAAAGGGCTGGCGCTTTGAGCTTTCCTTGACCCCATGGTGGTTTATTTCACAGTTGCAATCAATAAACAAGAACCAAAAACAATAGATTAATGCGCAGAGTATTCCTACCCCAATTAGAGAGATGTGCAGACTGAGTGTGATATGCATGAGCAAGCGTGTCGCCGGCGGGTGGACGCATCTCATACCAACAATTTCCGAGCGGATGACCGATATATATTGGGAATTTCGCCGAAAAAAGTGCTCAGTTTCTGAAATTGGCTGATTTCCGCACCGGCCTATATCCAGGGGTCCACTATACCTGCATTAGGCTGGCATTACTTATGACTGTACAAATTACTTTATCAATACTTTAAGAGCTAAGCAGTACTTGCACTGTGCTTACCTTCATAAATGACAAGTTGAGGAAAAGTCCTAACACCCCTGAGAGGAGGCAGCCAGCATAGAAATCATAGCGCATCGCATGTGGAAAATGAAGTACCTCAAAGGCCTCTTCCAAGTACAGAGATGCTGGAGCCAACACCACAACACTGCATGTAAAATAGGTAAACTGAGAGTCAAAAGTCCAAAGGTTAGCAAAGTTATAATTTAAAAAAATTCATACATCTTATAGCCATCCGCTCTTCCCCTCAAACAAACAAACACACTGTGTGTGTGTGTGTGTGTGTGTGTGTATGTATTCACCTAATTGTGGTTACAGGGGTCAAGTCATAGCTCCTGGCCCCCACCTCTTCACTGGTCGCCACTAGGTCCACTCTCTCCCTGCTCCATGAGCTTTATCGTACCTTTTCTGAAAACTATGTATGGATCCTGCCTCCACCACATCACTCTCCAGACTATTCCACTTCCTGACAACTCTATGACTGAAGATATACTTCCTAACATCCCTGTGGCTCATCTGAGTCTTCAACTTCCAATTGTGACAACTTGCTGCTGTGTCCCATCTCTGGAACATCCTGTCTCAATCCACCCTGTCAATTCCTCTCAGCATTTTATATGCTGTTATCATATCCCCCATCCCTCCTGTCCCTCAGTGTTATCAGGTTGAGTTCCCCTACCCTCTCCTCATAGGACAAGCCCCTTAGCACAGGGACTAGTTTAGTTGCAGACCTTTGCACTTTCTCTAGTTTCCTGACTTGCTTGGTCAAGTGAGGGGTTCAAAACTGAAGCTGCATACTCCAGTATGGGCCTGACGTACAGGGTCCAGAACAACTCCTTACTGAGATGTCAGAATGCTCTTCTTAGGTTTGCTAGTCGCCCATATGCTGCAGCAGTTATTTGGTTGATGTGCGGCTCATGAGATGTGCTCAGTATTATACCCACTCCAAGATCCTTTTCCTTGAGTGATGTTTGTAGTCTTTGGCCCTCTAGACTGTACTCTGTCTGCAGTCTTCTTTGCCCTTTCCCAATCTTTATGACTTTGCACTTGGCAGGGTTGAACTCCAAGAGCTAGTTCCTGGACCAGGACTGCAGCCTGTCCAAATCCCTCTGTAGTCCTGCCTTGTCCTCAAATGACTGAATTCTCATTAACTTCACATCATCTATAAACAGGGACACTTCTGAGTCTATTCCTTCTGTCATGTCATTCACATATCAGGAACATCACTGACCCTAGGACTGACCCCTGTGGAACCCCATTCGTCACAGGCACCCACTCTGACACCTCATCACATACCACGAGTCGCTGCTGCCTTTCTGTCAGGTATTCTCTGATCCACTGCAGTGCCTTCCCTGTTATACCTGCCAAGTCCTCCAGCTTGCATGGAACTGTGTCAAAAGCTTTCTTACAGTCCAGGAAAACATAATCTACCCATCCCTCTTTCTCTTATCTTACTGCTGTCACCTTGTCACCCTGTCAGATATTATTCTCTGATTCACTGAAGTGCCTTTCCTGTTACACATGCCTGATCCTCTAGATTTTGCATTAATCTCGTGTGGAACTGTGTCGAAAGCCTTCTTGCAGTCCAAGAAAATACAATCTACCCCCCCCCCTCTCTCTCTCTTGTCTTACTTTTGTTACCCCGTCATAAAACTCCTGGAGGTTTGTGACACAGGATTTCCCTTCCCTGAAACCCTGCTGGTTGTCATGTATAAGCTTGTTCCTTTCTAGGTGCTCCATCACTCTCCTGATAATCTTCTCCATGATTCTGCATACTATACATGTCAGTGACACTGGTCTGTAGTTTAATGCCTCATGTTTATCACCGTTCTTAAAAATTGGGACTACATTTGCCGTTTTCCTCACCTCAGGTAGTTGCCCAATTTCAATGGATGTGTTGAAGACTGTTGTTAATGGTACACACAGTATCTCTCCTCCCTCTCCAAGGACCCATGGAGAGATGTTGTCCAGTCCCACTTACCAGCATCTTTACCTACTCCTCAGCTGTAAATCATCCAGCACTTGTTGGTGTATAACTTGCTGGTGTACCCCACTATTCCGGCTTTCCCGAGTCCTTCCTGTCTTCACTGCAAATACTTCTTTAAATCTCATGTTGAGCTCCTCACATACTTCTCAGTCGTTTCTTGTCAACTTCCCTCCTTCCTTCCTTCCTCAGCCTGATTACCTGGTCCTTGACTGTTGTTTTCCTCCTGATGCGATTATACAACAGCTGCAAGTCAGACTTGGCTTTTGACGCTATGTCATTTTCATATTGCCGCTGGGCCTCCCTCCTTATCTGTGCATAGTCATATATCTATGTATGTATATATGTATGTATGTATGTATGTATGTATGTATGTATGTATGTATGTATGTATATATATATATATATATATATATATATATATATATATATATATATATATATATATATATAATATATATATATACAGGAGGGCCCCGCTTTACGGCGTTTCACTTTACGGCGTTCCGCTAATACAGTCATTTCAAATTATGACCGAAACTCGCTATACGGCTCCCCCCACCTGACTTTCTAATACGGTCACCGCGCCCCACCCTGTTTGTTTACATTCTTCGTGAGCTCAGTAAGCACTAAGTCTCCATTTTGTCTGGAAACTCCAAAATTTCAAATGTTTTAAAAAGTTATTTCATATTTTATATATACTCTGATAATTATACTTATGTATACCTGTACTTAAATAAACTTACATACTGTGCTGGCATGCAGGTACACATTAAAATCAGTAAGAGTGTCTTATGTCTCCAAACGTCATATTAGTAATGATAATAATAATCATCGAGTCTCATTTAAATGTCGTGTATTACGTTAAATACACATTTTCATTAATCCATCTATGATATTTTTTCAAAATTATATAATAAACATGATACATAACATAAAAAGATGATAAATACACCCCACAATAGAATAAATAAACATAAATATGAGATTTGGTAGCAGACGACTTGCACAAGTGATGCCATATTAGAAATGATAATAATAATAATAATAATAATAATAATCACCGAGTCTCATTAAATGTTGTATATTACGTTAATATACACATTTTCATTAATCCATCCATGATATTTTTTTCAAAATTATATAATAAACACGATACATACATAAAAAGATGATAAATACACCCCACAATAGAATAAATAAACATAAATATGAGATGTGGGAGCCAGATAACTTGTACAAGTGATGCCAAGAATAACATTTTCTCTAATCTAACATAAGAGAAAATGTGTTACTGGGGGTAACTGTAGAAAATTATTCCTTTCGTATGTATGTAAGTTTATTCAGGTATACACAAATACAGTTACATAGATTATCATACATAACATATGTGTAGAGAACCTAGGATAACCCAAAAAAGTCAGTGACTGTTTTCCATTGCCTTCACTCAGAGCATCATTTCTTCTCAAAATGATGTTACATGAGAATGGGAGTGTTCTTCTTTATTTATTCTACCATATCAATGTCGAGACAACCTGTACACAATGTAACTTGTACACAAACCAGACGTGTACACTTTGTTTACAAAACTTACCTTCGCCTGGTTTGTTTACATAACTCTGCGCCTGTACTCTCTCATGCACTCATTCTTTCTCTCTCTCATTTATTCGTTTTATCTCATTTACTTACTCCTGACCCTACATTAAGACTACAAATATTTTAAGGTAAGTAATGAGTGAATTGTATATACATTTTATCGCTCTGGGATGCTTAAATGTAATAGAATATTATGTGTAGGTGGGTTGGCCTGGTATGGTAGCCCAGCTGACTACCATACATACCACACTTCATTTTTTACAATAAATACTACTCATCTCACCCTATATTTTAAGGTAAGTAATGAGTGAACTGTATATACATTTTATCGCTCTGGGATGCTTAAATATCATAGAATTGTATGTGTGGGTGGGGTGGCCTGGTATAGTAGCCTGGCTGACTACCATACATACCGCACTTGATTTCTTACAATAAATACTACTTGTCTCACCCTAGAGTAAGACTATAAATATTTTATGGTAAGTAATGAGTGCACTATGTGTGTATTGTACTTTTTTTATTGTTTTTTGATGCCTGGTTCTATTGCTAACTTAATATATGTTAGTGTAAACTTGTTATCTAGTGTTTGTATGCATTTGTAAGTGGAAAAAAAGGGTGTCCCACTTTACGGCAGTTTCCGCTTTACGGCGGTAGCCTGGAACCTAACCAGCCGTATAAGTGGGGCCCTACTGTGTGTATATATATATATATATATATATATATATATATATATATAATATATATATATATATATATATATATATATATATATATATATATATATATACACACACACACACATATATACACAGTGGTCCCTCAATAATCGTCCATAATCCGTTCCTGGAAGTGGGACTATTATCGAAATGGACGATTTACAAATCAATTTTCCCCATAAGAAATAATGTAAATTCAATTAATCCGTTCCTGACACCCAGAAGTATTAAAACAAAAATTTTTTTTACATGAAATATAGATGTAGTACATAAACAATACAGTGGCACATGATGAATTAAACTTTAACAGAATAACACTTGCCTTTATTGGCGATTCTTCTTTGTGTATGGAAGACTGGAGAAGGAGACTGATTGGATGAATTACTGTTTGGAAGGAGAATCCCTTTCCATCAACACCTCGGGTACCAATTGCTTTTCTGGGGTTACTTCTCTTCTCTGTTTCTTAATGCCACTAGGACCACCTTGAGAGTCACTGGAGTCCTGTCTCGCAAAAAACTGTCCAGAGAGCTCTGTTTCTGGCGTCTCTTTAAAACTTCCCTAAAATGGGCCAAGACTCTGTCACTGTACAAGTTGCCGATATGGCTTGCAACATCCTTCTCTGGGTGATGTTTCTCCATAAATCTTTCCATCCTACCCCACATTTCAAAAGTCTCCTTAATTTCTGAAGAAGGCACCTTCCTCCATCTCTCTTCCTCCTCCTCTGCAGCAAGATTCTGAGCTGCGATCTGTTGCTCTTCCTGCTGAAGCTCTTGCAGCTCCTCAGTGGTTAGCTCTTCGTTGTGGTCCTCCACCAACTCTTCCACATCCTCTAAACTCACATCCAACCCCATGTAACTCCCCAGTGCCACAATGGATTTAACAACTGACACAGGCTCATCAGGGTCAGCCCCAAACCCTTCAAAATCCCTCTTGTGGACACAATCTGGCCACAATTTTCTCCAAGCAGAGTTCAAAGTCCTGGTAGTCACTCCCTCCCAAGCCTTACCTATAAGGCTTACGCAATGGAGAATACTGAAATATTCTTTCCAAAAATCTCATAGGGTCAAGTGAGTGTCTGAGGTCACATTCAAGCACCTTTCAAACATTGCTTTGGTGTAGAGCTTTTTAAAGTTTGCAATGACCTGCTGGTCCATGGGCTGGAGGAGAAGAGTGGTATTCGGGGGCAAAAACTTTATTGTGATGAACCCAAACTCCTTCAGAATTAGGTCATCCAAGTTTGGAGGATGAGCAGGTGCATTGTCCATTACTAGGAGGCACTCGAGATCCAATTTCTTTTCCAGGAGGTAATTCTTCACACTAGGGCCAAACACTTCATTGAACCACTCGACGAAAATTTCCCTCGTGACCCATGCCTTACTATTAGATTTCCAAAACACACACAATTTACTCTTCATAACATTGTTTTTCTTGAACACTCTGGGATTTTCAGAATGATACACTAGTAACGGCTTCACTTTGAAATCCCCACTAGCATTAGCACAGAACATGAGTGTCAGCCTGTCTTTCATAGGCTTGTGTCCTGGCAGCGCCTTTTCTTCCTGAGTAATGTAGGTCCTCTTTGGCATTTTCTTCCAAAAGAGGCCTGTTTCATCACAACTGAACACTTGTTCAGGTTTCAGTCCTTCACTGTTTATGTACTCCTTGAATTCATGCACATATTTTTCAGCCGCCTTGTGGTCCGAACTGGCAGCCTCACCATGCCTTACCACACTGTATATGCCAGTATGCTTCTTAAATCTCTCAAACCAGCCTTTGCTGGCCTTAAATTCACTCACATCACTAGTTGCAGGCAATTTCTTTACCAAATCGTCATTTAACTGCCTAGCCTTTTCACAAATAAGCGACGTCATAAGACTATCTCCTGCTAATTGTTTCTCATTTATCCACACCAATAATAACTTCTCAACATCTTCGAGGACTGGTGATCTCATTTTTGTCAGCATATTTACTCCCTTTGCAACAACAGCATCCTTGATTTCCTTTTTCTTGGCTATGATGGAAGATATGGTTGTACGGGATTTGTTATACATCCTGGCCAGTTCGCCCACACGTACACCACTATCATATTGTTCAATAATGTTTTTCTTAAATTCAATCGTATTTCTCACCTTCTTTTTTTTTTTTTTTTTCAAATTCAAACTTTATTCTCTATAAGTATTACAATGCTGAGTTTACAGAATTTGGTTATTGTGTGGTTTACATGTAGTAAAATAATAATTACAGAGTGTACCACTAGAAAGCCTAGCATGGCTAGGCATTTCGGGCAGACTTATATTAAATCTTAGGTTTAAAATGTTACAGAATTATGAGAGCTTTACCAAAGGCTTGGCACTAGGAGCTTTCTTTGGAGCCATGGTAGCTTATTTAGCACTTAAATACTTGCAAGCACTAAAATAAATGGAATATTATGAAATATTTCGCTGGAGCATGTGAGGGAACCGTCGCTCACTGTAAACAATGGCACACTGGCTGGGAAGGAAAGGCCGAGGCGGCTCGAGGCGGCTCAGAGCGTGAGTACGCGTCCGGGATGAAGGACTATTAGGGAATTACCGGACCATTTCTGAGCCAATATTTTGACGAAAAAACAGGACTATTTCCGAAATGGACAACTTTCAGGCCGGATGATTATTGAGGGACCACTGTATACATACATACATACATACATACATATAATATATATATATATATATATATATATATATATATATATATATATATATATATATATATATATATATATAATACAGTGGACCCCCGCATAACGATCACCTCCGAATGCGACCAATTATGTAAGTGTATTTATGTAAGTGCGTTTGTACGTGTATGTTTGGGGCTCTGAAATAGACTAATCTACTTCACAATATTCCTTATGGGAACAAATTCGGTCAGTACTGGCACCTGAACATACTTCTGGAGTGAAAAAATATCGTTAACCGGGGGTCCACTGTATAGTACCGAACTTGCACACGAAAATCACTCACTACGAAAGCAAAAGACTTGGCAGACGATGCAACATCCCCCCAATGAAAAGCAGGGGTGTCACTAGCACGTTAAGAGACCATACAATAAGTGTCAGGGGCCCGAGACTGTACAACTGCCTCCCAGCATACATAAGGGGGATTACCAACAGACCCCTGGCAGTCTTCAAGCTGGCACTGGACAAGCACCTAAAGTCGGTTCCTGACCAGCCGGGCTGTGGCTTGTACGTTGGTTTGCGTGCAGCCAGCAGCAACAGCCTGGTTGATCAGGCTCTGATCCACCAGGAGGTCTGGTCACAGACCGGGCCGCGGGGGCGTTGACCCCCGGAACTCTCTCCAGTTAAACTCCAGGTAAACAGTTCTCAAAATAGCAAGGGTCACCCCAATCCATAAAGGAGGAGACCAAACAGACTTGAATAACTATAGGCCAATATCCAACTTACACCCTCTCTCTAAAATCTTCGAAAAATTAATTCATAAGCGAATCTATTCCTACCTCATCTCCCACAACATACTCAACCCCTGTCAATTTGGGTTCAGGCCTAATAAAAATACTAATGATGCTATTATACACATGCTAGAACATATATACATATGCTAGAACATATATACACTGCAATAGAGAAAAAAGAAGTCCCACTGGGGATCTTCACTGACTTACGTAAAGCTTTCGATACAGTTGACCATGATTTGCTCCACATAAAATTGTAGCACTATGGTATAAGAGGGCACTCCCTCAACTACCTAAAGTCATACCTCAGCAACAGAAGCCAATATGTGTACACAAATGGGGCAAACTCTTCCACACAGCCAATTACAGTTGGTGTCCCAGAGGGAAGTGTCCTAGGCCCTCTTCTCTTTCTCATATACATAAATGACCTACCAAATGCATCGCAACTACTCAAACCCACACTATTTGCAGATGACACTACATACGTCTTCTCTCCCCCGAGCCCAGTCACACTAGCCACTACTGTAAATACCGAATTACAGAAAATATCTACCTGGATGAGGACTAACAAACTCACTCTAAACATTGATAAAACCTACTTCATTCAGTTTGGTAACAGAGCTACAGATGTCCCTCTTAACATAATGATAAACGGATCACCTATCACAAAACTCACAGAGGGAACATTCCTAGGAATCCACCTTGATAATAGACTCAAATTTCAAACACATATACGACAAATTTCCAAAAAAATTTCCAAGACCGTAGGCATACTATCAAAGATACGGTACTATGTTCCACAGTCAGCCCTCCTGGCCCTATATCACTCACTTATTTACCTCTATCTCACCTATGGAATTTGTGCATGGGGCTCAACAACAATAAACCATCTCAGACCACTAATTACCCAACAAAAGGCTGCAGCCAGAATGATAACAAATTCCCACTACAGGCAGCACACTCCACCAATATTCAAAACTCTAAACCTACTCACCATACAAAACATCCATACTTATTACTGAACCTACTACATACATAGAACACTTAACTCTGATATAAACCCTCCCCTCAAACGTCTCCTTACCAACCTCAACAGAACACATGACCATAACACAAGGCACAGATCACTCTTTGATGTTCCTCGTGTCCATCTCACGCTATGCAAAAACTCAATGCACATAAAAGGCCCTAAAATCTGGAATTCATTACCTGTGAATATAAAAGAAACACTGTTTGTTTATAAATTCAAGTCTCTTCTCAAAAATCACTTACTCACCCACAACTAAATAAATACTGAATAATTGTATCTCATAAATTGTATCTCATATATGTTTCTCATTATTGTATCTCATAAATGTCTAACCTGTGACCCAATCAAACTTTGTTATTTTTTAATTACATTACCTAACAGAATACTCCATTCTACTGAATGCACAGCAACACAGTAAATGACCATATGACCTGTCTTTGTAATACTCATTTGTGCTAAATTGTTATCTGTTTACAATAATGTTTTTATCAATGAATATATCATTGCTTAGTTAATCTTAAGTTAATTTTAAGCCTGCCCATAATGCTCTGCATACAAGGGGATTTGGCATGTTGCACTTTAATAACTGTATTCCTTTGTACTTTTCTGTATCATGTTCAAATAAATAAATAAATGATGAACGATTTCACCAAGATATAGCCATCATGTAGAAGAGATATTAATGAAACTTGATGATCAGTTTGATGACTGACTACTGCGGGACACTGTTAAGGGAGAGCGATACTGCACATAAGTGAAAAAGCCTGAAAATTGTTATGTAAATATGCTTGTATGACTATGGAAATTTCTGTTATTTTTGTTATGTAAATATATGTAAGGAATTTATGTCAATAAAGATCGGCTTTTGTCATTGCATGTACCACACCTAATTTATTTTTCAACACACTGGCTGTCTCCCACAGAAGCAGGATGACTCAAAAACCAAACACTTTCATCATGATTCACACTATGACAGTCTTGCCTATGATTGTTAGGTAACATATATCATGTGGTCCTTCACCCTAAAACAGCCAAAATATTGATAGTAAGATTTCAAGAAACAATACATGACTAAACAAGTTCAGATTCATGATCAGTGCATCAAAGTTAACTTAAAACAACCAAACTGGTTTCTGAATTGGATAAAAAGTTAAATTTTGTTGGTTAGTGTTAGGAGAGCAACAACCAATCCTCATACTGCCCCACTGGTGACATTATCCCATGAGGACACTATACCTTAGATCACTCCTCACATTTCCTTTTCAAACATTCATCTCTCATTTATTGTAAAAAGTCTTATTCTCATATATTTTAAAGTGTCCAGATAAGTCTTTGGTAGGGAATTAACAAGTCTTTTTAATGCAATTAACCCATCTGTTTCATTCTTAAATAAATCCTGCTGGTCCCTAACTTATGATCATCCACGCTTACGATAGGGGGACCTTGGAACCAAGTATGTAATGACTTTCATCCTTTAAATCACAATGTTGAAAATGCAAGCTATAATCGAACGACTTAAGATTTTGTTCAGATTTTTAACCCCAGAGGGTTAGCCACCCAAGATAACACAAGAAAGGCAGTGTGTCATCGAGAGACTGTCTGTCTTATTTCCACTGGGGTCCTTAATCTCATCCCCCAGGATGCAACTCACATTAGTCGACTAACATCCAGGTACCTACTTGCTTGCTAGGTGAATGGGACAGCAGGTGTAAGGAAACTTGCCCAATGTTTCCACCCTTGCTGAGGATTGAACCATGGACCCTTCAGTGTGTGAAGCGAGAGCACTGCCTACCAGGTCATGGTCCATCATAGCCTGTTACTGTATATTAAATCTACAGTTTTTGACCAGTCTCTACCAAAAAACAAATTGTGAACCCAACACAAATGCAAAATATGAATATACACAAAATATTAATGAATATAGTGAAAATCAAATGGAGAGAAAATACAGCAGACATTCATAATTCACATGGGTTAGGTTCCTGAAAACTGCACTACTAATAATTTCTGTGACTTATGGAGTAAGAAACACATGGAAAAAATAGGGTTACATTCTTCGAACTTCTAAATAATCCAAACATTTTTTTTTTAGTGCCATAATTTTTCAAAAAATAACACTTTTTTTTTTAACCTTATTTTCTCGGTAAGGATGCTCTATGAAACACCGGAACTCTAGTGAGATTCAGACAGTGAAAAGAAGAGTACATGTAGCTAAAATATGGTTATATTAATATTGTACATTATTTGTTATTTACTCTCATACTGAAATGGTGATGCTTACTATCCTGCAGTGAGTGGGGATGGCACCTGTGGCTCTAATGGGGCCAAGGTTCAACCTTTGATTCTGTAACACTGAACACTTGTGTCATCTCCATGACACATGCACCACCCTTCAGCATCTCAAATGTGTCCTGTTTTTTTTTCAAAATAGGCATAGTTTCACACTTTTCTTCTTTGCTTCTTCTTTGCTTGCACTTCGTTTGGATACCATGATAAATATTCAGAAATGAGATGGGTGATGAGAAAAAGGAAAAACTGAGCAATGGGCACCTAGTAAAAATCATATAGTATGCATTCAGATACTGTGACCTACGTGGGAGGCTGGTTACATCCCCTCACCCTCTCTCATGTCTTCCCCCACAGTGCAAGAACAATGGAGTCTCCCAATACATAGTAGGGATCTCCTGCATGCAAACACCAGCACTCCTTAACAGAAATGAGTGCCATGCCACCAATGGAAATGAATTCTGCTCTAGCATGCCTTAATAAAAATGGCACACTTTTACTGGAAATAAAAAACTAAATTTAAATCACAGGAAATTCAAAACGTAAGCTATGGTTGTGCAACTTATAGCTGTTTACTGTACTTTAATAGAGAATTCAGGTTTAACCAAATTGTAATCTTATTACTATACTGACAATTCCTAGATCAATATCTACCAAATAAATATGAGCTTTCTACCCATACATAAAATGAATGCACCATACATAAAATATGAATCCAATTTGTAAAAAAAAAAAAAAGTTAGAAAAATAATTTATTAAAAAATTTCCTTGAATGTTTGCAATATTTGTATCTCTAGATCAACATCTGTAAAAAATTAATTGGTTCCAAAACAGTTCATTTATAAGTGTCTATGTTCATTACTCAGAAATTCATGAGTTGGAGTTGTACTCTACAGGATAATAAACAAAACATGGGAAAATCCTCCTTTCTGACATCAGTTATTGATTTTTCAAACTTTCCCCAAGTACTGTACAAGACGATTTATGGATCAGTTTATATCTGCTCAAAAGCATTTAGTAAGAAAATATTTCTGAATACAATCAACAAAAAATATGAATGTTAAATTATGAAATTATTTTCAGAAAAATAAAAAATAGAAGGGGAGGAGGAGGCAAGAAGTCAATTATATATATGTAATTCCTTAGTGTATTTCTCTCTTGTGATATGCTGGAGGAGGAAGAAAAGGATAGTGAGAAATGAATAAACCTTTTCAAGATATTTTAGTGTGCAGGTTTGGAAACATGTTCTTCTACACCAGTCAACAAGCAGGAGGAGAGAATATTCTGGGGAATACACCTGGACAGCAAACTAAAATTCAATACTCACATCCAGAACATTTCTAACAAAAAATTAAAAACAGTAAACATTCTCTAAAAAAATAGGTTATTATGTTTTGCAAACATCCTTGCTCACTTTGTATTACTCTCTAATCTATCCATACCTCACCTATGGTATCCGTGCCACCCAGGGATTAACAACAGGTAATCACCTGAAACTTGTACTTACTCAGCAAAAATCAGCTCTCAGAATAATTACTCATTCAGGCTCCTGGCACACACACACACACACACACACACACACCAGGAGCTGAGTCTCAACCCCTGCAACCACAAATTGGTGAGTACATATGTACGCACATACGCGTGTGCGCACACACCACACACACACACACACACACACACACACACACACACACACACACACACACACACACACACACACACACACACACACACAACACAACACAAACACACACACACACACACACACACACACACATACACACACACAAACACACACAAAACACACACACAAACACACACACACAAACACACACACACAAACACACACACACACACAAACACACACACAAACACAAACAGAATTGTTAGGAAAGTCAGTAAACGAAATGACGGAATATGTAACAACAGAATGCAAGGAGGCAGAGGAAAGGTTTGTTCCCAAGGGCAACAGTAATAATGAGAAGACCAGAATGAGCCCCTGGTTTACCCGAAGGTGTAGGGAAGCAAAGACTAGAGAATGGAAAAAGTACAGAAGGCAAAAGACCCAGGAGAAGAGCCAGAAATGAGTATGCACAGACGAGGATGAGGCCCAACAACAGGACGAAAAGAACACAGCATCGAAAGTCAAGTCTGACCCGAAACCGCTGCATAGCCACATGAAGAGGAAGACAACAGTCAAAGACCAGGTGATCAGGCTGAGGAAAGAAGGTGGGGAATTCACAAGAAACGATCAAGAGGTATGAGAGGAGCTCTACACGAGATTTAAGGAAGTATTTACAGGGGAGACAGGAAGGACTCTGGGAAGTCGGAACAGAGGGGGACATCAACAAGGAATATACCAACAAGTGTTGGATGACATACACACAACCAAGGAAGAGGTGAAAAAGCTGATAAGTGACCTTGATACCTCAAAGGCGATGGGACCAGACAACATCTCCCAGTGGGTCCTTAGAGAAGGAGCAGAGATACTGTGTGTGCCACTAACCATGATCATCAACACATCCCTCAAAACTGGGCAACTACCCAAGTTATGGAAGACAGCAAATGCAGTTCCCATTTTTAAGAAAGGAAACAGAAATGAGGCACTAAAGTACAGACCAGTGTTACTGATGTGTATAGCATGCAAAGTCATGGAGATTATTACCAGGAGGAGAGTGGTAGAGCACCTGGAATGGAACGAGATTATAAATGACAACCAGCACGGATTCATGAAAGGCAAATCCTGTGTCACAAACCTCCTGGAGTTTTACGACAAGGTAACAGTAGTAAGATACGAGAGAGAGGTGGGTTGACTGCATTTACTTGGACTGCAAGAAGGCCTTCGACACAGTTCCTCACAAGAGATTATTGCAGAAGCTAGAGGATCAGGCATGTATAACAGGAAGGGCACTGCAATGGATCAGAGAATACCTGACAGGGAGGCAACAACGAGTCAAGGTACGAGATGAAGTATCACAATGGATGCCTGTGACGAGTGGGGTTCAACAGGGGTTAGTCCTAGGACCTGTGCTGTTTTTGGTATATGTGAATAACATGACAGAAGGGATAGACTCAGAAGTGTCCCTGTTCACAGATGATGTGAAGTTAATGAGAAGAATTAAATCAGATGAGGATCAGGCAGGACTCCAAAGAGACCTGGACAGGCTGGACACGTGGTCCAGCAACTGGCTACTCGAATTTAAGCCAGCCAAATGCAAGGTCATGAAGATCGGGGAAAGGCAAAGAAGACCGCAGACAGAGTGTAGGCTAGGTGGCCAAAGACTGCAAACCTCACTCAAGGAGAAAGATCTTGGGGTGAGAATAATACTGAGCATGTCTCCGGAAGAACTTATCAACCAGATAACTGCTGCAGCATATGGGCACCTGGCAAACCTGAGAACAGTGTTCTGATACCTCAGTAAGGAACATCCTGTCTTTGTCCACCTTGTCTATTTTGCACAATATTTTGTATGTTGTTATCATGTCTTCCCTAACCCTTCTGTCCTCCAGTGTCGTCAGGCCTATTTCCCTTAATATTTCTTCATAGGACATTCCTCTTAGCTCTGGAACTAGCATTGTTGCAAACCTTTGCACTTTCTCTAATTTCTTGATGTGCTTGACCAGGTGTGGGTTCCAAACTGCTGCTGCATACACAGTATGGGCCTGACATACATGGTGTACAACACCATGTACATCAGGCCCATACTGAGTATGCAGCCCCAGTTTGGAACCCACACCTGGTCAAGCACATCAAGAAATTAAGAGAAAGTGCAAAGGTTTGCAACAATGCTAGTTCCAGAGCTAAGGGGAATGTCCTATGAAGAAATGTTAAGGGAAATAGGCCTGACGACACTGAAGGACAGGAGGGTTAGGGAAGACATGATAACGACATACAAAATATTGTGCAGAATAGACAAGGTGGACAGACAGGATGTTCCAGAGATGGGACACAGAAACAAGGCATCACAATTGGAAATTGAAGACCCAGATGAGCCAAATAGGAGGGTACAAATAGGTGAGTACACACACACACACACACGTACGTTATGTCACGTGAATGACATATTGGAAGGGATAGACTCAAAAGTGTCCTTGTTTGCAGATAATGTGAAGTTAATGAGAAGAATCAAATTGGTTGAGGATCAGGCAGGACTACAAAGAGACTTGAACAGGTTACAAGCCTGGTCCAGCAACTGGCTCCTTGAATTTAATCCTGCCAAATGCAAAGTCATGAAGATCAGGGAAGGGCAAAGAAGATCGCAGACACAGTATAGTTTAGATGGCCAAAGACTGCAAACTTCACTCAAGGAAAAAGATCTTGGGGTGAGTATAATATCGAGCACATCTCCTGAGGCACACATCAATCAGATAACTGCTGCAGCATATGGGCATCTGGCAAACCTAAGGATAGTGTTCCAAACCTCACTAAGGAATCGTTCAAGACTCTGTACACCATATACATCAGGCCCATACTGGAGTATGCAGCACCAGTTTGGAATCCACACCTGGTCAAGCATGTCAAGAAATTAGAGAAAGTGCAAAGGTTTGCAACAAGACTAGTCCCAGAGCTAAGGGGATTGTCCTACGAAGAAAGATTAAGGGAAATTGACCTGATGACACTGAAGGACAGGAGGGTCAAGGGAGACAGAAACTAGGGGTCACAATTGGAAGTTGAAGACTCAGATGAGTCAAAGGCATGTTAGGAAGTATTTCTTCAGTCATAGAGTTGTCAGGCAGTGGAATAGCCTAGAAAGTGACGTAGTGGAGGCAGGAACCATACGTAGTTTTAAGATAAGGTTTGATAAAGCTCATGGAGCAGGGAGAAAGAGGACCTAGTAGCAATCAGTGAAGGGGTGGGGCCAGGAGCTATGACTCGACCCCTGCAACCACAAACAGGTGAGTACAAATAGATGAGTATACACACACACACACACACACATTTAAATCTGCTTTATGGACAAAATGCAATATCCACACTTTCTACTGTGTACGCTGTTTGAACTAAGTGCCCTATAGGATGATCAATTCTGGAATATATCGGGGAAAATAAGTCCAAACACTTGTGTAACAAATAATTTTGAGAAATGTATTAAGATCTTAGGTGGGGAACCTACTGTTCTGTACATCTTCACCTGTGCTATAAAGAGTACAGTTTGATGGAATAATTTTTAGCATGCTAGCAAAGTCATGATGAGTTATACAAGAAGATAACAGGCTTCTTGTACAACTCCTGTTACTAGGGAATACAGAGGATCTAGTTAATAAAGCACCGTATAAATCCTTATCAGAAGTTACCATATACTCTCCATCTAGTATACTATAAGCAAGGAAATCAATTACCTAAAAACATAGGAGAAGTAAAGTCGGTCAATGTCAGTGTAGCGTGCATCCGCAATCTTTGAGTGAAGTGTTTGTACGGCAACACATGCTAGGTACACAAGCATCCAAAAGTACGCTGAATCTGAAAACTATATAAAATTCATTTAAAAAGTATGAAAAAATCATTCTTACTTTTGAAAATAATATCTAACAAAATAATATAGTAATATTAAACTATTTATAATATTTTAAGCACCATTATGATAGATCTTAAACAAAACGAAATCACTATACTTTGAGGGCGTCTACCGTCATGTCAATATCAGCAAGAACTGCAGCCACTGCCGTCCCAATGGTGACAAGACTAGCAAGTAGAGGGAGTGGCCCAGAACCACTTCTAAAGCTTGGAGCAATTTCCATCAAATAGAGCATTGCTCCCAATGTATTTTGCAAACATAAAAACACAGGCACACTCTGAAAGATTAAAAGTCTGTTAAGAAATTGCTATCACACCAGTTTTAACACTATTCCAATAGATATAAAAAATTAAGTAAAAAAATAAAGAACCATTAAATTTTAACCCTTTCAATGTCTTACACTGATCTATGTTATTGACGCCAGTGCCACTCATGTAGATGTATGTTTTAAGTTCAGCACTCCAAAAATATGCTAACAGCAGTAAATTTTGGCCTAGCCATGAGAGAATGGGTTTGTGCAGTGAATGCACACAATATACTGTAATATAAAATCCTTCCCTCTGACCTTATGTTTGCTTTAAAACAGCAACTTTGATGTGATTTCTAGAATGTTTTTATGGTCTTAGTGGCCTCTTGTTGATATCAATTGACATATTGCAAGACATACTACTGAAATAGAGATGATTCTGGCCTGTTTCAAGAATGGAAGTAGCTTGGAATAGGGCTCAAGCTTGCAGAAATATTCAATTTTTGATCATTTTCCTGAGGAAAGGTAAGGCACTTAAGTCTGTGTTATGGGTTTTTATTAGGTCTGCTTCAGTCATTGTGATGCTCTGACCCATGACCAATCATTCCTGGTTATATTTTATTTTCTGAGAAATAGCACAAAACTTCAATTTGTTATGTTATGATGGATTTAAAATGGAGGGTAAGTGTAATATAGGAGGTGTGGAGTTGTGATTAATGAACAGAGGAAAGGTTGCTTTAGTGGCTGGAATATCTACAGTGTTTATTTTGGATTCTTTTTTAAAACTGGAATTTGTTTAATTTTGTATAAAATTGGCTAAATAGCCATCTTCTGTGCACATTATGAGGTACATACTCCTGACAGTTAAATGGGAAGTTTTCTGTGCTCAATCAACAGAACAGAAAGCATATTAGTGAAATAGAAATGAACTTGGTTGAAATGAGCAATGGAACTGCCTTAAAATAGGACTCAAATTGAGTGAAATTGTCAATATGTAAATTGGACCCCAACCACCTATTTTGCACCTTCATAATTCCAAAAATTTTCTCCTCAAATTTCATATTTTTGGTGTCACTACCTTGAGAAAAAAATTCTCTACCATTTTGGGAGAACTTTTGTTTTAAATCTCGACATTTTCAGCAATTTTAATTTCAGGCTCCTGACAGTGAAAGGGTTTATAAGTCAAAGATACAAGAGTACACTTTCAGAGATTAAATTGTACAGAAATAGATCAAATATATTTCCAAATTTATCTCACCAGCTACTTATTCACAGCATTATTTGCCAAACAGAATATTCCAATTATTTTCCTATAATATGACTATGAACCAAGTAAAAAAATAAGGAAAAATGCTTAAACTAGGGTAAAAAAAAAAAAAAACTAAAAGTGGAATTTCAATGACCAGTATTATTATACGTACTTAGGTGAAAGCACTAAGCCCAGAAGTGTCATACAGTACCTGGGAAATGGAAGGCAATCAGGTTCGATCCCAGGAAGTGGAGGACAAATCTAAATCCTTGGATTAAGAGCTTCTCACTAGCATCAAGGGACTACCCCTGAGAGGGAAATTAAACATACCGCATCTATTGAAAAACAGCAGTTGAACAGAGTTGTAACTCTGAGCAACATGTACAGGTTAGACCAACTTTAATCATCACCTGCTTTATACTGTCATAGCAATGGTAACCAGATTTATATACCCTCCTGAGCAACCTATCCCTCTCCTTCCTCTCTACATGCCCAAGTCCTCTCAACAACCCCTCTTCAATCCTCTTGAATTATACCCTTGGTGACCCCACGTCTAAATTCTTTGCATGCTCTTAAACACAATTCCTTCACTGCCTCAAGCTTTGTTCTCACTACAATATTCAAAACCCTTGCCTCACACCCATATAAATACATTGCTACCACTATACATACTTTGGTACACTCCCTTTATTTTACCTCCATACATAAACTTTTCTTTCCACAGATACTTCAACACACCACTCACCTTTATCCTCTCACCTATTCTATGGTTCACCTAATCCTTCATAAACCCTTCAACTGACATGTCCACTCCCAAACACAATAGTACCCCAAGTTTCGTACAGCTCCCAACTTGAACAATTACATAAGTGTATTATTGTAAGTGCTTTTGTAAGCGTATTTTTGGGGGTCTGAAATGGACTAATATAATTCACATTATTCCTTATGGGAACAAATTCGTTCAGTAACAGCACTCGAACAGCCTTCTGGAACGAATTATGGCCGAAACTTGGGGTACCACTGTCTCTAAATACATCCACTTCTCCCTCCAATTTGATATTCAATCTATCATTGTCTAGAATTTGTTATATTCATCACTACATCAACTTTTAATTTCCTTCCTTTCCATACCCTCCCAAATTCATCCACCAGCCTTTGTAACTTGTCTTCAAAATCCCCTAAAAGAACTGTCATCAGCAAAAAGCAAATGGGATACCTCCCACTTTATACCAAATCCAACATCTTTCAACCCCCCACCCCTTCCCAATACCTTAGCATTCACTTATTTCACAACCCCAACTATAAATATGTTAAATAACCATGGTGATACTACACATCCTTATCTAAGTCCTATTTCAACTAGGAAATGGATCCTCTCCCTCTTACATACCCTAACCTGGGCCTCGTTCTCCAATTAAAAACTCTTGAACTGCTTTTAGTAACCTACCTCCTACTCAATATGTTTACCACATGGCTTCCTTATCCACCTTATTATATGTCCTTTCTAAAGCCATAAATGCAACAAACAACTCTTTACCCTTTATCAAAGCAGTGCTCACTTATATACTTCAATGGTCTTGCACGCTCCCACCCACTAGCAGCTTGCATGCTCCCACCCACTAGCTGATTCTAGATTTTTTTATTTTTGCTTACTACTAATACTACTATGTCTGTTCTATTTACCAGAAAGTTTAATATCCGTTTACCTAATTTCCCCAGTTACACGTATCACTCACTTATTTTATGAGCAATCACTCTATGATTGCATTTCTCAAACTTTTTTGCAACATCCGGGGTATATCGCATCTGTGTTTCAGTTTTCTTCAATGCCTTGGCAATCCTGTCATTATGGTTTACTAGTTCAGAGAAGCATGATCTTCCAACTCTAAATTCATGCTGGTTTGGGATATGTGGGTTATGCTGTTACAGAGTCTGTAATTTGGCATCTTATCACCCTTCAAAGACTTGCACAATGTGCAATGTTAAAACACTAGTCTATAATTTTTGGCTAGTGCTCTACTGTTTCCTTTATGCAAATGAGCTATATCTCTAAAAGATACCAAATGCTCATGTTAATAGTATTTTGCCTGTCTTTATAAAAAGGAACTCCAAAATCCAGTCTGAATGCTGCATCATTGACCATGTTTCCTATTTCTCTATCAAATTCCACAGCATTAGTGCTATGTCAGTTATGTGTGGCACTCAAGAGGTAATTTAAAAATTTCTGCATTCTCCACCAGGGCTGTGGAGTTGAAGTCGGAGTTGGAAACAATTCTTGGGTTACTGGAGTCAGAGTTGGTAAAAATCTGATTAAACAATAGTTTAATCTGAAAAAGGAAGGTTATGTACCTAACAGAGGTTACTTCTTTTAAAATGATTATTTATTAAGTTGTTTTAGGTGTTCAACTGCTTTTTACTTTTTTTGTAGCTTTAACTTTGAATTCTTTTTAGTACAGTACTATCAAAGGATGTACATGTACTTCAGATTATTTAACTAGTAGAGAAAGATGTTTCTGACTCAGATTTTCTTTTATAGTTTTTTTTTTTTTACATCCTATTACTTTATACTTGATAGTCTTTTTATAAAAATATAACCTCATTATTTCCATTTTTCAAGTTTTGTCCTTTGTTTAATTATAAGCGTATCTATTCCTACCTCATCTCCCACAACATACTCAACCCCTGTCAATTTGGGGTCAGGCCTAATAAAAATATTATGATGCTATTATACACATGCTAGAACATATATACACTGCAATAGAGAAAAAAGAAGTCCCACTGAGGATCTTCATTGACTTACGTAAAGCTTTCGATACAGTTGACCACGACTTGCTCAACATAAAATTGTCGCACTATGGTATAAGAGGGCGCTCCCTCAACTACCTAAAGTCATACCTCAGCAACAGAAGCCAATATGTGTACACAAATGGGGCAAACTCTTCCGCACAGCCAATTACAGTTGGTGTCCCACAGGGAAGTGTCCTAGGCCCTCTTCTCTTTCTCATATACATAAATGACCTACCAAATGCATCGCAACTACTCAAACCCACACTATTTGCAGATGACACTACATACATCTACTCCCACCCGAGCCCAGTCATGCTAGCCAATACTGTAAATACCGAATTACAAAAAATATCTACCTGGATGAGGACCAACAAACTTACTCTAAACATTGACAAAACCTACTACATTCAGTTTGGTAACAGAGCTGCAGATGTGTCTCTTAACATAATGATAAATGGATCACCTATCACAAAAAACTCACAGAGGGAAAATTCCTAGGAATCCACCTTGATAATAGACTCAAATTTCAAACACATGTACAACAAATTTCCAAAAAAAATTCCAAAGACAGTAGGCATACTATCGAAGATACGGTACTATGTTCCACAGTCAGCCCTCCTGGCCCTATATCACTCACTTATTTACCTCTATCTCACCTATGGAATTTGTGCATGGGGCTCAACAACAATAAACCATCTCAGACCACTAATCACCCAACAAAAGGCTGCAGTCAGAATGATAACAAATTCCCACTACAGACAGCACACTCCACCAATATTCAGAACTCTAAACCTACTCACAATACAAAATATCCATACTTATTACTGCACCTACTACATACATAAGAACACTTAACTCTGACATAAACCCTCCCCTCAAACATCTCCTTACCAACCTCAACAGAACACATGACCATAACACAAGACACAGATCACTCTTTGATGTTCCTCGTGTCCATCGCACACTATGCAAAAACTCAATGCACATAAAAGGCCCTAAAATCTGGAATTCATTACCTGTGAATATAAAAGAAACACTGTCTGTTTATAAATTCAAGTCTCTTCTCAAAAATCACTTACTCACCCACAACTAAATAAATACTGAATAATTGTATCTCATAAATTGTATCTCATATATGTATCTCATTATTGTATCTCATAAATGTCAACCTGTGACCCAATCAAACTTTGTTACTATTTAACTTCATTACCTAACATAATACTCCATTCTACTGATTACACAACAACACAGTAAATGACTATATAACCTGTCTTTGTAATACTTATTTGTACTAAATTGTTATCTGCTTTACAATAATTTTTATACCACTGAATATATCATTGCTTAGTTAATCTTAAGTTAATTTTAAGCCTGCCCGTAATGCTATGCATTCAAGTGGCTTTGGCATGCTGCATTCAACTATATTCTTTTGTACTTCACTGTTTCATGTTCAAATAAATAAATAAATAAATAAGGTTTCTGAATGTTTGTAATTTCTTTAATAAAATAAAAAAGCTAGAATGACATAGCGATAGCATTTAGAGCCAAGCTTCAACCCATTCATTGTCGGGACCCCTGATTCTAAACTCTCGCTCTGTGTCAAAAAATTTTTGAAACAAAAAATTATTTTTCCTTACCAAAATCTTAAGAATATTTTTGTGAGTGTTTTAAAACAAAAAAAAATTGCGATCAGAACTTACTGAGATACAGAGGCGTAAAGTTGACATAAAGTGAACCGCTGACTGCCGCTCACTCGGTAATATTATTTTTACTTTTACTGTATTTTTTCTTTTATTTTTTAATATGCATTTTAATTTTTCAAGCAACTTTTGTGGCCTGTGAGACCAATATAATGTATAATATATATACAGCAAACTGTCATTTAACACGGTAGTTACATTCCTGAAAACACCGTGTTAGGTAAAACCATGTGAGATGAACTGAAGAACTTATGGGAAAAATAGGGTTACATTCCTGAGAGCCCCAAAAAAGCCAAACAACTTTTTTTTAGGCTTCTATATCTTACAAAAATAAAAGTGAATATGTAATTGTAGTTTATTGTTGTGATGTATTATGTTGTTTTTACTGCTTAAGACTAAAAATGTAACAGAAATACAGTGGAACCTCAAATATTGAACTTTCTTCGTTCCAGACAGTTGTTCGAGTGCCATTACCGAATGAGTTTATTCCCATCAGGAATAATGTAAATTAGATTAAGTTCATTTCAGACCCCTCAAAAATACACTTAAAAAAGCACTTACAAAAATACACTTACATAACTGGTTGAGTTGGGAGCAGTTCGATATTTGAGGTTCCACTATACAGTGGAACCTCAAATATCCTGAAAGGATTCAGGGAAACCGGCAGGCCGGACTTGAGTCCTGGAGATGGAAAGTACAGTGTCTACACTCTGAAGGAGGGGTGTTAATGTTGCAGTTTTATAACTGTAGTTTAAAGCACCCCTCTGGCAAGACAGTGATGGAGTGAATGATGATGAAAGTTTTTCTTTTTCGGGCCACCCTGCCTTGGTGGGAATTGGCCGATGTGTTAATAATAATAATAATAATTAATAATAATAATAATAAGAAGAAGAAGAACAGTAAGGAGAAACTTCAATTGCTGCCAGTAGTTGGTGCCACCATCAGCAAAACAATGGTAACCACTACTAGTACTCTTCTCATCTGTCTAAACTTAAGTAATCTATTAGTACGTATTAGTTTAAGTCTGCCCAAAATGCTTTGGCATGATAGTGGCTTTCTTTGCTCCACTCATATTATGATATGTAAACATACATTGGGGAGTTCATAAGCCTAGGTTCCACTGTACAGTGGAACCTAGGCTTATGAACGCCCCACCACGAGAATTTTTCAGGATACTAACCGTCGTTCAGTCAAATTTTTGCTTCTGGATACGAACTAAATTTCAGGATGTGAACTTCTCCCTCAAGGGAGGTTCCAAAAATAAATAAATAAATAAAATATCTACTATTTCTTTGCAAAGGTTACAATGTATGTTTACATATCATAATATGAGTGGAGCAAAGAAAGTCACTATCATGCCAAAGCATTTTGGGCAGACTTAAGCTAATACGTACTAATAGATTACAGTGGACCCCCGCATACCGCACGCATCGCATACCGTACAATCCGCATACCGCTCGCTATTTTCACAAAAATTTTGCCTCGTATACCGCCCAAAAACCCGCTCACCGCTCTTCGTCCAAGACGCGTCCAATGTGCGGCCTGAGCCACGCTCACATGCTCCGCCGGTGGCATTGTTTACCAGCCAGCCTCCGCGGTAACATCCAAGCATACAATCGGAACATTTCGTATTATTACAGTGTTTTTGGTGATTTTTTCTGGAAAATAAGTGACCATGGGCCCCAAGAAAGCTTCTAGTGCCAACCCTACAGCAATAAGGGTGAGAATTACTATAGAGATGAAGAAAAAGATCATTGATAAGTATGAAAGTGGAGTGCGTGTCTCCGAGCTGGCCAGGTTGTATAATAAACCCCAATCAACCATCGCTACTATTGGTGGTACAGCTGCTGCTGCACTGTCAGCTGCTGCTGCACTGTCAGCTGCTGCTGCACTGTCAGCTGCTGCTGCACTGTCAGCTGCTGCTGCTGTTGTACCACCGTCAGCTGCTGCTGCTGCTGTAGTACCGTCTGCTGCTGCTGTAGCATCGTCTGCTGCTGCTGTAGCATCGTCTGCTGCTGCTGTAGCATCGTCTGCTGCTGCTGTAGCATCGTCTGCTGCTGCTGAAAGCATCGTCTGTTGCTGCTGTAGCATCGTCTGCTGCTGCTGTAGCATCGTCTGTTGCTGCTGTAGCATCGTCTGTTGCTGCTGTACCACCGTCAACTGCTGCTGCTGCTGTAGCACCGTTGTTGATAAATTAGACACATGTGCAACTCTTGGGTATCTTTATTGAGGAAACGTTTCGCCACACAGTGGCTTCATCAGTCCATACAAAGGAGAATCTTGAAGAACAGGAGGAGAATGAGGTAATCAGTCCTCAACCTTGAGTCGATGTGGTCAGTCCATCAATCTTGAATAGAATACGGCATACGTGCTGAGAAGGAGCTTATAAACCTTTGGCAGCAGTCATAGGTCGTGTAACATTTGTTCAATGTTGAAGTAGGTCGTGCCCAAGAATTAGGCAAGCGAAGAATTCCCAAGTATTAAGATCCCAAGAAGTTGCAGTGTCTGACAGGTTTGTAGATGAATGGGATCTTAATACTTGGGAATTCTTCGCTTGCCTAATTCTTGGGCACGACCTACTTAAACATTGAACAAATGTTACACGACCTATGACTGCTGCACCTCTCCTGCCAACGGTTTATAAGCTCCTTCTCAGCACGTATGCCGTATTCTATTCAAGATTGATGGACTGACCACATCGACTCAAGGTTGAGGGACTGATTACCTCATTCTCCTCCTGTTCTTCAAGATTCTCCTTTGTATGGACTGATGAAGCCACTGTGTGGCGAAACGTTTCCTCAATAAAGATACCCAAGAGTTGCACATGTGTCTAATTTATCAACATGTCGGTTCTCTGAACCATTCATCTACAAGCACCGTTGTTGGTGTGGCTTATTGATTATACCAAGAAATAATTAACCCCAGAGGATTTGTCACCTAGGATAACCCAAAAAAGTGTGTCATCGAAGACTGTCTAACTTATTTCCATTGGGGTCCTTAATCTTGTCTCCCAGGATGCAACCCACACCAGTCGACTAACACCCAGGTGAACAGGGAAAAATGCCTGGAACTAGTGCTCATATTGGTGAATTTAAAGCCAGCAAAGGTTGGTTTGAGAGATTTAAGAATCGTAGTGGCATACACAGTGTGATAAGGCCTGTTCTGGAAGAAAATGCCAAACAGGACCTACAGTACTCAGGAGGAAAAGGCACTCCCAGGACACAGTGTCTCATCAGTCATTGCTGCATCTTCAATAAAGGTAAGTGTCATTTATTCTTCATTTAGTAGAGTAGTACAGGCACAATATATATTGTGCATGTACTACTCTACTATTGTGCATGTATCCTTCTCTTTGTGTGTAGGAAAATGTATATTTCATGTGGTAAAAATTTTTTTTTCATACTTTTGGGTGTCTTGCACGGATTAATTTGATTTCCATTATTTCTTATGGGGAAAATTCATTCGCATACCGAACATTTCGCATAACAATCAGCCCTCTTGCACAGATTAAAGTCGCTATGCGGGGGTCCACTGTACTTAAGTTTAGACAGATGAAAAGAGTACTAGTAGTGGTTACCATTGTTTTGCTGATGGTGGCACCAACTACTGGCAGCAACTGAAGTTTCTCCTTACTGTTCTTCTTCTTCTTATTATTATTATTATTATTATTATTATTATTATTAATTATTATTATTATTAACACATTGGCAAATTCCCACCAAGGAAGGGTGGCCCGAAAAAGAAAAACTTTCATCATCATTCACTCCATCACTGTCTTGCCAGAGGGGTGCTTTACACTACAGTTATAAAACTGCAACATTAACACCCCTCCTTCAGAGTGCAGGCACTGTACTTTCCATCTCCAGGACTCAAGTCCGGCCTGCCGGTTTCCCTGAATCCTTTCATAAATGTTACTTTGTTCACACTCCAACAGCACGTCAAGTATTAAAAACCATTTGTCTCCATTCACTCCTATCAAATACGCTCATGCACGCTTGGTAGAAGTCCAAGCCCCTTGCACACAAAACTTCCTTTACCCCCCCTCCCTCCAACCCTTCCTAGGCCAACCCCTACCCTGCCTTCCCTCCACTACAGATTTATACACTCTCAAAGCCATTCTGTTTTATTCCATTCTCTCTATATGTCTGAACCACCTCAACAACCCTTCCTTAGCCCTCTGGATAATAGTTTTGGTAATCCCACACCTTCTAATTTCCGAACTATGAATTCTCTGCATTATATTCACACCAAACACTGCCCTCAGACATGACATCTCCACTGCCTCCAGCCTTCTCCTCATTGAAACATTCATCACCCATGCTTCAAACCCATACAAAAGTGTTGGTACAACTATACTCTCATACATTCCCCTTTTTGCTTCCACGGACAAAGTTCTTTGTCTCCACAGACTCCTAAGTGCACCACTCACCCTTTACCCCTCATCAATTCTGTGATTCACCTCATCCTTCATAGACCCGTCTGCTGACACGTCCACTCTTAAATATCTGAATACATTCACCTCCTCCATACTCTCTCCCTCCAATCTGATATCCAGTCTTTTGTCACTTAATCTTATTGTTATCCTCATAACCTTACTCTTTCCTATATTCACTTTTAATTTTCTTCTTTTACATACCCTATCAAATTCATCCACCAACCTCTGCAACTTCTCTTCAGAATCTCCCAAGAGCACAGTGTCATCAGCAAAGAGCAACTGTGACAACTCCACTTTGTGCTTGATTCTTCATCTTTTAACTCCACACCTCTTGCCAAGGCCCTAGCATTCACTTCTCTTACAACCCCATCTGTAAATATATTGAACAACCACAGTGACATCACACATCCTTGTCTAAGGCCTACTTTTACTGGGAAATAATCTCCCTCTCTCCTACATACTCTAACCTGAGCCTCATTATCCTCGTAAAAACTCTTCACTGCTTTCAGTAACCTACCTCCTGTACCATAGACCTGCAACGTCTGCCACATTGCCCCCCTATCCACCCTGTCATATGCCTTTTCTAAATCCATAAATGCCACAAAAACCTCTTTACCCTTATCTAAATACTGTTCACCTATACGTTTCACTGTAAACACTTGGTCTACACACCCCCTCCCTTTCCTAAAGCCTCCTTGTTCATCTGCTATCCTACTCTCTTACTCTTAATTCTTTCAATAATAACTCGACCATACACTTTACCAGGTATACTCAACAGACTTATTCCCCTATAATTTTTGCACCCTTTTTTATCCCCTTTGCCTATATACGAAGGAACTATGCACGCTCTCTGCCAATCCCTAGGTACCTTACCCTCTTCCATACATTTATTAAATAATAGCACCAACCACTCCAAAACTATATCCCCTATATCAAAGACCTGGGAGTGATCATGTCAGAGGATCTCACCATCAAGGACCATAACATTGTATCAGTCACATCTGCTAGAAAAATGACAGGATGGATAATGAGAACCTTCAAAACTAGGGATGCCAAGCCCATGATGACACTCTTCAGGTTGCTTGTTCTATCTAGGCTGAAATATTGCTGCACACTAACAGGATCTTTCAAGGCAGGTGAAATTGCTGACCTAGAAAATGTACAGAGAACCTTCACGGCACGCATAACGGAGATAAAACAGCTCAATTACTGGGAGCGCTTGAAGTTCCTGAACCTGTACTCCCTGGAATGCAGGCGGGAGAGATACATGATTATATATACCTGGAAAATCCTAGAGGGACTAGTACCGAACTTGCACACGAAAATCACTCACAACGAAAGCAAAAGACTCGACAGACGATGCAACATCTCCCCAATGAAAAGCAGGGGTGTCACTAGCATGTTAAGAGACAATACAATAAGTGTCAGGGGCAAGATGTTATTCCTCCATGCCCTATACACGAAATCACAGTCTCCCTATCTTCATCAACATTTAACACTTCCTCAAAATATTCCCTCCATCTTTCTGATACCTCTAACTCTTCCTTTAATAACTCTCCTCTCCTATTTTTAACTGTCAAATCCATTTGTTCCCAAGGCTTCCTCAACTTATTAACCTCACTCCAAAACTTTTTCTTATTTTCAACAAAATTTGTTGATAACATCTCACCCACTCTCTTATTTGCTCTCTTTTTACATTGCTTCACCGCTCTCTTAGCCTCTCTTTTTCTCTCCATATACTCTTCCCTCCTTGTATCACTTATTATTATTACTATTATATTGTATTTATTATTATTATTATAAAAATTATTATTAGTATGTATGTGGTGATGGGCTCTTGATCTAGGGAATTGGATCTGTGCTCCAGTTCCCTAAATTAATAATAATTATAATATGTATGCATTAATAATAATAATTATAATATGTACGTACTAAGAATAATAATTATAACAATAATAATATAATACAATAGTAATAATATGTTGTCATTTTTAGATATTTCTCGCAATTTTTTTTTTCATATTTTTGTGCCAAATGCTTCAAAATACAAATTGGTAACTCTCTGGGTGGCTGTAGCTACTGCGAGACAATGGCTATCACAGTGCCGGCCAAGGGTCTAAAGGAAGGGAAGTGAGCTGCTCTGAGTGACCACAGCAGACCCTTGGGATGTGTAATTTTGTCTTATATTGTACAAATTTCTTACACAGTGCCTCACCCAAATAGACAGTATTCGCGTAAAGTCAGCAAGAAGCTCAGGAAGCGATTACAAACTGAAAAAAAGCTAGAGAAACGAAGAAGGCAGCAGCAGAGTGAGGCAGCTGGCCACCACCACCACTGTGGCTGCCTCTGCCACCACCACAAGCACTGTGGCCACTGCTGCCGCTGCGACCACCACCACTGTGATCATGCCTTCACCTATACAGTGGACCCCCGCATAACGATCACCTCCGAATGCGACCAATTATGTAAGTGTATTTATGTAAGTGTGTTTGTACATGTATGTTTGGGGGTCTGAAATGGACTAATCTACTTCACAATATTCCTTATGGGAACAAATTCGGTAAGTACTGGCACGTGAACATACTTCTGGAGTGAAAAAATATCGTTAATCGGGGGTCCACTGTATATACATCTGTCTTGTCCACACCTGTGGTTACATATGTGACAACTTCACCACTAATCATATCTAAACACAAGCAAGGTGGGGGGTTATGGACTGGGAAGAGAGTGAGAGAGTACATGATGGCAGGATGCTGCCACCGGCATTGCCATCACTCCCTATATTATGGCCTATTTTATTCATTCTAGAGTATATATCATGCTTCTATGTTATTAATATTGTTTATGTCATATTAGATGAATTGTGATAGATAACTAAGCCACAGAGTTGATATTAACATTATTTTGTCATGCCTACTGAGAGGCTGGAATGGATTAATTGCATTTCAATTAATTTAAATGAGGAAAATTGACTCAGCATACGAACAAATCAGGATACGAACAAAGTCACGGAACGGATTAAGTTCATAAGCCGAGGTTCCACTGTAACAGTATTTCTTACCTTAAATTGTGGGTGCTGGTGTTTGTGGATGATTGTTAAGAGAGTGGGGTTATGCTGTGGCCCTACTCTGCTGAGATGGATGGCAGAGGTTCTTGTACTGAAGTCAATGGTTGTACTGGAGTGTCTAAGTCATTCAGTTAGTCAGTCAAGTCACTCACTCAGTCAAGTCAGTAAGTCAAGTCATTCAGTCAGTCAAGTCAGTATGTCATGTCAGTCAAGTTAGTAAGTTATTCAGTCAAGTCAGTCAGTCAAGTCATTCAATAAGTCAGTCAAGTCATTCAGTCAGTCAGTCAAATCGTTGAGTCAGTCAAGTCAGTAAGTCATTCAATCATTCAGTAAGTCATTCAGTCAGTCAGTCATTCAGTAAGTAATCCAGGCAGTCATTCAGTAAGTCAGTCACTCAGTCAATCAGTAAGTCAATCAGTTAGTCAGTCACACAAACTTATGTTTATCTCTTTTAATGTATAAAAAGTAACACTTCATTACGCCACAGGTTATCTCTTGTCTAATATCTTTGTTTTCTTCGTTAATTCTAAGACTTAAATGCTTACACCTTTTCTTGCCACTTTCAGCAACACTGGTATGCCTACTAGGTGTCATGATTGCTTGGCAGATACAAAATATAGTAATTAAAAGATCAAAACACAATTTACAAACACAGCTAGCTTGAAGCAGTGAAGGACTGGACACGTATGAAGTACGAATGCTGGGATGGTGGGGTGGTGTCGGGGGGTGGTAGGGGATGGCAGGAGGTCTTCCCCGCTGACCCACAACAAGGTGGCCGCTTGAGGAAAAGGGATTTTTTTTTTTCCTTCCCGCAAACTGAACCGTGTTAAATTAATTTTACAAAGTATTATATAAAATTGTGCTGCAAGTCTTCAATCGTGCTATATCCAAATAGTGCCAAATAAACTCATGCTAAATGATGGTCTACTGTATATCCACTCATTGTATGCAACATAATAACTGCACAAATATTATCATCTTTACAATGTTTACAAAACCTGTTTACACAAACCAACAATATAAAAAGTGGTTTGTTACTATTGTTCTATAATATATATTTACACATACATAGTCACTGAACACATTCCTAAAACTGCTATAGCTAGTGGAAGGTTTGTAGATGAATGGTTCAGAGAACAGACAAGTTGATAAATTAGACACTTGTGCTTCATCAGTCCATACAAAGGAGAATGGTGAAGAGCAGGAGTAGTTTGAGGTAATCAGCCCCTCAGCCTTGAGTCAATGTGATCAGTCCATCAATCTTGAAAAGAATACAGCATATGTGCGAAGAAATGGCTTATATACTGTAGGCAGGAGAGGTGCAGCAGTCATAGGTGGTATCATATTTGATGAATGTGGAAGCAGGTCATGCCCAAGGGTTAGGCAAGTTGAAGAACTCCTTGTATTAAGATCCCAAGATGTTGCTGTGTCAGACAGGAATGTAGATGAATGGTTTAGAGAACCAACAAATGGAAGGTTGTTGTGTATGTTTGGCCTTTGTTGTGGGTGCTGAGCATGGCATGGCTGGTGTCACAGAATGCACAGTCACAATACAAGGCATAAGGCACTCTTCAATACCCCATGTGTCAGTCTCACACTATGCAAAAATGCTATGCACATAAAGAGCACAAAGATCTGGAACTCGCTACTGGAACCGGTAAAGGATCCCCCAACTTACAAATTTAGGACTTTGCTAAAAAATCATCTTATTCTCAATATTAACCAAATCAACCAAAACATCTGCTAATTAGTTATATTATGTGACCTCTAGGCTTTTAACTTCTGCCAATCCACGAAATATTACTGCCTGAACCATTATTTTTAATATTGTTTTTATTATGTGCAACCTCAAGATTATTATACAGTGGAACCCCAGTTATAGGCCGTCACAGAAATCATCCAATTCGGAAATCGAGCACTTTTATCAGCAAAATTTTGCTCCGGATATCGGCCATGCTCTTGGAAATAAGCCGTATGAGGTGCGTTACCATTGATCGGTGACGCTCTTCCTCACGCACATCACACTCAGTCTGCACGTATATCACACTCAGTCTGCACGCGGCTTCATCCATTGTTTCTGGTGTTTTATCACTGACTGTAACATGGGGCCAAAGAAAGTTCAGAGTGCCAGCCCTTTGGTAAAGAAGGTGAGAAACACGATAGAATTCAAGAAAGAACTCGTAATAAACAATATAAACAACATAGAAATACATTGGAAATAAGTTACTCTGTCTGATATTTTTGGGTTATCCTAGCTTCTCTATACATATGCTGCTATGTATGATAATCTATGTAACTATGTAACTGCTATGTATGATGATCTATGTAATTGTATGTGGGCAAACCTAAATAAACTTACTTATAGAAACACGATATATCATACGTATATATCATACGTATATCACACAATATATCATACGTATATGATGAGTGTTTACGGCCAGTAGCGACATAAAATAATTACTGCTCTCAACATATCTTCCCATTTTTCCCCTGAGGTCCTGGGATAAAAGAAAACAGAGTGTTGTGAGGCTAACCAAACTAGACCACTAGTTTCATACAGGAACACTGAAAAAAAAAGCAATTTCTTCAGTGATTAAGGACATGTGTGTAAAGTGGAGTGAGTTGCAGAGTTTTGCGAAGAATTATCACCCTAACAAAGCTGTTGCAAGCTGTGTCTGCAACATGTTCTGTGACAAAACCTTGTCCCACTTCAGGTAAATCTTAAAGAAATGCCAGAAACAGACTTCTCTGGACAGATTTTTGTGCGACAGGGGTACTGCGACTCTCAAGCTGGTCCTAGTGCCAGTAAAAGACAAAGAAGGGAAGTAGCCCCAGAGAGGGCTTTGATACCTGAAGTCCTTATGGAGGGGGATTCCCCTTCCAAACAATAATCAGTCCTCCCTCTCTCCCCCTCACCTTCTTCCATATGCCAACAAGACTCTTCAATACAGGTATGTAATGTTCATTTATTATAAAAATCACTGCTGTATTTCTTTCTCATTGTTTTGTGTAAAACTTTAGTTGATCTTTAAAAAATGTATTTTTTGTTAATATTTCTGGGTGACTGGAATGGATTAATTGTATTCACATTATTTCTTATGGGAAATATTGATTTGGTTTTAGGCCATTTCAGATTTAGGCCAACCTTTTGGAACGGATTACAGCCAATAACCAGGGTTGCACTGTGCTTATAGACCTCCACCTTGACTACCTCCCATTAGTACAGTGGAACCTCAGCTTACAAATTTAATCCGTTTTGTGACCTTGTTCGTATCCTGATTTGTTCGTATGCTGAGTCAATTTTCCTCACTGAAATTAATTGAAATGCAATTAATCCGTTACAGCCTCTCAGGAGGCATGACAAAATAATGCTAAGATCAACTCTACGGCTTAGTTATCTATCACAATTCATCTAATATGACATAGTGAACAATATTAATAACATAGAAACATGATATATACTCTAGAATGAGTAAAATAGGCCATAATATGTCAAGTGATGGCAACGCTGGCAGCGGCAGAAAGCATCTGCCGTTTACTCTCCCACTCTAGTATCTTCCCAGTCCATAACCCCACACCTAGCTTGTGTTTATCTATGATTAGTGGTGAGGTTGTCACATATGTAATCACAGGTGTGGTCAAGACAGATGTACATGTATATATGTATAGGTGAAGACATGATCACTGTGGCCACAGTGGTGGTGGTCGCAGCGGCAGCGGCCACAGTGCTTGTGGTGGTGGCGGAGGCAGCCACAGTGGGTGGTGGTGGCCAGCTGCCTCACTCTCTGCTGCTGCCTTCTTCATTTCTCTAGCTTTTTTCATAGTTTCTAATCGCTTCCTGAGCTTTTTGCTGATTGTACGCGAATACTGTCTCTTTGGGTGAGGCATTGTGTAAGAAATTTGTACAATATAAGACAAAATTACGCATCCCAAGGGTTTGCTGTGATCACTCAGAGCAGCACACCTCCTCTTTCTTTTGACCCTTGGCTGGCACTGAGATAGCTGTGGTCTAGCAGTACCTACAGCCACCCAGAGGGTTACCAATTTGTATTTTGAAGCATTTGGCACAAAAATATGAAAAAAATGTCTAAAAATGACAACATATTATTATTATTATTACAATTATATTGTATTATTATTATTATTACTAATACATTGTACATATTATTATTATAATTATTATTATTATTCTTAGTACATACGTATTATAATTATTATTATTAATACATACATATTATAATTATCATTATTATTATTATTATTATTACTATAATTATTATTAATGTAGGGAACTGGAGCACAGATCCAATTCCCTAGATCAAGAGCTCACCACCACCATGTATATAATAATAATAATTATTATAATAATTGTTATAAGAAGAGTAGAGTATGTATATGGAGAGTAAAAGAAAGGTGAAGTGAGTAGTGAGAGAGTGCAAAAGGAGAGCAGATGATAGAGTGGGAGAGGCACTGTCAAGAAATTTTAATGAAAATAAGAAAAAATTTTGGAGTGAGTTAAACAAGTTAAGAAAGCCTAGGGAATGAATGGATTTGTCAGTTAAAAAGAGAGTAGGGGAGTTAGTAGATGGGGAGATGGAGGTGCAGTGGTCACTTGTTAATCGTCGTTAATCCGTTTCTGGAAGTGCGATGATTATCGAAATAGACGATTTTCAAATAAATTTTCCCCATAAAAAATAATGTAAATACATTTACAGTGGACCCCCAAGTTTCGTGATTAATCCGTTCCAGAGAGCCTGCCGAAAGTCAAAATTCACGAAACTCGAAACCATTTTCCCCATAAGAAATAATGGAAATAAAATTAATCCGTTCCAGACACCCAAAAATATTAAAACAAAATATTTTTTTTTCAAATTAAATAAAGATTTATATACTGAAATCAATGAGAAATCAAGTACATGCATATAAAACATAATAATAAAATTACACTTACCTTTACTGAAGACTTCTGGGTGGATGGAAGACGGGAGGAGGGGATAGGAGGGTGTACACTATTGCTAGGAAGGAAAATCTCCTTCCATTAGGACTTTAGGTAGCAAGTCCTTATCTGGGGTTACTTCCCTTCTTCTTTTAATGCCACTGGGAACAACTTGAGAGTCACTGGACCCCTGTCACACAAAATATCTGTCCAGAGAGGTCTTTTTCTGGCATTTCTTTAAGATTTTCCTGAAGTGGGACACAACACTGTCATTGTACATGTTGCAGATATGGCTTGTTTCAGCTTGGTCAGGGTGATACTTTTCAACAAAACTTTGCAACTTATTCCACTTGGCACAAATCTCCTTAATCTCTGAAGAAGGCACCTCATCCACTCCCTCTTCCTCCTCCTCTGAAGCAAATTCCTCGGCTGTGGTCTGATGCTGTTCCAGTTGAAGCTCTTGCAGTTCGTCAGTGGTTAGCTCTTCCCTGTGGTCCTCCACGAACTCTTCCACATCCCTGTCACTCACCTCCAACCCCATGGACTTGCCCAATGCCACAACACCTTCCACAACAGGCAGAGGGTCGGCAGGGACAGGGTCTGCCTCAAATCCTTCAAAATCCCTCTGGATCGTGCTCCTCACTTTATTTACCAAAGGGCTTGCTCTAGCTTTCCTTGGGTCCATGATGACCTATTTAGCAGTTGCAAGCACAAAAAACAATGGATTATTATGAAATGTATTGTATGAACCTGCGGGGTGATGGTCACGTGTTGGTAAACAATGGCACACTGAGCATCAATGGCGTGGGAGACTGGCTTGGTGTGCGAGGTGACGGGCGGACAGGTACCGGACGGTCGCCGAAACATGAGTCTAATCACGAAACTCAAGGCTAAATTTTGCCCAAAAAACTCGCCGAAGGTCGAATTTCATGAAAGTCGAGGCTGCCGAAACTCGAGGGTCCACTGTAATACGTTCCTGACACCCAGAAGTATTAAAACAAAAAAATTTTTTACATGAAATATAGATGTAGTACATAAACAATACAATGGGACATGATGAATGAAACATTAACAGCATAACACTTACCTTTATTGGCAATTCTTCTTAGTGTATGAAAGACTGGAGGAGGAGAGAGATTGGATTAGTTACTGTTTGGAAGGAGAATCCCCTTCCATCAACACCTCAGGTACCAAGTCCTTTTTTGGGGTTACTTCTCTTCTCTGTTTCTTAATGCCACTAGGACCAGCTTGAGAGTCACTGGAGTCCTGTCTCGCAAAAAAAGTGTCCAGAGAGCTCTGTTTCTGGCGTCTCTTTAAAACTTCCCTAAAATGGGCCAAGACTCTGTCACTGTACAAGCTGCCGATATGGCTTGCAACATCCTTCTCAGGGTGATGTTTCTCCATAAATCTTTCCATCCTATCCCACATTTCAAAAAGCTCCTTAGTTTCTGAAGAAGGCACCTTCTTCCATCTCTCTTCCTCCTCCTCTGCAGCAAGATTCTGAGCTGCAGTCTGTTGCTGTTCCTGCTGAAGCTCTTGCAACTCCTCAGTGGTTAGCTCTTCGTTGTGGTCCTCCAACAACTCTTCCACATCCTTCAGACTCACATCCAACCCCATGGAACTCCCCAATGCCACAATAGAGTTCACAACTGACGTAGGCTCATCAGGGTCAGCCACAAACCCTTCAAAATCCCTCTTGTGGACACAATCTGGCCACAATTTTCTCCAAGCAGAGTTCAAAGTCCTGGTAGTCACTCCCTCCCAAGCCTTACCTATAAGGCTTATGCAATGGAGGATACTGAAATGTTCTTTCCAAAAATCTCTTAGGGTGAAGTGAGTGTCTGAGGTCACCTTAACCCTTTGACTGTTGCAACCCCCAAACCTGAGGTGTCTCCTCGTGTCGCAAAATTTAAAAAAAAAAAAAAAAAAATTCTCATGAAATGATAAAGAATCTTTTCCCGATTGTAATGACACCAAAAAAAACAAAATTTGATGGAAAACTGACGGAATTACGCTCTCACAAAGTTAGTGACCTCAGCGATATTTACAAATCGGTGATTTCGCCCACTTTGAGCCCTATTTTCAGCTAATTCCATTGTTCCAGTCAACCAAACTCCTTTTTTTCTATCGATTGAGTACAAGAAACTGCCCATTTACCGATTTCAAATACCCAATAATGTGGTCAGAAATTTGCAATTTGGCCAATTTCATGAAAATTAAAAAATATGACAATTTCAAAATAAGGTCCAGAATGAACAATGCAGACATTCCTGGCTCTAAAATAACACTTTCTTTGTTCATCAGTCATGTCTCCAGGCCCCTCTGATATTACTCTTGCTTTCTATTATGAATTTTTATTCAAGTAAAAAATAGAAGATTTACCGTTATGCAGACTACTGCAATACTGTAATAATTGTACAAATAATGTCAACCCATTCATGACTGCATATGAGAATGGCTAGTTGGACATTTATTGGACAATGACATCATTTCTTTACTTTTGAACATCGGCAAAAATTAAATATTTCCCCTACTTTGAGCTCCATTTCCAGGTTCTTTTTATAGTAAAACCAATCAAAATCACCCCATTTCTATAATATGTTTTCCATTCTATCAAATGAGACCAAGAAAACGAGAATACAACCATAAACACTATATGAAAATAGACCACAAAGTTGGCATTTTAATTAAAAAAATGATCGGAGTTTTTTTTTTCTCATTATGCACTGCTTGCTCCAGGATTTTTTTTATATGGTTCACAATGACGACACAGACCCATTCTCTCACATGTGGGCCTACCAGCTTTCTCCTGCTCGATTTGAAGCCACTAGAATTTATGAGTATATGTACATCAAACACAGTACCTCGTAAGATGTATATATACGACCAAAACAGTCAAAGGGTTAAAGAACCTTTGAAACATTGCTTTGATGTAGAGCTTTTTAAACTTTGAAATGACCTGCTGGTCCATGGGCTGGAGGAGAGGAATGGTATTCGGGGGCAAGAACTTTACTGTGATGAACCCAAACTCCTGCAGAATTAGGTCATCCAAGTTTGAAGGATGAGCAGGTGAATTGTCCATTACTAGGAGGCACTTGAGATCCAATTTCTTTTCCAGGAGGTAATTCTTCATGCTAGGGCCAAACACTTCATTAAACCACTCGACGAAAATTTCCCTCGTGACTCATGCCTTGTTATTAAATCTCCAAAACACACACAATTTACTCTTCATAATATTGTTTTTCCTGAACACTCTGGGATTTTCAGAATGATACACTAGTAACGGTTTCACTTCAAAATCCCCACTAGCATTAGCACAGAACATGAGCGTCAGCCTGTCTTTCATAGGCTTGTGTCCTGGCAGTCCCTTTTCCTCCTGAGTAATGTAGGTCCTCTTTGGCATTTTCTTCCAAAAGAGGCCTGTTTCGTCACAATTAAACATTTGTTCAGGTTTCAGTCCTTCAGCCTCTATGTACTCCTTGAATTCACTTACGAATTTTGTAGCTGCAATTTTGTCCGAACTGGCAGCCTCGCCATGCCTTATCACACTGTGTATGCCACTACGGTTCTTAAATCTCTCAAACCAACCTTTGTTGGCCTTAAATTCACAAATATCAGTACTCGTTGCAGGCAATTTCTTTACCAGATCATCATGCAACTGCCTAGCCTTTTCACAAATAATCGATGTCATAAGACTATCTCCTGCTAATTGTTTCTCGTTTATCCACACCAATAATAACTTCTCAATATCTTCGAGGACTGGTGATCTCATTTTTGTCACCATATTTACACCCTTTGCAACAACAGCTTCCTTGATTTCCTTTTTCTTGGCAACGATGGAAGATATGGTTGTACAGGATTTGTTATACATTCTGGCCAGCTCGGCCACACGTACGCCACTTTCATACTGTTCAATGATTTTTTCTTAAATTCAATCGTATTTCTCACTTTCTTTACCAGAGGCTTGGCACTAGGAGCTTTCTTTGGAACCATGGTAGCTTATTTAGCACTTGCAAGCATTAAAATGAATGGAATAGTATTATGAAATATTTCGTATGAACAAGTGAGGGGACCATCGCTCACTGGTAAACAATGGCACACTGGCTGGGAAGGGAGGCCGAGGCGGCTCAGAGCCGTGAGTACGCGTCCAAGACGAACGATGATTAGCGAGTCAACCGACCATTTGCAAGCCAATGTTTGGACGAAAATAACGCGACAATTTCTGAAAAGGATGACTATCGAGCCTGACGATTATCGAGGGACCACTGTATTGGGTAGATGGCAGGAATATTTTGAGGAACTTTTAAAGTCAAGAAAGAAAGGGAGGCGGTAATTTAATGCACTGGCCAGGGAGGTATACCATCTTTTAGGAGTGAAGAAGAACAGGATGTGAGTGTGAAGGAGGTGCGTGAGGCATTATGTAGAATGAAAGGGGGTAAAGCAGCTGGAGCTGACAGGATCACGACAGAAATGTTAAAAGCAGGGGGAGGGATATCGTGTTAAGAGTGGTTGGTATTTTTGTTTCATAAATGTATGAAAGAGGGAAAGGTACCTAGGGATTGGCAGAGAGCATGTATAGTTCCTTTATATAAAGGGAAGGGGGACAAAAGAGATTGTAAAAATTATAGAGGAATTAGTATACTGAGTATACCAGGAAAAGTGTATGGTAGGGTTATTATTGAAAGAATTAGAGGCAAGACAGAATGTAGGATTTCAGATAAGCAAGGAGGTTTTAGAGTGGGTAGAGGATGTGTAGATCAAGTGTTTACATTGAAGCATATATGTGAACAGTATTTAGATAAAGGTAGGGAAGTTTTCATTGCATTTATGGATTTAGAAAAGGCATATGATAGAGTGGATAGGGGAACAATGTGGCAGATGTTGCAAGTATAAGGAATAGATAGTAAGTTACTAAATGCTGTAAAGTGTTTTTATGAGGATAGTGAGGCTCAGGTTAGTGTGTGTAGAAGAGAGGGAGACTACTTCCCAGTAAAAGTAGGTCTTAGACAGGGATGTGTAATGTCACCACAGTTGTTTAATATATTTATAGATGGGGTTGTAAAAGAAGTAAATGATAGGTTCATTCATTCATTCATTAGAGATTCGCCGGTACTTCCGGCCCGGGTCTTCTCCATATGGCGACCCGGCTGTGGCCCCCGGTTGGGGGTGTCATTCATCTTCTTTCTTCTTTCTTCTGTCTTCTTTCTTGGGCCCTCCGGCTGGAGGGTAACATCATCATCTCTCTTGTGGCGACTTCCCGGAGGGGAGTGTCATCTCGCTTCTCATCTTCATCAGCAGGCGTCCACTTGGGCTTCATCAGCAGGCGTCTCTAGGGCCCAGGGTCTTCGGGCACTTGTTGCCCCATCAAACTGTTGGTTGTGTGGCATGGGCTCTAGGTAAGTTCAGACTTTTACCTAATAAACAGGTACAGGCTCCATTGGATTTTTTTTTTTTTTTTAAGCGGTGGGGAAGGGGAGGTAGGGGAGTAATAGAAAGGAAGAGTAGGAGAGTCACCAGATGGAGAGGTAGTGGCGAATCCTCATCTGTATGTGGTGTCGTCATCGAGGCGGTGGGTGGGCAGCCAGGACAGGGGTGAGAGTTCCCAGGTCTCGGACGGCCAGGTACACCAGCCAGGCTGCGGTGTCTTCTCGGGTTGGGTCCCCAGGCGCCATTGGGAAGTGCCTCCATCGGAGGGGCACCGTCGCGGGGCAGTCGAGGAGGTAGTGCACTAGTGGCTTGGGGACCATCTGGTTGCAATGGCAGCAGCGCTCCCCTCGCACGCGTTCGATGAGTCTTCTGGCAGTAGGGTAGCCAAGTAGCAGCCGGTGGATCCCTACCTGCAACTTCCTGTCTAGCCTCCGCATGCTCGGCGGGGGTAAATGATAGGGTGTTCAGGAGAGGGGTGGGATTAAATTATGGGGAATCAAATACAAAATGGGAATTGACACAGTTACTTTTTGCTGATGATACTGTGCTTATGGGAGATTCTAAAGAAAAATTGCAAAGGTTGGTGGACAGGTTTGGGAGTGTGTGTAAAGGTAGAAAGTTGAAAGTAAACATAGAAAAGAGTAAGGTGATGAGGGTATCAAATGATTTAGATAAAGAAAAATTGGGTATCACATTGGAGAGGAGTATGGAAGAAGTGAATGTTTTCAGATATTTGGGAGTTGACGTGTCAGCGGATGGATTTATGAAGGATAAGACTAATCACAGAACTGATGAAGGAAAAAAGGCAAGTGGTGCATTGAGGTATATGTGGAGACAAAAAAAAAAAAATTATCTATGGAGGCAAAGAAGGGAATGTATGAAAGTATAGTGGTACCAACACTCTTATATGGGTATGAAGCTTGGGTGGTAAATGCTGTAGTAAGGAGATGGTTGGAGGCAGTGAAGATGTCCAGTCTAAGGGCAATGTGTGGTGTAAATATTTTGCAGAAAATTCGGAGTGTGGAAATTAGGAGGTGTGGAGTTAATAAAAGTATTAGTCAGAGGGCTGAATAGGGGTTGTTGAGGTGGCTTGGTCATTTAGAGAGAATGGATCAAAGTAGAATGACATGGAGAGCATATAAATCTGTAGAGGAAGGAAGGTGGGGTAGGGGTCGTCCTCAAAAAGGTTGGAGGGAGGGGTAAAGGTGGTTTTGTGGGCGACGAGCTTGGACTTCCAGCAAGCGTGTGTGAGCATGTTAGATAAGAGTGAATGGAGACGAATGGTAATTGGGACCTGACAAGCTGTTGGAGTGTGAGCAGGATAATGTTTAGTGAAGGGATTCAGGGAAACCGGTTATTTTATATAGCTGGACTTGAGCCCTAGAAATGGGAAGTACAATGCCTGCACTTTAAAGGAGGGGTTTGGGATACTGGCAGTTTGGAGGGATATGTTGTGTATCTTTATACGTATATGCTTCTAAGCTGTTGTGTTCTAAGCACCTCTGCAAAAACAGTGATTATGTGTGAGTGAGGTGAAAGTGTTGAATGATGAAAGTGTTTTTTGGGAGGAGATTTTCTTTCTTTATGGGTCACCCTGCCTTGGTGGGAGACGGCTGATTTATTAAAAAAAAAAAAAAAAATAATAATAAAAATAATAATAATAACAACAGTAAGGAGAAACTTCAAAAGGCTGCCAGTAGTTGACGCCACCATCAGGAAAACATTGGCAACCACTACAAGTACACTTTTCACCTGTCTAGACTTAGCAGTCTATTAGTACAGTGGTCCCTCGTTTTTTCGTAATTAATCCGTCCCTGGAGGAGCTACTATAAACGAAATTTACGATTTGCGAATCAATTTTCCCCATAAGAAATTATGTAAATACAATTAATCCGTTCCTGACACCTATAAGTATTAAAACAAAAAAAATTTTTACATGAAATATACATGTAGTACATAAACAATACAATGGGAAATGATGAATGAAACATTAACAGCATAACACTTTCCTTTATTGGAGATTCTTCTTAGTGTATGGGAGACTGGAGGAGGAGAGAGATTGGATTGTTTACAGTTTGGAAGGGGAATCCCCTTCCAGCAACACCTCAGGTACCAAATGCTTCTCTGGGGCTGCTTCTCTTCTCTGTTTCTTAATGCCACTAGGACCACTTTGAGAGTCACTCTAGTCCTGTCTCACAAAGTAACTGTGGAGAGAGCTCTGTTTCTGGCGTCTCTTTAACACTTCCCTAAAATGGCCCAAGACTTTGTCACTGTACATATTTCTCACTTTCTTTACCACAGGCTTGGCACTAGGAGCTTTCTTTGGAGCCATGGTAGCTTATTTAGTACAGTGGACCCCCGCATAACGATCACCTCCGAATGCGACCAATTATGTAAGTGTATTTATGTAAGTGCGTTTGTACGTGTATGTTTGGGGGTCTGAAATCTACTAATCTACTTCACAATATTCCTTATGGGACAAATTCGGTCAGTACTGGCACCTGAACATACTTCTGGAGTGAAAAAATATTGTTAACCGGGGGTCCACTGTACTTGCAAGCACAAAAGAGTGGAAAAATTATGAAATTTCGTAGGGGCACTTGGGGGACCTTCATCACTGGAAACAATGCCAATGGTAGGTAGGGAGGCCTCCCCGGTCACACCGGCGTACATCCGGACGAACTCTATTTGCGAGTCAACCCATGAAAAGCGGTCCATGTTTAACGAAAATACCCCATGATTTGGGGAAAATTTTCGATTGCGAGAACTACGAAAAAGGGGGGACCCCTGTTTAGATTAAGTTGCCCCCAAAAGCCTCGCATGATAGTGGCTTTCTTTTCTCCCAAAATTTGTGAATGTAAACACACATTGCACCCTTTGCAAAGAAATCATATTTATTTATTTATTTATTTAAATTTTAAAGGGAAACCCCCCTTTAGGGGGGAAAATCGCATCCTGAAATTTCGTTATATTCAGAAGAAAAAATTGACTGAACAAAAGTTCGACCTGAAAAATTCGCATGGTGGGGCATTTGTAAGCTGAGGTTCCGCTGTATTAAGATTAAATAAGACATGGTAGTAGGTTGGTAGACAGCAACCACCCAGGGAGGTACTACCGTCCAGCCAAGTGAGTGTAAAACGAAAGCCTGTAATTTTTTTAAAGATGGGAGGATTTTGGTGTCTTTTGTCTGTCTCATAAATATGCAAGATTACAGGTACGTCTTGCTACTTCTACTTACACTTAGGTCACACTACACATACATGTACATGTTTATTTATACAAACTCATCTCAGTTTTCTTTGATTTTATCTTAATAGTTCTTGGTCTTATTACTTTTCCTTTTATATCCATGGGGAAGTGGAATAAGAATCTTTCCTCCGTAAGCCATGCGTGTTGTAAAAGTAAAACTAAAATGCGGGAACAATGGGCTAGTAACCCCTTTTCCTGTAAAGATTACTAAAAAGAATAAGAAGAAGAAAATTGTCAAAGTGGGAAGTCTGAATGTGTGTGGATGTTGTGCAAATGATAAGAAAGAGATGATTGTAGATGTTATGAATGAGAAGAAACTGGATGTCCTGGCTTTAAGTGAAACAAAGCTGAAGGGGTGGGAGAGGTTTCAATGGAGAGGAATAAATGGGATTAGGTCAGGGGTTTCAAATAGAGTTAGAGCTAAAGAAGGAGTAGCAATAATGTTGAAGGATAAGCTATGGCAGGAAAAGAGGGACTACAAATCCATAAATTCAAGGATTATGTGGAGTAAAATAAAGATTGGATGTGAAAAGTGGGTTATAGTAAGCGTATATGCACCTGGAGAAGAGAGAAGTGTAGAGGAGAGAGAGAGATTCTGGGAAATGTTGAGTGAATGCGTGGGGAGTTTTGAATCAAGTGTGAGAGTAATGGTGGTTGGGGATTTCAATGCTAAAGTGGGTAAAAATGTTATGGAGGGAGTAGTAGGTAAATTTGGGGTGCCAGGGGTAAATGTAAATGGGGAGCCTTTAATTGAGTTATGTGTAGAAAGAAATTTGGTAATAAGTAATATATATTTTATGAAAAAGAGGATAAATAAATATATAAGGTATGATGTAGCACGTAATGAAAGTAGTTTGTTAGATTATGTATTGGTGGATAAAAGGTTGATGGGTAGGCTCCAGGATGTACATGTTTATAGAGGGGCAACTGATATATCAGATCATTATTTAGTTGTAGCTACAGTTAGAATAAGAGGTAGATGGGAAAAGAGGAAGGTGGCAACAACAAGTAAGAGGGAGGTGAAAGTGTATAAACTAAGGGAGGAGGAAGTTCGGGCGAGATATAAGCGACTATTGGCAGAAAGGTGGGCTAGTGCAAAGATGAGTAGTGGGGGGGGTTGAAGAGGGTTGGAATAGTTTTAAAAATGCAGTATTAGAATGTGGGGCAGAAGTTTGTGGTTATAGGAGGGTGGGGGCAGGAGGAAAGAGGAGTGATTGGTGGAATGATGAAGTAAAGGGTCTGATAAAAGAGAAAAAGGTAGCTTACGAGAGGTTTTTTACAAAGCAGAAGTGTTATAAGAAGAACAGAGTATATGGAGAGTAAAAGAAAGGTGAAGAGAGTGGTGAGAGAGTGCAAAAGGAGAGCAGATGAAAGAGTGGGAGAGGCACTGTCAAGAAATTTTAATGAAAATAAGAAAAAATTTTGGAGTGAGTTAAACAAGTTAAGAAAGCCTAGGGAAAGTATGGATTTGTCCGTTAAAAACAGAGTAGGGGAGTTAGTAGATGGGGAGAGGGAGGTATTAGGTAGATGGCGAGAATATTTTGAGGAACTTTTAAATGTTGAGGAAGAAAGGGAGGCGGTAATTTCATGCACTGGCCAGGGAGGTATACCATCTTTTAGGAGTGAAGAAGAGCAGAATGTAAGTGTGGTGGAGGTACGTGAGGCATTACGTAGAATGAAAGGGGGTAAAGCAGCTGGAACTGATGGGATCATGACAGAAATGTTAAAAGCAGGGGGGGGATATAGTGTTGGAGTGGTTGGTACTTTTGTTTAATAAATGTAGAAAGAGGGGGAAGGTACCTAGGGATTGGCGGAGAGCATGTATAGTCCCTTTATATAAAGGGAAAGGGGACAAAAGAGATTGTAAAAATTATAGAGGAATAAGTTTACTGAGTATACCAGGAAAGGTATACGGTAGAGTTATAATTGAAAGAATTAGAAGTAAGACAGAATGTAGAATTGCGGATGAGCACGGAGGCTTCAGAGTGGGTAGGGGATGTGTAGATCAAGTGTTTACATTGAAGCATATATGTGAACAGTATTTAGATAAAGGTAGGGAAGTTTTTATTTCATTTATGGATTTAGAAAAGGCATATGATAGAGTGGATAGAGGAGCAATGTGGTAGATGTTGCAAGTTTATGGAATAGGTGGTAAGTTACTAAATGCTGTAAAGAGCTTTTATGAGGATAGTGAGGCTCAGGTTAGGGTGGTAGAAGAGAGGGAGAATACTTCCCGGTAAAAGTAGGTCTTAGACAGGGATGTGTAATGTCACCATGGTTGTTTTTAAAATATTTATAGATGGGGTTGTAAAAGAAGTAAATGCTAGGGTGTTCGGGAGAGGGGGGATTAAATATGGGGAATCAAATTCAAAATGGGAATTGACACAGTTACTTTTTGCTGATGATACTGTGCTTATGGGAGATTCTAAAGAAAAATTGCAAAGGTTAGTGGATGAGTTTGAGAATGTGTGTAAAAGGGAGAAAGTTGAAAGTGAACATAGAAAAGAGTAAGGTGATGAGGGTATCAAATGATTTAGATAAAGAAAAATTGGATATCAAATTGGGGAGGAGGAGTATGGAAGAAGTGAATGTTTTCAGATACTTGGGAGTTGACGTGTCGGCGGATGGATTTATGAAGGATGAGGTTAATCATAGAATTGATGAGGAAAAAAGGTGAGTGGTGCGTTGAGGTATATGTGGAGTCAAAAAACGTTATCTATGGAGGCAAAAGAAGGGAATGTATGAAAGTATAGTAGTACCAACACTCTTATATGGATGTGAAGCTTGGGTGGTAAATGCAGCAGCGAGGAGACAGTTAGAGGCAGTGGAGATGTCCTGTCTAAGGGCAATGTTGGTGTAAATATTATGCAGAAAATTCGGAGTGTGGAAATTAGGAGAAGGTGTGGAGTTAATAAAAGCATTAGTCAAGGGCAGAAGAGGGGTGTTGAGGTGGTTTTGGGCATTTAGAGAGAATGGATCAAAGTAGAATGACATGGAAAGCATATAAATCTATAGGGGAAGGAAAGAGGGGTAGGGGTCGTCCTCGAAAGGGTTGGAAAGAGGGGGTAAAGGAGGTTTTGTGGGCGAGGGGCTTGGACTTCCAGCAAGCGTGCATGAGCGTGTTAGATAGGAGTGAATGGAGACGAATGATACTTGGGACCTGACGATCTGTTTTGGGGTGTGAGCAGGGTAATATTTAGTGAAGGGGTTCAGGGAAAACCGGTTATTTTCTTATAGTCGGACTTGAGTCCTGGAAATGGGAAGTACAATGCCTGCACTTTAAAGGAGGGTTTGGGATATTGGCAGTTTGGAGGGATAGTTGTGTATCTTTATACGTATATGCTTCTAAACTGTTGTATTCTGAGCACCTCTGCAAAAGCAGTGATAATGTGTGAGTGTGGTGAAAGCGTTGAATGATGATGAAAGTATTTTCTTTTTGGGGATTTTCTTTCTTTTTTGGGTCACCCTGCCTCGGTGGGAGACGGCCAACTTGTTGAAAAAAAAAAAAAAAAAAAAGACTAATATAGTTAACCATTATTTCTTGTCTAGTTTTAAGTAGTTACTATATACTATTTCTTGTCTAGTTTTAAGTAGCTAATATGTATTAGGATTTGTCTACCCAAAATGCCCCGGCATGATAGTGGCCTTCTTTGTACTTAGCAAGTCAAAACTGTAATTAAACATTGTAACCTTTACAAAGAAATAAACCATTATCTTTATCTTTTATGACACATTACAAAATCACCACCGCCTATTACCCACACTGCCTTCCCCATCACCCACCTGGAAGTAAGTCACTTTGTCTGACTTTTTTGGGTTATCCTAGGTTGATGGTCATCTGGATTGTCCTTCCTTCCTTCCTTCCTACCTTCCTTCTTTCCTTCCTTACTTCTTCCTTCCTACCTTCCTTTCATCTCTCCCTTCCTTCCTTTCTTCCCTCCTGTCTTTCTTTCTTTCTTTCTTTCTTTCTTTCTTTCTTTCTTTCTTTCTTTTTCTTTCTTTTCTTTTTCTTTCTTTCTTTTCTTTCTTTCTTTCTTCCTTCCTTCCTTTCTTCTTTCCTTTCTTCCTTCCTTCTGGTTTCCTAGGCATTGCTTTTAGTCATAAACTCCTGAAAACCATGAAATTCATCTTCATTGACACTTCCATGTGTGATAGAACTGTCACTTGGGAAAAGAAGAGTCCCAGTTCGCCGGGGAGTAAGGTATTTCTTACTGGGAGGCATGAGAAACATGGCGTATGGAAATGGCACTCCCACAATGCACCACTGACTCCATGATTTTTTTTTTATACTGTGCACAATGACCATGTAGACCCATTCTCTCACATGCAGGCCTACCAGCTTTCTCCTGCTAGATTTGAAGCCGCTAGAATTTTGGCATAGTATTACGGGACTGACACTGGCTCTCAAGCGTAATGTTACACGACCGACAGTGAAAGGGTTAACAGGTTACTGAGCTTATATGCTGCATGCTTGCAATCCAAATAGAAAATGTATATAATTAGTATACAGGCACTCCTCACTTAACAACTGAGTTCCATTCCTAAGAGTAGGTTGGTAAGCGAATTGGTCGTTAAGTGAGGAGCTGCCCCTTACTTATATTTCAAGCATACTGTACTGGTAGTGGGTTTGTGTCAACCATCTTTAGATATTGTTTTAATGTCAATCTGCACCATTTATAACATTTTTAGTACATTAAAAATTGAACTAGGCATTAAAAACAATAAAAAAGTAAAATACACATACAGTGTGTACTGTATGTGTAGAACTCGTTGTAAGTCTGAGCAGTCGTTAAACAGGTAGGTCGTTAAGTGAGGAGTACCTGTATTTATAACTTATTCCCTATCTTCATTTTTCTTTCAATGCACTGGCCGTATCCCACCGAGGCAGGGTGGCCCAAAAGGATAAACAAAGGTTTCTCCTCTTAAATATAGTAATGTATATAGGAGAAGGGGTTACCAGTCCCTTGCTCCCAGCATTTTAGTCGCCTCTTATGACACACATGGCTTACAGAGGAAGAATTCTGTTCCACTTACCCATTGAGATATGCAGAAATAAAGAAGAACATGAACTAGTAAGAAGATAGAAGAAAACCCAGAGGGGAATGTATATATATATGCTTGTACATGTCTTAAGAAATCGTAATGACACGATTGCAAATAAACCATACCCCCGGCCGGGATTGAACCCGCGGTCATAGAGTCTCAAAACTCCAGCCCGTCGCGCTAGCCACTAGACCAGCTAGCCACAATAAGATTCATCCAACTAGGTATATTTCTACACCATAGGAAAGTTAGCACAGGCACCTCTGTGACCACAAATGCAAGTTTTTACAGACGAATCTCCAGCTAGCGTGGCCGTGACGAACTCTAGCTCAAGTCCCTTCACTGCCGTCAACAGAGGTGCCTGTGCTAACTTTCCTATGGTGTAGAAATATACCTAGTTGGATGAATCTTATTGTGGCTAGCTGGTCTAGTGGCTAGCGCGACGGGCTGGAGTTTTGAGACTCTATGACCGCGGGTTCAATCCCGGCCGGGGGTATGGTTTTCTTGTACATGTGTGTGTAATGTGACCTAAATGTTAAGTAGAAGTAGCAAGATATACCTGTTATCCCGCATGTTTATGAGACAGAAAAAAAGAAACTAGCAATCCTACCATCATGTAAAACAATTACAGGCTTCCATTTTACACTCACTTGGCAGAACTGTAGTACCACCCTGGGTGGCTGCTGTCTACCAACCTACTACCTAGGAATTTATTCCTTATATCGATGTACAGTGGACCCTTGAGTTTTGTAAGCCTCGCGCTTTGTAAATTTCTCCTTCATAATGTTTTTTCATCAAAAAATAGCCTTGCAGTTCATCATTTGCCTCACAATTCGTCAGTCGTACAGAACATGTCAAAGAGCGGCCTCCACCATCTGCAACTGCTTGCAACTGCTAAATAAGTCACCATGGGCCCAAAGAAAGCTTCTAGTGCCAGCCCTACTGTAAAGAAAGTGAGAAACATGATAGAATTCTACAAAGAACTTGGAGCAAAGTACCAAAGTGGAGGAGGAAGAGGGGAGAATGTGCCTTCTTCAGCGATTCTACAATATGTATGATACTAAAGCAGCAGGAGTCGATAAAGGCTATAGCTCCAGCCAGCGATAAAATGTAGCATTAAGAGTGTAGCAAATAAGTTAAGCGATTAAGCGATAGAAAAATGACGACACGAAACTTAACTCCTCCATTGTTGTTTGAGGTATATAGGGCACTGACAACATACACTGCCTTCTGGCAACATCTCCTACAAGGTAAGTGTAAATATTTCTTATTTATGTGCAAATATTTCTTATTTATAAATTATGTACATAGTTTGTGTGAATAGTGGTAGTGGCCTCTGCTGCTGCCACCCTACCACAAATATATGTATAGCTTATGTTCTCAGTGGCCCTTATAAACCCAACAACAACACACCATATGTGACATACGTAATGACATATTTTATTCATTCTAGAGTATATATTATGTTTCTATGTTATTAATATTGTTTATTATATCACATTAGATGAATTGTGATAGATAAATAAGCTGTAGAATTTATACTAGCTCATCATATTTAAGAATTTTGTCCTGTCTCCAAACACTCTCCCTCTCACAACAAGAGTCTTCAATAAAGGTATGTAACAGTGATTTAAATGTTCATTTATCCATTTCATTAGTGCTTTATATTTATTTTTCATTGTTTTCTGTATGTAAATCTATATTTTATCTCTAAAAAATGTATTTTTGTTAATACTTTTGGGTGTATGAAAAGGATTAATTGGATTTACATCATTTCTTATGGGGAAAATGATTTCAGCATTCGTAAATTTCGCCTTTCGTCAGACTCTCTTGAACGGATTAATTACGAAATTCGAGGGTCCACTGTATAATTAAAGGAGTCAGTGTTGGAAGTGCCATAAATAAAGTTCTCCACCCCACTTACATTTAGTGAATTGCTTAACCATGATTCATATTGGTCTTTCAGAATTTTGCTCATTTCCTTTTTGTTGTCAGTGTATGAATCTGTGATTAATGGTCCAATTCTTTGGGTAGTTCTTAACTTGAATTTTGAATGCATGATAAAATATTTGGGTTTTCTTGAAATATCCTGATGACTCTTTTGTTCCCTTTGTGCTTCTTCCATTTGGTTAGAAAACATAAGTTTTTGTTCTATCTTAGTAATCTCTCAGCTAAGATTATCTTTCCTTTTTTATAACATACTAACATTTTTAAGCAGTTCAGTAAATCTTTTCTTTTGTACATTCTTATATGCTTTCTTTGTATATTTGATCTTTTTAGATTTTCTCTGCAATACATATTTTACAGACCTTATATGCTTCTGTATTCAGCTTTTCTAAGCACTAGTGAGGGATTTAGGGTACTCATGACTGTATCCCAGAGTATGTCTGATAGTGCTTTATTTTGTCCCAGTCAATTTTCTGATTGTCAAAGTTAAATTTACTGATTACTTTGGACAAAGTGGTGTCAGTGTATGGAGAATTGACGATGTGATGAGCTCATTTCCTGTAGTCTTTGAAATATGAAGTGTAGATCAGTGAATATTTGGTGTGTGTTAGAATGCTCCTCTTCAGAGAACTCAGGGCTGCAAGTACAGTATGAACTTAAGAAAAAGCCAATGATAATGCCTCATTGAATCTTAGTATCTTCACTGGAATAGAAATGTATAAGGACTTATGCTTGTAGGCTTCCTGGACACTTGGAATTTCAAGATGTTATTTAATGTCTGGATGAGGACATAAAGGAAGAGTAGCCTCTCACTGGTCTTCTCAAGTGTGAAATGGATTACTGATTAAACTTCACTAAACCTTTTCAGGAACATCTGGCTATCAGAATGTTTGGGAGTGATTATGTGCACATCATCCATGTACTGCACTTACGTGAATGCAGAGCATTCAGCTTCTAGGTGTCACATGTATAAGTTCACCAAAATAGAGCTGACAGGAAACCCCATACCTATTCCATACATGTGTCTGTAGATGTTTATCAAAAAGAGAAACAGTTAAACTTTAAGCAGAGTTCAATCAGTTAACTAAATCTGGGTAGGCAAAGGAAGCTTAAGATCTTGTCTGACTTTGCATCAGAGGTCAGTGGCTTGTGTGGTTCCCACCATACAAGCCATTTCCTGTCTACTGGTTTCCAGTATACAGAAAAGATGTTTATAGGATGCACTGCCTATACCTGATGTGATTGATCTTAGGGGTATATTGTGTTTGTTTCTTGGGCAGTCCATACATGTATGAGGGTTTAGCACCTTCTAGGGTGTGCTGATCCATTTATATGTAGACTAGTCATTCAAAAGGTCCGTCATTCTGGTGTTGTAGATGCTGGAGATGAGCAAGATGATTCCGCCCCCTCTGTTGGCTGTGGTAATGACAATGCTGGGGTCTCTGAAGAGATCCTGAAGAAGAGAAGAAACTTCGTACTTAATTCCTAGTAACTTTAAACCTGTACATATGAGCAGACTCCTAGGACCAATCACATCAGGTATAGGCAATGCACCACATAAAATAATCAGAGGCCTCACAAAACTTTCCAGTTTAGTGGGAACTATTAGCCTTGCCCAGCTAAAACATTTAAGCAGAGCCTGCCTAGAATGGGCCCATACTATCCAGGTCCTGCTGAAATCCAACTCATCTCACTTATATTTGTCAAACATATTTTCTGCATGTTTATAGAAAGGCTACAGATATATTAGATCATTTCTTACTTGTAGCTACAGTGAAAGCAAAAGATAAATGGGATACAAGGAGAAACGCATCAGCAAGTAAGACAGATGTGAAGGTTTATAAACTAAAGGAGGAGGCACTTATAGTAAGATATAAACAACTACCTAGGTAGTAGGTTGGTAGACAGCAACCACCCAGGGAGGTACTTTTGTCTTGCCAAGTGAGTGTAAAACAAAAGCCTGTAATTGTTTTACACGATGGTAGGGTTGCTGATGTCTTTTTCCTGTCTCATAAACATGCAAGATTTCAGGTACGTCTTGCTACTTTTACCTATACTTAGGCCACACTACACTAGTTCTTGTTTTGGTTTATTTCTTCTTATCTCCGTGGGGGAGGAACAGAATTCTTCTTCTGTAAGCCATGCGTGTCATAAGAGGTGACTAAAATGCCAGGAGCAAGGGGCTATTAACCCCTTCTCCTGTATACATTACTAAGTTAAAATGAGAGACTTTTTTTTTTTTTAGGTCACCCTACCTCAGTAGGATATGGCCAGTTTGATGAAAAAACAATAAACAACTACTGGAAGAAAGATGGGCTAGTGAAAGTACAGGAGGGCCCCACTTATATGGCGGGTTAGGTTCCAGGCAATTGCCGTAAAGTAACAATCGCCATAAAGCAAATCACTTTTTTTCACTTCTAAATGCATCAGCTGTAATCCGTTCCAGAAAGTCAGCCTAAATCGGAAAAGGCCGAAAACCGAAATAATATTTCCCATAAGAAATAATGTAAATTCAATTAATCCGTTTCAGACACCCAAAAGTATTAACAGAAAATACATTTTATAGAGAATAACTATAGTTTTACATACACAAAACAATAAGAAATAAATATAAAGCACAAATTTAAATGATAAATGAACATTACATACTTTATTGATATAAAGCACAAATTTAAATGATAAATGAACATTACATACTTTATTGAAGACTCTTGTTGGCGTATTGAAGGCTAGGAGGGGAGTTTTTTTTTTTTTTAAACAGGGTTTAACAAGGTTAGGTTGAGGATCCCTAGCTTTATTGACAAGCTATTTACAGGTTAAGGATTCCTAACTTTATTGGCAAGCTAAGAGCTGTTACCTACATCAGCTCATTTGAAAGCATTTTTATTGTTATGAGACATACAAGTAGGGAACAGGATGAAGTTGGAGCCATCTGTGGGCCAGCATTTTCATTTGATCAGCTGACTTTATCTCGTTGACATCATTATGCTGTACGAATGTGTTCCATACTCGAGTCATCCTGGGTATATATGATCTCAGATGGAGTGATGTTCTGGAGAAGGGTACAGCCAGAGTGAAGTTGCTGCTTTCTGCCCATCTTGTGGCATAAAAGCTTGTTTCATGCTGTCCTCGAAGTGGATCCAAGTGTGGTACTTTGAAAATATTGGCCTTGTACATAACAGTAAGGCCACCCACATCCCTCCTGTGTTCAAGGCTCTGCTGAAATGACAGATCTATCCCGGATGGGTCCAGGCGAGAGATGAGACGTCTTGCTCTGTTCTCTACTTTGTCAAGCAGTCGCAGATGAGAGAGGGGTTACTTCCTTTTTTGTCTTTTACTGTCACAGTACATTCACTACTTACCTTAAAATATTTGCAGTCTTAACCCTTTGACTGTTGCAACCCCAAATCCTGTGGTGTCTCCTGGTGTCGAAAAATTTTTGAAAAAAAAAAAAAAAAATTATTTTTCTTATGAAATTATAGAGAATCTTTTCCTGATGGTAATGACACCAAAAAAATAAAATTTTATGAAAAACTTACAGAATTATGTTCTCATGAAGTTAGCGACTCGGCTATATATACAAATCGGCAATTTCGCCCACTTTGAGCCATATTTTCGGCTAATTCCATTGTTCCAGTCGACCAAACTCATAGCTATTTCTTTAGAACTCCATTTGTTCTATCGATTGAGTACAAGAAACTGCCCATTTAACGATTTCAACTACCCAATAATGTGGTCAGAAATTTGCAATTTGGCCAATTTCATGCAAATTAAAAAATATGCCAATTTCAAAATAGTTTCTAGAATGAACAATGCAGACATTCCTGGCTCTAAAATAACATTTTCTTTGTTAATCAGTCATGTCACCAGGCCCCTCTGATATTACTCTTGCTTTCTATTTTGAATTTTTATTCAATCAAAAAATAGAAGATTTACTGTTATGCAGATTACTGCAATATTGTAATAATTGTATAAATAATGTCAACCCATTCATGACTGCATATTAGAATGGCTAGTTGGACATTTATTGGACAATGAAATCATTTGTTTACTTTTGAACAAAGGCAAAAATCAAACATTTCCCTTACTTTCAGCTCCATTTCCAGGTTCTTTTTATAGTAAAACCAATCAAAATCACCACTATTTCTATATGTTTTCCATTCTATCAAATGAGACTAAGAAAACAAGAATACAACCATAAATACCATACGAAAATACACCACAAAGTCGGCACTTTAATCCAAAAACATGGTCGGAGTTTTTTTTCTCATTATGCACTGCGTACTGCAGGATCTTTTTATATGGTGCACACTGACCACACAGACCCATTCTCTCACATGTGGGCCTACCAGCTTTTACCTGTTTGATTTGAAGCCACTAGAATTTTTGAGTATATTTACGTCAAACACTGTGGCTCGTAAATCGTATATATACCACCAAAACAGTCAAAGGGTTAATGAAGGGCGAGAGGTGAGTAGTATTTATTTGTAGGAATTCAGTGTAGGTACCCGGTAGATGTTGGAACACGTATGTAGCCCCCCTGGGCTACACTACACAGCCATTTTATTACATTGACATACTATGTTCGCTGAGTTTAATCACCTCTAACAACTACCTTCTGATGGCATTATAAACAAAGGGAAAAGTTGTGAATAATTCATACCGAGAATTGTAAACAAACGCTTATGAAGGGCAGTGACTGGACCAGATGCCAGATTCACAGTTTTCTCTAACGCTGAATCACAGAAAACATAATGTTTACCCTTCATCCTCCTCCCTCCCTCCCTCCTTGATTCGCCGGTACTCAATACTATATGCTATGTAATGTGATTCTTATATAATTTTGAAGAAAATATCCAAGAGGAATTAATGAAAATGTCTATATTAACCTAAAATAAGACATTTAACATGCCCAAGAGTGATTATTATTACGTGTCCAATACTGCCGATCTCCGAAATAACGGCCAAAAACCGGGATAGAATTTCGGCCAAAAAAGCAGCCAAAATCCGAATTGGCTGATATCAGGAATGGCCGATAACCGAGGGTCCACTGTACTATGATTATATGTATCATTTTTATATGATATGTAGTGTGTTTGTTATATAATTTTGAAAAAAAATCATAGATTAATGAAATTGTCTACAGTAGATCGCAATATTACATGGTAGTTGCGTTCCTGAAAACACCATGTTAGGTAAATCCATGTTAGATAAATTGAAGAACTTATAGGAAAAATAGGGTTACATTCCTGGGAGCCCCAAAAAAGCCAAACAACTTTTTTTTCAGACCTCCAGATCTTACAAAAATAAAAGTGAACATGTATACGTAATTGTAGTTCATTGTCATGATGCATTACGTTGTTTTTACTGCTTAAGACCACAAATCCAACAGAAATAATAGTACAGTGGACCCCGGTTTTCGTCCAGTGTGGAAATCTTACAATTCGGATTTCAAGCATTTTTCTCGGTGAAATTTTTCCCGGGTTTCGTACATCTGCTCAGAAATTGTCTGTATCAGATGAATCTACCCACCCGTGACGCCGCTTCTCACACGTACCAGACTCAGTCTGCCTTTGTTTCTCGTTGAGTTAGCAATACTCTGTGTGTTCATCCATTGTTTTTTGTGCTTGTTTATTGATTGCGACTGTGAAATAAGCCACCATGGGGCTGAAGAAAGTTCAGAGTGCCAGCCCTTTGGTAAAGGTGAGAAACATGATACAATTCAAGAAAGAACTTATTGCAAAATATGAAAGTGGTGTATGTGTGGCTGAGCTCGCCAGGATGTATGGGAAGGCGACATCAACAATCAGTTCCATCCTGGTGAAGAGAGTAGAAATCAAGGAAGCTGATGCTGCAAAAGCAGTAAATATGCTAACGAAACAGAGATCACAAACAATCGAGGATGTGAAGTTGTTGTTGGTGTGGAGCAACAAAAAACAGTTAGCGGGAGATAGTGTTGTGGAGGGCTTTGATACCTGAAGTCCTTATGGAGGGGGATTCCCCTTCCAAACAATAACCTCTCCTCTCTCTCCCTTCCCCGTCTTCTGCCATATGCCAACAAGAGTCTTCAATAAAGGTATGTAATAGTGATTTAAATGTTCATTTATCCATTAAAATTAGTGCTTTATATTTATTTCTCATTGTTTTCTGTATGTAAAATTATAGTTATTCTCTATAAAATGTATTTTTTTGTTAATATTTTTGGGTGTCTGGAACAGATTAATTGGATTTACATTATTTCTCACGGGAAATATTACTTCAGTTTTCGTCCATTTTGGATTTTGGCCAACCTTCTAGGACGGATTAAGGGTGAAAACCAGGGTATTACTGTATTTCTTACCTTAAATTGTGGGTGCTGGTGTTTGTGGATGATTGTGGAGAGTGGAGAGTTATGCTGTGGCCCTACTGGGCTGAGGTGGATGGCAGAGGTTCTGGTACTGAAGTCGATGGTTGTACTGGAGTGCACATAAATTCTGTAATGGATTTCTGTTCTATTTTACCCTGCAGTACATTATACAACTGACGGTAAGGCATCAGCTGCTCTAGACACCGTTTCCAGGTCCTCTTCAGTGAAAAAGTCTAACTTTAAGTCAGTCAAGTCAATCAGTAAATCAGTCAAGTCAGTAAGTCAGTTAGTCAAGTCAGTAAAGTAAGTCAGTCAGTCAAGTCAGTCAGTTAAGTCAGTAAATCAGTAAAGTCAGTCAGTTAAGTCAGTAAATCAGTCAAGTCAGTGAATCAGCCAAGTCAGTCAGTCAAGTCAGTGAGTGAGTCAGACAAGTCAGTCAGTCAGTCAAATAAATCAGTCATGTCAGTCATTCAAGTCAGTCAGTAAGTCAGTAATAATCAGTCATCAGTATCAGTCAAGTCAGTCATCAATCAAATCAGTCAGTCATCAGTCAGTCAAGTCAGTCAGTCAAGTCAAGTCAGTCAAGTCAGTCAGTCAAGTCAATCAAGTCATCAGTCAGTCAATCAAGTCAAGTCAGTCATCAAGTCAAGTCAAGTCAAGTCAAGTCAAGTCAAGTCAAGTCAAGTCAAGTCAAGTCAAGATCAAGTCAAGTCAAGTCAAGTCAAGTCAAGTCAAGTCCAAGTCAGAAAGTCATCAAGTCAAGTCAAGTCAAGTCAAGTCAAGTCAAGTCAAGTCAAGTCAAGTCAAGTCAAGTCAAGTCAAGTCAAGTCAAGTCAAGTCAAGTCAAGTCAAGTCAAGTCAAGTCAAGTCAAGTCAAGTCAAGTCAAGTCAAGTCAAGTCAGTCACAAGTCAGTCAGTCTAGTCAGTCAAAGTCAGTCAGTCAGTCAAAGTCAGTCAGTCAGTCAAGTCAGTCAGTAAGTTACTCATCACACAAACTCATATAGTATTTACCTTATTCTTTTTATCCTGTAAACGGTCCAAACATATACATACGTTCTCTCAGCCAGTGCCCCGAATATTTTGAAATTTTTTTTTTATAGAAATAAAGAGGACATTTTTCTAAGTGTTATAGGATAAAAAAAAATTTAGGGTCAGTACTTACTGAGATATGAGGCCGCGAAGTTGGCACTGGATGGTCACCTAACAGCAACATCAAGTCCTGCCGCTTGCAGAAGTTTTGCCGATGTACCTTTTTTTCTCATTTTTATATTTTATGTAATTTTTATGCTCTGATAATTACGATTTATAGTGGTTCTTGTCAATTCATAACCAATCTTTGTTCTGACATTAATATTAGGTACTGAAATTGTACTCAAATTGTCACAAACACAATGACAGGTGGACATATACATCTGCCTTGGTCATTTACTATTGTCTAGGAATACAGTGGACCCTTGCCTAACGAATGCATCGCATAACGTTAAATCCGCCTAGCGATACATTTTAACGGAAAAATTTTGCCTCGGATAGCGCTAAAAAACTCACTCAACGTGATTCATTCGAGACACGTCCATGTGCAGCCTGAGCCCGCCTCACTTGTTCCGTGGGTGCCAGTGTTTACAAGCCAGCCACCGCAGTCGCTTCCAAGCATACAATTGGAACATTTCATATTATCACAGCCTTTTTAGTGATTGCACCTGCAAAATAAGTCACCATGGGCCCACAAGAAAGCTTCTAGTGCCAACCCTACAGGAAAAATGGTGAGAATTACTATGGATATGAACAGGGCCAGATTAAGAAGTCTCCAGGCCCTAGGCTATTCAGATTGGCGGGGCCCCTTTGAGTTACAGGTAAGCGAAGCGACCCCTTCCAGCTTGGGGGTGGGGGGGGCGAAAGCAAACATTTATCCATACACATCAATGTCTATCAACAACACTTCAGTTAATTTGTCACAGTACAAGTCTAGATAACGTGTAATTACTACAGAAAATTGGAGAGGAATCTCCCATACTCACCCATTAGCGGGAAAACACAGCTGTTCTGATGTAAACAAAGGCGTGTTGAGTGTTGCCATCTATGGTTAGGTTTATTTATTTTTATTTTATTTTATTTCATTATTTATTTTTGTTTTGATTAATTTTTAAAAATCAATTTTACTCTCCAAACACTTGAACTTTTTAGGTAGGGACCCCTTTGCACTTGCACCATGTGCGCAGTCTTGGATGAGCCCCTGAACCCCTTGGACCGCGGGGCCCCCCAAATGCGCGGGGCCCTAGGCAAATGCCTAGTTTGCCTATGCGGTAATCCAGCCCTGGATATGAAGAAAGAGATCATTGCTAAGTATGAAAGTGGAGTGCGTGTCTCTGAGCTGGCCAGGTTGTACACAAAACCACAATCAACCATAGCTACTACTGTGGCCAAGAAAACGGCAATCAAGGAAGCTGTTCTTGCCAAAGGTGCAACCTTGTTTTCGAAACAGAGATCGCAAGTGATATAAGATGTTGAGAGACTGTTATTGGTGTGGATAAACGAAAAACAGATAGCAGGAGATAGCATCTCTCAAGCGATCATATGTGAAAAGGCTAGGAAGTTGCATGACGATTTAATTAGAAAAATGCCTGCAACTAGTGGTGATGTGAGTGAATTTAAGGCCAGCAAAGGTTGGTTTGAGAGATTTAAGAATCGTAGTGGCATACATAGTGTGATAAGGCATGGTGAGGCTGCCAGTTCGGACCACAAAGCGGCTGAAAAATATGTGCAGGAATTCAAGGAGTACATAGACAGTGAAGGACTGAAACCTGAACAAGTGTTTGTGACGAAACAGGCCTATTTTGGAAGAAAATGCCAAACAGGACCTACATTACTGAGGAGGAAAAGGCACTCCCAGGACATAAATCTATGAAAGACAGGTTTACTCTGTTGATGTGCGCTAATGCTAGTGGTGATTGCAAAGTGAAGCCTTTATTGGTGTATCACTCTGAAACTCCCAGAGTGTTCAGGAAAAACAATGTCCTCAAGGCTAATCTGTGCGTGCTGTGGAGGACAAACAATAAGGCATGGGTCACTAGGGACTTTTTCTAAGACTGGTTACACCATGCATTTGCCCCCAATGTGAAAAATTACCTAATTGAAAAGAAATTAGACCTTAAGTGCCTCCTGGTATTAGACAATGCTCCTGGTCATCCTTCAGACATGGCAGACGACTTTCTGCGGAAATGAGCTTCATTAAGGTCAAGTTTTTGCCTCCTAATACCACTCCTCTCCTGCAGCCCATGGACCAGCAGGTCACTGCAAACTTCAAAAAACTCTACACAAAAGCTATGTTTGAAAGGTGCTTTGTAATGACCTTCAGAAACTCAACTGACTCTAAGAGAGTTTTGAAGAGATCACTTTAGCATTCTCAATTGTGTAAACATTATAGGTAAGGCTTGGGAGAAAGTGACTAAGAGGACCTTGAACTCTGCTTGGAAGAAACTGTGGCCAGAATGTGTAGACAAAGGGGATTTTGAAGGGTTTGAGGCTAACCCTCGGAATCCTATGCCAGTTAAGGAATCCATTGTGGCATTGGGGAAGTCCTTGGGGTTGGAGGTTAGTAGGGAGGATGTGGAAGAGTTGGTGGAGGAGGACAATGACGAACTAACCACTGATGAGCTGCTGGATCATCTTCAACAGCAAGAGGCCAGGCCTGAGGAAACTGCTCCGGAGGAGGGGATAGAGAAATTGAAGAAGTTGTCTACTTCAAAGATTAAGGAAATGTGTGCAATGTGGCTTAAAGTGCAAACCTACCTTTTTTGATGAAAATCACCCTCACACAGCTATTGCAAGCCGTGCTGGTGGCTATTACACTGACAATGTTGTGAAACACTTTAGGAATGTCATAAAGGAACGGGAGGTACAGGCCTCTATGGACAGATACGTTGTGCGACAGAGGTCCAGTGACTCTCAAGCTGGTCCTAGTGGCATTAAAAGAAGAAGGGAAGTAACCCCAGAAAAGGACTTGACACCTCAAGTCCTAGTGGAAGGGGATTCCCCTTCTAAACATTAACACCATCCACAGTCTCCCCTCCTCCCATCCCATCAATCATCACCAGATCTTCAATAAAGGTAAGTGTCATGTAACTGTGCACATCTTCTTCAGTTTGTGTGTATTAAAATTAATATTTCATGAGGTAAAAAATTTTTTTTTGTTCATACTTTGGGGTGCCAGGAACTGATTAATTTGATTTCCATTATTTCTTATGGGGAAAATTAATTCGCCTAACGATAATTTCACCTAACGTTGAGCTCTCAGGAATGGATTAATAGCGTTAGGCGAGGGTCCACTGTATATACAAAGTATTTATAGGTCCCAGCAACGTTTTGGATACGTGGGAGTATATAATAAGAAGCTCTCTTGAAGCATGATGCAAGATAAGTGTCAGTCCACTGCTGATAGTGCAGTGATGAGATAAAATACGATTAGTGGTGATATTTGATGAGCTCCACGAGGGGGTGCATGATAAGATAAGTGGTGACATTTGACGAGTGTGGGCCCTTGCTTTATTTTTCACTGTTACACATAAATATATCTGTCTATCTGTCTGTCTGTCAAGCTCTCTGTCTGCGTGTCTAGCTCTCTATCTGTCCGTCTAGCTCTCCGTCTGTCTGTCTAGCTCTCTGTTTATCTCTGTCTCTGCTTATCTGTCTCTCCGTCTGCCTGTCTCTCTTTCTATCTCTCTGCTTATCTCTCTCTCTGTCTCAGAGAGTGCCACTCACGAACTAACAGGTACTACATATGCTACAAGCACAGTATAGCACTTTGTCTAAATTTCTGTTTTTTTTTTTTTTATTATTATCACACTGGCTGATTCCCACCAAGGCAGGGTGGCCCGAAAAAGAAAAACTTTCACCATCATTCACTCCATCACTGTCTTGCCAGAAGGGTGCTTTACACTACAGTTTTTAAACTCCAACATTAACACCCCTCCTTCAGAGTGCAGGCACTGTACTTCCCATCTCCAGGACTCAAGTCCGGCCTGCCGGTTTCCCTGAACCCCTTCATAAATGTTACTTTGCTCACACTCCAACAGCACGTCAAGTATTAAAAACCATTTGTCTCCATTCACTCCTATCAAACACGGTCACGCATGCCTGCTGGAAGTCCAAGCCCCTCGCACACAAAACCTCCTTTACCCCCTCCCTCAACCTTTCCTAGGCCGACCCCTACCCCGCCTTGCTTCCACTACAGACTGTACACTCTTGAAGTTATTTCTGTTTCGCTCCATTCTCTCCACAGGTTCCGACCACCTCAACAACCCTTCCTCAGCCCTCTGGACAACAGTTTTGGTAATCCCGCACCTCCTCCTAACTTCCAGACTACGAATTCTCTGCATTATATTCACACCACACATTGCTTCAGACATGACATCTCCACTGCCTCCAGCCTTCTCCTCGCTTGCAACATTCATCACCCATACTTCACACCCATATAAGGTGTTGGTAAAATATACTCTCATACATTCCCCTCTTTGCCTCCAAGGACAAAGTTCTTTGTCTCCACAGACTCCTAAGTGCACCACTCACCCTTTTCCCCTCATCAATTCTATGATTCACCTCATCTTTCATAGACCCATCCGCTGACACGTCCACTCCCAAATATCTGAATACATTCACCTCCTCCATACTCTCTCCCTCCAATCTGATATAGAATCTTTCATCACCTAATATTTTTGTTATTCTCATAACCTTACTCTTTCCTGTATTCACTTTTAATTTTCTTCTTTTGCACACCCTACCAAATTCATCCACCAATCTCTGCAACTTCTCTTCAGAATCTCCCAAGAGCACAGTGTCATCAGCAAAGAGCAACTGTGACAACTCCCACTTTATGTGTGATTCTTTATCTTTTAACTCCACGCCTCTTGCCAAGACCCTCGCATTTACTTCTCTTACAACCCCATCTATAAATATATTAAACAACCACGGTGACATCACACATCCTTGTCTAAGGCCTACTTTTACTGGGAAATAATTTTCCCTCTTTCCTACATACTCTAACTTGAGCCTCACTATCCTCGTAAAAACTCTTCACTGCTTTCAGTAACCTACCTCCTACACCATACACCTGCAACATCTGCCACACTGCCCCCCTATCCACCCTGTCATACGCCTTTTCCAAAACCATAAATGCCACAAAAGACCTCTTTAGCCTTATCTAAATACTGTTCACTTATATGTTTCACTGTAAACACCTGGTCCACACAAACCCCCTACCTTTCCAAAGCCCCCTTGTTCATCTGCTATCCTATTTCTCCGCTTACTCTTAATTCTTTCAATAATAACTCTACCATACACTTTGCCAGGTATTACTCAACAGACTTATCCCCCTATAATTTTTGCACTCTCTTTTATCCCCTTTGCCTTTATACAAAGGAACTATGCATGCTCTCTGCCAATCCCTAGGTACCTTACCCTCTTCCATACATTTATTAAATAATTGCACCAAACCGCTCCAAAACTATATCCCCACCTGCTTTTAACATTTCTATCTTTATCCCATCAATCCCGGCTGCCTTACCCCCTTTCATTTTACCTACTGCCTCACGAACTTCCCCCACACTCACAACTGGCTCTTCCTCACTCCTACAAGATGTGTTCCTCCTTGCCCTATACACGAAATCACAGCTTCCCTATCTTCATCAACATTTAACAATTCCTCAAAATATTCCCTCCATCTTCCCAATACCTCTAACTCTCCATTTAATAACTCTCCTCTCCTATTTTTAACTGACAAATCCATTTGTTCTCTAGGCTTTCTTAACTTGTTAATCTCACTCCAAAACTTTTTCTTATTTTCAACAAAATTTGTTGATAACATCTCACCCACTCTCTCATTTGCTCTCTTTTTACATTGCTTCACCACTCTCTTAACCTCTCTCTTTTTCTCCATATACTCTTCCCTCCTTGCATCACTTCTACTTTGTAAAACTTCTCATATGCTAACTTTTTCTCCCTTACTACTCTCTTCACATCATCATTCCACCAATCACTCCTCTTCCCTCCTGCACCGACTTTCCTGTAACCACAAACTTCTGCTGAACACTCTAACACTACATTTTTAAACCTACCCCATACCTCTTCGACCCCATGCCTATGCTCTCATTAGCTCATCTATCCTCCAATAGCTGTTATATCTTACCCTAACTGCCTCCTCTTTTTAGTTTATAAACCTTCACCTCTCTTTCCCTGATGCTTCTATTCTCCTTGTATCCCATCTACCTTTTACTCTCAGTGTAGCTACAACTAGAAAGTGATCTGATATACCTGTGGCCCCTCTATAAACATGTACATCCTGAAGTCTACTCAACAGTCTTTTATCTACCAATACATAATCCAACAAACTACTGTCATTTCGCCCTACATCATATCTTGTATACTTATTTATCCTCTTTTTCTTAAAATATGTATTACCTATAACTAAACCCCTTTCTATACAAAGTTCAATCAAAGGGCTCCCATTTTCATTTACACCTGGCACCCCAAACTTACCTACCACACCCTCTCTAAAAGTTTCTCCTACTTTAGCATTCAGGTCTCCTAGCACAATTACTCTCTCACTTGGTTCAAAGGCTCCTATACATTCACTTAACATCTCCCAAAATCTCTCTCTCTCCTCTGCATCCTCTCTTCTCCAGGTGCATACACGCTTATTATGACCCACTTCTCGCATCCAACCTTTACTTTAATCCACATAATTCTTGAATTTACATATTCATATTCTCTTTTCTCCTTCCATAACTGATCATTCAACATTACTGCTATCCCTTCCTTTGCTCTAACTCTCTCAGATACTCCAGATTTAATCCCATTTATTTCCCCCCACTGAAACTCCCCTACCCCCTTCAGCTTTGTTTCGCTTAGGGCCAGGACATCCAACTTCTTTTCCCATTCATAACATCAGCAATCATCTGTTTCTTGTCATCCGCACTACATCCACGCACATTTAAGCATCCCAGTTTTATAAAGTTTTTCTTCTTCTCTGTTTTAGTAAATGTCTACAGGAGAAGGGGTTACTAGCCCATTGCTCCCGGCATTTTAGTCGCCTCATACGACACGCATGGCTTACGGAGGAAAGATTCGTTTCCCACTTCCCCATGGACAATAGAAGAAATAAAGAGGAACAAGAGCTATTTAGAAAAAGGAGAAAAACCTAGATGTATGTATATATATATGCATGTGCGTGTCTGTGAAGTGTGACCAAAGTGTAAGTAGGAGTAGCAAGATATCCCTGTTATCTAGCGTGTTTATGAGACAGAAAAAGAAACCAGCAATCCTACCATCATGCAAAACAGTTACAGGTTTCTGTTTCACAGTCATCTGGCAGGACGGTAGTACTTCCCTGGGTGGTTGGCTACCATTGTATAATTGTATTTGTTTGTACCTGTGAGACAGAGATAGACAGAGACAAAGAGATAGACAAACAGAGACAGACAGAGATAGACATAGAGACAGACAGACGGAGATACAGCCAGTCAGCCAGCAGTCGGCCAGCCAGTTGGCCAGCCACCCAGCCAGCCTGCCGAACACGTTCCAGAATTGTTTCTCTTTACTTAGGGCATAGGTTATAAGACATTCTGAAAGGTTGTTGCACAAATGTTGCACATGGGTTATTATCGAGGTTTTTGATATTTTCTCAACCACTTATGGCCATATACACCTCAAAGCCACTACACTCAGGGTCAACATCACTTTCCTCTTAAAATGGGAGTGTTAATACTACATATCATCAGTGAATCCCAGGTGTTTGCCGTGCTGTTTGCTCTAGCTGGCACTCAATTGAACTGGTGCTCCCACAAGGTACTAAGTGGTCCCAGATTTTTTTAATACTGCGCACATCGAGGGCTAAGACCCATTCCATGCTAACCAGGCATCTCAGGCCAATTGTGCCAAATTTGGAGGCAGGAAAAGTAAAACTTAGATTTACGCTTGGGGCGCTAGCAGTAAGAACGTATATATACATCTGGACCATTCATGGGTTAATTGCACAAACTGATGCTTCATTATGGCCACAGGCTATCTCTTGTCTAATACAGTGTCTATTTTCTTTGTTAATTCTAAAACTTAAATGCTTATACCTTTTCTTGCCACTTTCAGCAACACTGGCATGCGTATTGAGTGTCATGATTGCTTGGAGATACAAGATATGGTAATTAAAAAATCAAAACACAATTCACAAACACAGCTAGCTCCTAGGGAGCATTCGTACTGGACACATATTCACACTGGCTGGAATGGGGGTGGCGGGTGTGTCGGGGGTGGCAGGGGATGGCGGGAGGTCTCCCCTGCTGACTACAACAAGGCGGCAGCTTGAGCTGGGGAAATTTTCCCGTGCCAGCAAACGAAACTCTGTAAAGTTAATTTTACAAAGTGTTGTATAAAACTGTGCTGCAGTTTTTCAATAGTGCAATAAGCCACTTGCCAAGAAACTTCTTCATCGCTATCCCACATAAGAACATAGGAATGGAGGAACACTGCAGAAGGTCTACTCATATACTTATCCAATCTCTCTTCCAAGCTACCCAAGATTTTAGACTCTATAAGCCCACTCGGTAGATCATCACATGCAGCATTTCCACCTGACCCAGCATTCTCAACCTGACTATAAATACTCTCGTACCTTCCACCCAGCTAGATCTATTTGTGACTTGAAAAAGCCCACTGTGTGGGTGAAACGTTGTCAATAAAGGATCACATTATACCGCATATGTGTTTATATTTCCAGCAGTCTCTTTCTTCTTCAGCGTTTCTACCTTACCATTCGTCTTCTTCATCGTCAACTTCGTTCCATGATGTCCAGCCACTGTCCAGGCTCCCTTCTTGACCTGAGGACTCACAACAGGAGCACTACTTCAAATCCTCTTGTTTTCCTCAGTCAATCACCGTATCTTCATCTTCGCTACCCTCAATTCCTCCCTAAGCTGCTGGTAAAGTTGCTCGATGGAGGGCATCTTGGCTCAGTCCAGAGAGAGCACACAAGACACGTCTTCACAGAGTTAAGTACAGGTCACAAAGAATGACTAAATTGATTTACTGTATAAGGAATCTTCCGTATGAAGATAGACTTAGAGCGTTGAATCTCCACTCTCTGGAGAGATGTAGAACGAGAGGAGATATCATCGAGGTGTATAAATGAATAATGGGCATAAACAAAGGTGATATTAATAAAGTACTGAGGGTGTCAAACCACGAAAGAACCAGAAATAATGGATTTAAGTTGGATAAATTTAGATTAGAAAGGACATAGGTAAGTACAGTGGAACCTCAAAAATCGAACTGCTCCCAACACGACCAATTATGTAAGTGTATTTTTGTAAGTGCTTTTATAAGTGTATTTTTGAGGGTCTGAAATGGACTAATCTAATTTACATTATTCCTGATGGGAATAAATTCATTCGGTAAAGGCACTCGAACAGCCTTCTGGACCGAAGAAAGTTCGATATTTGAGGTTCCACTGTACTGGTTTTTGAACAGAGTGGTGGATGCATGGAATGGTCTTCCGAGTAGGGTGATCAAGGTTAGGACCTTGGGTACCTTTAAAAAGAGACTGGACAAATATATGAGTGGGAGGGGCTGGGTTTGATTGGTGTTGTGGGTATGGGAGTTAATTCTTGGGTAGTTTTGGGTAGGGATGGTTTTGATAAGGACCTGCCTTGTATGGGCCAGTAGGCCTCCTGCAGTGTTCCTCCATTCTTATGTTCTTAAACTTTGTCAATAAAGGATCATATTGTACTGCTTATGTGTTTATATTCCATTGTGTCGGTATTTTATACCATTTATTTCCATAAAAACACAAGAAAGCAGGAAAACTGCAGCAGACCTGTTGGCCCATACTAGGCAGGTCCTTCACAAACCACCCCACTAACAGAATATTTGTCCAACCTAATTTTCAATGCTGCCCAAGCAATAAGCTTTGATAATTCTATTCACTCATGCCAAGTCCCACTCAAATCAAATCATGTATGGGGAAGTACCCTGGCTGGTGTGTTCTTTCTTTAATTCTATCGTGTCTCTCATCTTCTTTACCAAAGGGCTGGCACTAGAAGCTTTCTTTGGGCCCATGGTAGCTTACTTAGCAGTTGCAAGCACAAAAAAGAATGATTACAAAATGTATTGTATGAACATGGGGTAATGGTCACTCAGTCACAGACAATGCCACATTGACTCCCGAATATTGTGTGGGGGAGCCCTTGCGTACACCCAGCTGCTCCCAGCTGCATGGACGCGTTTCGTACGGCGGACGAATCACGAGGCAAATCACGAACAGCGAGGCTTTATTTTGATGAAAAAAGTTGCCGAAAGTCAAAATTCACAAAGCACGAGGCTCATGAAACTCGGGGTTGCACTGAACATAAGAAAGGAGGAACACTGCAGCAGGCCTGTTGGCCCATACTAGGCAGGTCCTTCACAATCCATCCCACTAACAAAATATTTGCACAATCAAATTTTCAATGCTACCCAAGAAATAAGCTTTGATAATTCTATTTACTCATGTGCAAGTCCCACTCTAATTCAACCCCTCTCACCCATGTATTTATCCAACCTAAATTTGAAACTACACGAGGTTTTAGCTTCGATAACTGTACTAGGTAGACTGTTCCACTCATCAGCTACCCTATTACCAAACCAGTACTTTCCTATATCCTTTCGAAATCTAAATTTATCTAATTTGACTCACGAAATCATAATGACACGATTGCAAACAAACCATACCATGGATGGGGATAGAACCTGCGATCAGAGAGTCTCATAACTCCAGACGGTCTGGAGTTATGAGACTCTCTGATTGCGGGTTCTATCCCCGTCCGTGGTATGGTTTATCTAATTTGAATCCATTAGTGCGGGTTCTCTTTTGGAGAGATATCTTCAAGACCTTATTTATATCCCCTTTGTTAATACTCATCTTCCATACACAAAAAAACCCGCACATAGAAGAGAGGAGCTTACAACGACGTTTCGGCCCGTCTTGGACCATTTACAAAGTCTACCACTACTAAGAACATAAGAAACATAAAGCAGGAACAGTGGTGACGTGTACTTAGCTCTGTGAAGACCTGTTTGTGCATCTCTGTGAATCTGTACTTAACCCAGTGGTGACCTGTACTTAACTCTGTGAAGAAGTGTCTTGTTTGCTCCCGTGGACTGAACCAAGATGCCCTCCATCGAGCAACTTTACCAGCAACTTAAGGAAGAATTGAGGGCAGCGAAGATGGAGATAAGGCGATTGACCGAGGAAAACAAGAGGATTCGTAGTAGTCCTCCTGTTTCGAGTCCTCAGGTCAAGAAGGGATCGTGGTCAGTGGCTGGACAGCAGGGGACGACGAAGTTGACGATCAAGAAGACGAATGGAAAGCCAGAAACGATGAAGAAGAAAGAGACTGCTGTGGAAACTCCTGTGGAAACCTCCAATGCATTCTCGGTGCTACCCGACGAATGTGAGTCGACTACTGGGATCGTCACGACGAACGACAACAAGGAAGGTAAGAATATTGTTGTTGTTGGGGATAGCCAGGTTAGATACATGGATAGGGCATTCTGCTTGAAGGACAGGAGTAGGAGACAAAGGGTATGCTTTCCTGGGGCTGGGATGGAGGACATTGTTAGCCGGCTTGATAACATCATGAATGGTAATGGGATCAATCCTATTATTTGCCTCAGTGCTGGAGGCAATGATGTAGGCAAGCGTAGAAGTGAGGATTTAGTTAGAAAGTTCAGGACAGCTATAGACATAATTAGGAAGAAGGGGGGGTGCCCTGTTATATGTGGCATTTTGCCAAGAAGAGGTGTTGGTAATGAATGGTTGTCCAGAGCAATTGGTAATAATTGTTGGCTGGATAAACAACTGTAAGGATAATGCAGTACCATTCATTGACAACTGGGACAACTTCTATGGCCGAAATGACATGTATGCCAGGGATGGGGTTCACTTATCCAGGGCAGGTGTGGGTTTTCTTGCTAACTCAGTTGAGGGGGTTGTTAGGACTTTAAACTAGGATTAGTTAGAGGTATGGGTTTAGAAATGATTAATAATGAGTATGGATATATTGACTTATGCTCTGATATTAAGAATCTTAATAGTAACTGTCATGGAGTAACTCTGGGTAATGATGATTTCAGAATTTGTGTAAAAACAAAGATGAATAGGAAAAATGTGCAGAAGAAAAAACATATGATGGTATTTTATGCTAACAGTCGAAGTGCAAGAAATAAAATTAATGAACTACGTTTGGTAGCATGTGCTGGGAACTTTGATATCATTGCATTAACTGAAACGTGGTATGATTTAAAGAGTCGGGATATACTGCTGAGTGTAATATTCAGGGATTTAAGTTGTTCAATGTGGATAGATGTAATGGGAAGGGGGGAGGAGTTGCATTGTATGTTCGAGAAAATATTAATTGTTGCATTAAAACAGGTATAAAAATAGATGGAGCAGTAACAGAGTCTGTTTGGGTAGAGTTCGTGGAGGGTCAAGAAAACTAATTCTAGGTGTAATATACAGACCTCCAGGCTTGGATCACGATAGAGGGAGACTTCTTTGGGACGAAATTGTTAGGGCTTCTGGACACAGTAACATAGTCATAGTAGGGGACTTTAACTTTAGTCAAATTGACTGGAATTCTTTGACAGGTAATCTAGAGTCCAGTGACTTTATGGAAACAGTTCAGGACTGTTTTCTGAAACAGAGTGTAACTGAGCCTACCAGGGGTAATAATTTGCTAGACCTAGTCTTGTCAAATAAGGAAACACTCGTGAATAATCTGGAGATCACTGAAGAGCTTGGCGCAAGTGATCACAAATCCATCACTTTTAGCATTAATTGGGAATGCAAGAATAATGATAATACAGTAAAAATCCCTGATTTTCGTTCTGCCGATTATAATGGACTTAGGGAACATCTGTCTAATCTTGATTGGGGTTATCTAGCTAATGATTTTATTGACAATAATCATACTTATGAATATGAAGGGATCTGCTTTTATGATTGTTTTCTTAATAATGTACACAGTGCCCAGAGTATATACATTCCCCAGAGAGAATTCAGGTCTAATAATAACGATCCCAAATGGGTTAACAGGAGGCTAAAGCATCTATTAGGGGAGAAAAGGGGAATTTATAGGCGCATCAGAAGAGGAGAGGTTAACCTTACTGACCAATATGTTCAGCTTAAAAGAGAAGTAAAAAGGGCGATTAGAAAGGCTAAACGTGACTATGAAATTAGAGTTGCTAATGAATCAAAGACTAATCCAAAGGGGTTCTTTCAAGTGTATAGGACGAAGGTGAAGGAAAAAGTAGGACCTCTGAAATCTGGGAATGGACAGCTGACGGATAATGAACTGGAAATGTGTTCCTTATTTAATGACTATTTTTTGTCAGTTTTTTACACAGGAAGATGTAAATGAGATTCCAGTAATTAACAATTATTTAGTTCCTGATGAATTTAAGTTAACTAATATTACTGTCACGAGGGACATGGTTATTAAACAGATAGACAAACTGAAACAAAATAAGTTCCTGGGACCCGATGAGTTGTTTTCAAGGGTACTTAAGGAATGCAAGATGGAGCTTAGTCAGCCATTAACGAGTGTATTCAATGCGTCCATCCTTACCAGTGTTGTGCCAGAGTTGTGGAAGATGGCTAATGTGGTTCCTATATTCAAATCAGGGGATAAGTCCACTCCTTCAAATTACCGTCCAATAAGCCTGACATCTATAGTGGGCAAGTTATTAGAATCAATTATAGCTGACATTATCAGAGGTCACCTTGAAGAGCATAACTTGATAAATGAATCTCAGCATGGATTCACGAGAGGTCGTTCCTGCCTGACAAACTTACTGACGTTCTTCAATAGAACATTTGAGGCAGTCGACAGTGATAAGGAATATGATATTGTTTATTTGGATTTTAGTAAAGCCTTCGACAGAGTACCTCACAAGAGACTCTTAAGAAAAGTGGCAGCTCATGGTATAGGAGGTAAAGTTCTAGCATGGATTGAGGCATGGCTTACCAATAGAAAGCAGAGAGTTACCATTAATGGAGTGAAATCTGAATGGGGATTAGTCACTAGTGGCGTTCCACAAGGATCAGTTTTAGGGCCTCTACTGTTCATAATTTACATTAATGACCTTGATGAAGGGATTACTAGTGACATGAGTAAGTTTGCTGATGATACAAAGATAGGCCATATAATTCACTCTGAGGAGGATATCAATGAACTCCAGGACGATTTGAACAAATTAATGTCTTGGTCTGAAAAATGGCAGATGAAGTTTAATGTGGATAAGTGTAAGGTACTTGCCCTTGGTAATGAAAATAACCCTCGAAGCTATAATCTAGGTGAAGTAGAGCTTGGTCATACAGAATGTGAAAAAGACTTGGGAGTCATGGTAAGCAGAAATCTAAAGCCAAGACAGCAGTGCCTTAATGTGCGCAACAAGGCCAACAGATTACTTGGATTTATCTCAAGAAGTATAAGTAACAGAAGTCCAAAAGTTATTTTACAGCTCTATACATCACTAGTGAGGCCTCATTTAGATTATGCTGCTCAGTTTTGGTCCCCTTACTACAGGATGGACATAGACTCATTAGAGAACATACAGAGAAGAATGACTAAAATGATTTACTGTGTAAGGAACCTCCCGTATGAAGATAGACTTAAAGCCTTAAATCTCCACTCTCTGGAGAGGCGTAGAATGAGGGGAGATATCATTGAAGTGTATAAGTGGATGACGGGCATAAACAAGGGAGACATTAATAAAGTACTGAGGGTGTCGAACCAGGTAAGAACCAGGAATAATGGATTTAAGTTGGATAAATTTAGATTTAGAAAGGACATAGGTAAGTACTGGTTTTCTAACAGAGTTGTAGATGCGTGGAACAGTCTTCCCAGTGGGGTGATAGAGGCTAGGACCTTGGGTAGCTTTAAGAAGAGACTGGACAAATATATGAGTGGGAGGGGCTGGGTTTGATTGGTGTCAAGGGGTACGGGAGTTATTTCTTGAGTAGCTTTAGGTAGATGTCGTTTTGATAAGGACCTGCCTCGTATGGGCCAGTAGGCCTTCTGCAGTGTTCCTACATTCTTATGTTCTTATGTTCTTAACACTGCAGCAGGCCTGTTGGCCCATACTAGGCAGGTCCTTCACAAACCACCCCACTAACAGAATATTTGTCCAACCCAATTTTCAATGCTGCCCAAGTAATAAGCTTTGATAATTCTATTCACTCATGTACAAGTCCCATTCAAATCAAATCATGGTTGGTTTATGTGGGAAAGTACCCCTGAAATGAAAGGCTCCTTTGAGAGCCAGAGATGGGTCATCTCAAGATTAAGACCCATGCCAGGACCCTGGTCTTGGCGAACCTTATACATACATACATACACCCAGATAGATATGTCTGTGACTTGATAAAGCCCAATGTGTGAAGACGTGTCTTGTGTGTTCTCTGTGAATATGAACAAGATGTCCTCTCTTGAGCAACTTTACCAGCAGCTAAAGGAAGAACTAAGGGTGGCTAAGCTTGAGATACAGTGACTGACTGAGGGAAACAAGAAGATTCGTATTAATCCTGTTGAGAATCCTCAAGCCAAGAAAGGAACCTGGACAGTGGCTGGAAAGCATGGGACCAAGTTAAGGATCAAGAGGACGGATGGAGAGGTAAGAATCAACGAAGATCAAAGAAACTGTTGTGGAAACATCGAGCCTATTCTCCGTGCTACCCGATGAATGTGAGCTGACTACTGGGCACATCACGATGTAGATGTGCCAAGGAAGATAAAAATGCTGTTGGGGATTGCCAGGTTAGGTATATGGATAGGACCTTCTGCTTGAAGGATAGGAGTAGGAGACACAGGGTTTGCTTTCCTGGGGCTTGGATGGAGGATATTGTTAGCCGGCTTGACAACATCATGAACAGTAATGGGATCAATCCTATTATCTGCCTCAGTTCTGGGGGCAATGATGTAGGCAAATGTAGAAGTGAGGATTTAGAAAGTACAGGGCAGCAATAGACATAATTAGGAAGAATGGGGGGGTGCCCTGTTATATGTGGCATTTTGCCAAGAAGGGGTATTGGAAATGAATGGTTGTCCAGAGCAATTGGTATTTATTGTTGGCTGGACAAGCACTGTAAGGATAATGCAGTACCATTCATTGCCAACTGGGACCACTTGTATGGTAGAAAAAACATGTATGCCAGGGATGGGGTTCACTTATCTAGGGCAGGTGTGGGTTTTCTTGCTAGCTCAGTTGAAGGTGGTTAGGACTTTAAATTAGGATTAGTTAGAGGTATGGGTTTAGAAATGGAGAATAATGGGAATGGATATATTGACTTAGGCTTTGATATTATGAATCTTAATAATAACAGTCATGAAGTAACACAGGGTAATGATAATTACAGAAATTGTGTAAAAACAAAGGTGAATAGGAAAAATGTGCAGAAGAAAAAACATATAACTAAATTTTATACTAACAGTCAAAGTGCAAGAAATAAGATTAAGGAATTATGTTTGGTAGTGTGTGTTGGGAACTTCGATGTCATTGTAATAATAACTGAAACATGATATGATTTAAAGAGTCAGGATATGACTGCTGAGTGTAATATTCAAGGGTTTAAGTTGTTCCATGTGGATAGATATAATGGGAAGGGGGGAGGAGTTGCATTATACATGTATGTACAAGAAAATATAAAAATATAAACTATTGCATCAAAACTGGCATAAAAATAAATGGATTAGTAACAGAATCTGTTTGGGTAGAATTTGAAGGTCAAGAAAAACTAATTCTAGGTGTAATATACCGACCTCCAGACTTGGATCACGATAGAGGGAGACTTCTTTGGGACGAAATTGTTAGGGCTTCTAGACACAATAACATAGTGATAGTAGGAGGATTTTAACTTTAGTCAAACTGACTGAACTTCTTTGACTCCAGTGACTTTATGGAAGTAGTTCAGGACTGTTTTCTGAAGCAGTGTGTAATAGAGCCTACCAGAGGTAATAATTTGCTCGACCTAGTCTTGTCAAATAAGGAAACACTCATAAATAATCTGGAGATCACTGAAGAGACTGGCGCTAGTGATCACAAATACATCACTTTTAGCATTAGCTGGAAATATGGGAATAATGATAATATGGTAAAAGTCCCTGATTTTTGTTCTACCGATTATAATGGACTTGGGGAACACCTGTCTAATCTGGATTGGGGTAATCCAGCTAATAATATTGGCAGTTTGGAGGGATATGTTGTGTATCTTTATATGTGTATGCTTCTAGACTGTTGTATTCTGAGCACCTCTGCAAAAACAGTGATAATGTGCGAGTGTGGTGAAAGTGTTGAATGATGAAAGTATTTTCTTTTTGGGGATTTTCTTTCTTTTTTGGGTCACCCTGCCTCGGTGGGAGACGGCCGACTTGTTGAAAAAAAAAAAAAAAAAACTTACGATTACGAAGGGATCTGCAATTGTTAATTTTTCTTAATAATGTACAATGAGCTCAGAGCATATATATTCCCCAAAGAGATATTAGGTCAAATAATAACAACCCCAAATGGGTTAACAGGAGGTTAAACCATTTACTAGGAGAGAAAAGGGGAATTTATAGGCTCATCAAAAGAGGAGAGATTAAACTTATTGATCACTATTACTACTACTACTACTACACCTATATATACCCGTCCTGCTCTACTTCTTGACTTTGTAAATGGTCCAAGTCGGACCGAAACGTCGCCGTAAGCTCCTCTCTTCTATGTGTGGGTTTTTTGTGTATCGTTCCAGTCACGGTATTGTGCCTTTTTTTGTTGCTCATATTCCACTTATATACTTCGATCATGTGTCCCCTCATTCTTCGTCTTACAAGTGAATGTAGTTTAAGGGTCCTCAATCTTTCTACATATGGAAGATTTTTAATGCTATGTATTAATTTAGTCATCATTCTACGCTGAATGTTTTCTAACAAATTTATATCAAGTCTGTAACATGGAGACCAGAACTGAGCTGCGTAATCTAGGTGAGGCCTTACTAATGATGTATAAAGCTGTAATATAACTGCTGGACTTCTGTTGCTTACACTTCTTGATATAAATCCCAGTAATCTGTTTGCCTTATTATGTATGCTGAGGCATTGCTGTCTTGGTTTAAGATTGCTGCTTACCATAACCCCCCTTTTGCAATCTGTATGGCTAAGGATATTAAAGTACCCCAGTCTGAAAATCAATTTAAGACTCTTCTCAAAAGCCACTTAATCACCCTAGACTAAAAGCTAAATACTCAGTACACACATACTCACCTATGTACTCCCACATCATAACTTCAACAATCACTTAGAACCTTTTATCCATTGTTGACAGGGAACCATTGTTTTCACAAAAAGCATTTTGGACTATATGAATATATCCTTTGTCTTATACAAATTTAACTCACTTATAATTAATAATCTACTGTTCAACTATAAAATAATTACAATCCTACTGTACAATTATGATATAATCCTTAGTGTTAAGTAGTCTGTAAGCCAATAATGTTTAAGTTGGCCCATAATGCCTAGGCATAATAGAGGCTCTCTTTGCAGTAAAGCGTATAGGCAAACAGTATTAGATCAGGGTAAAGAGGTTTTCATTGCATTTATGGACTTGGAAAAGGCATATGTTTGAGTGAATAGGGGAGCAATGTGGCAGATGCTGCAGATGTATAAAAAGGGTGGTAGGTTACTGAAAGAAGTGAAGAGTTTTTATGAGGATAGTGAGGCTCAGGTTAAAGTATGTAGGAGACAGGGAGATTATTTCCCAGTAAAAGTAGGCCTTAAACAGGGATGCATGATGTCACTATGGTTGTTCAATATATTTGTAGATGGAGTTGTAAGAGAAGTGAATGCTTGGATGTTGCAAGAGGCATGGGATTATGAGATAAAGAATCTAAGAAAAAGGGGGAGTTGTCACAAATGCTTTCTGTTGATGACACTGTGCTTTTGGGAGATTCTGAAGAGAAGTTGCACAGGTTGGTAGATGACTTTTGAAGGATATGTAAAAGAAGGAAATTACAAGTGAATGTAGGAAACAGCAAGGTGATGAGGATAACAAAAAATTTGGGTAATGAAAGACTGGATATCAGATTGGAAGGAGAGAGTATGGAGGAAGTGAATGTATTCAGATATCTGGGAGTGGGCTTGTCAGCAGATGGGTCTATGAAAGACGAGGTGAATCATAGAACTGATAAGGAGAAAAACGGGATTGGAGCACCGAAGAGTCTGTGGAGACAAAGAACATTATCCATGAAACCAAAAAGGGAAATGTATGAGAGTATAATTATACCAATGCTCTTATATGGGTGTGAAGCATGGGTGGCAAATGTTGCACCAGGGAGAAGGCTGGAGGTAATGGAGATGTCATGTCTGAGGGCAATGTGTGTGGTGTAAATATAATGCAGAGAATCCGTAGTTTGGAAATTAGGAGGTGCTGGGTTATTAAAAGTATTATCCAGAGAGCTGAGGAGGGGCTGTTGAGGTAGTTCAGACATTTAGAGAGGGTGGAAGAAAATAAAATGACTTGGAGGGTGTTTATATCCATAGTGGAAGGAAGGGGAGGTAGGGGTCCTCCTAGGAAAGATTGGAGAAAGAAGATAAATGTGAAAGTGACTTGGACTTCCAGCAAGCATGCATGAGGATGTTAGACAAGAGCAAGTAGAGACAAATGGTTTTTATGACTTGACATGCTGTTGGAGTGTGACGAAAATAACATTTATAAAGGGATTCAAGGAAACCGGTTAGCTGGACTCGAGTCCTGGAGGTTGGAAGTACAGTGCCTGCACTTTGAAGAGGGTTGCTATGTTGCAGTTTTTTAACTGTAGTATAGACACACCTCTGTCAAGACAGTGATGGAGTGAATGATGAAGAAAGTGTTTCTTCTTTTTCGGGTCACCCTGCCTCAGTGGGAAACGGCTGATGTGTTGAAAAAAATACAAAATATTTTCTGCAACCTTGCTCACCTCCTGCCTCACCTCACCCTGGCTATTGGTCACCTGCATTGCCTACTATATATAATACCCTCTGTATTAGGGCTGTTGGAGCCACTCATCGGGAGAAGTTTCCTTTAACAAGTCCTGAACTGTACACAAGTGGGCTTTTTTAAATTGTTACATGAATTCTCCCTAAAGTGTTAAACCTCATGGTTACTTGACAATAACAAGTCATTTCTGCTACTACAGTCACTACCACCACTAGCATAGGCTAGTGGGAACATTTCAGTACTTCCTGTACTTAAATGTTCCTTTTTTATATAGCCTTGTGCCCTTGTACTGTTTGTAATGCATTAATAAAGCTTCCGGAGAGAAAAAAGAGCTCATGTTCTTTTATTTTTTTTTTTTACTTTTAAAAGATTTTTACATGTACATATAAAATGTACTGTTTAAGTTCCTTTAAATTAACACTAGAACAAGTCAGCATCATATCCTGGTGTCTTCAGTATACATTTAGCAAAAAAGGCAGACATGAATGCACATATGTAAGGACACATGCATACATACACACTCAGCAAAGGTTGCAGCCCCCATTTGGGGTGTGAGCTAAGTAAACGTTAACCCTTAAACTGTCCAAACATAGATCTACGTTCACTCAAGTAGCGCTCCGAACATAGATCTATGTTTTATTTTACATTTGAAGCCATGTAAAATAAAGCGTAGATCTACGTACGGAGCGCTACGCAAGTGAACATAGATCTACGTTTGGACAATTTCAGAGTTAAACAACAGGAAAGTTGCGTGGCAAATTAGCTGACAAACTGCTATATACTGTGTCACAACAGAACAGAAGCACAGAAATACATATGCTCTGTAATTATAAACAGTAATCAAATAATTCACTTAAAAAAAATTATGAACCATTTGAGAAAACCCACAACTTACCAAATTACAAAGAGCTTTAGAACTTGCAACGATGCCAGCTGCGAAGAAGAGAAATGATGGCAAGAGAGAAATAAATCCAGGTTTATCTAGATCTGTGGCAGAGATGGAGAGGCATTTGTTGGAGAGTAAAACTCGCAGGAGGATGCCCCCAACCAAGGTCTGCCAACCTTGATAAATTGTGGGGTATGTGAAGTTTAGCACCGAGAGCACATACTGTAAAGAATGATCATGTATTACAATAAATGGCTAAAATTCACAATGTTCATTAAAAGATATTTCAACATTCATATGCAAGTAAGACATTAACCCTTTCAGGGTCCAAGGCCTAAATCTGGAGTCATGCACCAATGTCCAAGAATTTTCAAAAAAAAAATTTGTTATTTTTTCTTATGAAATCGTAGAGAATCTTTTTGTGAAGGTAATAAAACAAAAAGTACGAAATTTGGTAGAAAATTGACGAAATTATGCTCTCGTGAATTTTGATGTGTCAGCGATATTTACGAATCAGCGATTTTGCCGACTTTCACTCCCATTTTAGGCCAATTACATTATTCCAATCAACCAAATTCTTAGCTATTTCACTAGTATTACTTCTATTCTATCGATTGAGCACAAGAAATCGCCAAGTCAACTGTTTCAACTACAAAATAAAGTGATCGGAAATTGTTAATTTGGCCAATTTAACACAAAGTTCAAAATATTCCAATTTCAAAATAGGGTCCAGAATAAAGAATGTAGGCATTCCTGGCACTAAACTAACATTTCCTCTGTTCATTAGTTATGTTTTGAGGCTTTACAAATAAATTCCATTTTGATTTTTTATTCACATAATGAATTTTTATTCACACCAAAAAATAGAAGATTTACTGTTATGCAATACTGTAATAATTGCATAAATACCATCACCATATTTGTGAATGTATATTAGACCCACCAGCTGACGTGTATTAGATGTGTGAGGTCGTTTGTTTACTCTTGAATATCGGCAAAAATTTAACATTTCCGCTATTTTGAGCTCAGTTTCAAGCCATTTCCAGTGCTAAAACCAATCAAAATCATCTCTATTTCTGTAATATGTCTTCCATTCTATCAAATGAGACCAAGAAATCGCAAATACAACTATAAAAACATATGAAAAAAACACTGCAAAGTTGCTGTTTTAATCGAAAAATCATGATTTCAGTTTTTTTCTCTCATTATACACAGTGTGCTGCAGGATCTGTTTTATGTGGTGCACACATACCACATAGATGTATTCTCTCATATCTAGGCCCAAATGTACCACTCACAGTTTATCAGAGTGAGCTGAGCTCATGGTGTAGATCTATGGTTTGGACACTCACCGTAAAGCCGTAGAGCTACGGGACGGACCCTGAAAGGGTTAAAGACACATACAGATTTTTTTTTTTTTTTAACAAGTCGGCCGTCTCCCACTGAAGCAGGGTGACCCAAAAAGAAAGAAAATCCCCAAAAAGATTATACTTTCATCATCATTCAACACTTTCACCTCACTCACACATAATCACTGTTTTTGCAGAGGTGCTCAGAACACAACAGTTTAGAAGCATACATATACGTATAAAGAGACACAACATATTCCTCCAAACTGCTAATATCCCGAAACCCCTCCTTTAGAGTGCAGGCATTGTGCTTCCCATTTCCAGGACTCAAGTCCAGCTATATAAAATAACCGGTTTCCCTGAATCCCTTTACTAAATACAGTGGACCCTCGACTAACGCTATTAATCCGTTCCTGAGAGCTCATCGTTAGTCAAAATAATCGTTAGTCAAGTTAATTTTCCCCATAAGAAATAATGGAAATCAAATTAATCCGTGCAAGACACCCAAAAGTATTGAAAAAAAAAATTTTTAACACATGAAATATTAATTTTAATACACACAAACTGAAGAAGACATGCACAGTTACATGACACTTACCTTTACTGAAGATCTGGTGATGATTGATGGGATGGGAAGAGGGGAGTGTGTTGATGGTCTTAGTGTTTAGAAAGGGAATCCCCTTCCATTAGGACTTGAGGTGGCAAGTCCTTTTTCGGGGTTACTTCCCTTCTTCTTTTAATGCCACTAGGACCAGCTTGAGAGTCACTGGACCTCTGTCGCACAACATATCTGCCCACAGAGGCCTGTACCTCCCATTCCTTTATGACATTCCTAAAGTGTTTCACAACATTGTCAGTGTCACCATTAAACACTTGTTCAGGTTTCAGTCCTTCACTGTCTATGTACTCCTTGAAGTCCTGCACATATTTTTCAGCTGCTTTTTGGTCCAAACTGGCAGCCTCACCATGCCTTATCACACTATGCCACTACGATTCTTAAATCTCTCAAACCAACCTTTGCTGGCCTTAAATTCACTCACATCACCACTAGTTGCTGGCATTTTTCTAATTAAATCATCATGCAACTTCCTAGCCTTTTCACATATCATCGCATGAGAGATGCTATCTCCTGCTATCTGTTTTTCGTTTATCCATACCAATAACAGTCTCTCAACATCTTCTATCACTTGCGATCTCAGTTTCGAAAACATAGTTGCACCTTTGCCAAGAACAGCTTCCTTGATTGCCGTTTTCTTGGCCACAATAGTAGCGATGGTTGATTGGGGTTTTGTGTACAGCCTGGCCAGCTCGGAGACACGCACTCCACTTTCATATTTAGCAATGATCTCTTTCTTCATATCCATAGTAATTCTCACCTTTTTTGCTGTAGGGTTGGCACTTGAAGCTTTCTTGGGGCCCATGGTGACTTATTTTGCAGGTGCAATCACTAAAAAGGCTGTGATAATATGAAATGTTCCGATTGTATGCTTGGAAGCGACCACGGTGGCTGGCTGGCTTGTAAACACTGGCCAGAAGTGGACGTGTCTCAGATGGAACGAATAGTGTTGGTCAAGTTTTTTAGCGCTAATCGAGGCAAAATTTTTGCGATAAAATGTATCGCTAGTCAGATTTATCGTTAATCGATGCCATCGCTGGTCGAGGGTCCACTGTATTACTCTGCTCACACTCCAACAGATCGTCAGGTCCCAAATACCATTCGTCTCCATTCACTCCTATCGAACACACTCACGCACGCCTGCTGGAAGTCCAAGCCCCTCGCCCACAAAACCTCCTTTACCCCTTCCTTCCAACCTTTTCGAGGATGACCCCTACCCCGCCTTCCTTCCCCTACAGATTTAAATGCTTTCCATGTCATTCTACTTAGATCCATTCTCTCTAAATGACCAAACTACCTCAACAACCCCTCTTCAGCCCTCTGACTAATATTTTTATTAACTCCGCACCTTCTCCTAATTTCCACACTCCGAATTTTCTGCATAATATTTACACCACACATTGCCCTTAGACAGGACATCTCCACTGCCTCCAACCGCCTCCTCGCTGCTGCATTCAAAACCCAAGCCTCACACCCATATAAGAGTGTTGGGACTATTATACTTTCATACATTCCCTTCTTTGCCTCCATAGATAATGTTTTTTGTTTCCACATATACCTCAATGCACCACTCACCTTTTTTCCCTCATCAATTCTATGATTAACCTTATCCTTCATAAATCCATCCGCCGACACGTCAACTCCCAAGTATCTGAAAACATTCACTTCTTCCATACTCCTCCTCCCCAATTTGATATCAAATTTTTCTTTATCTAAATCATTTGATACCCTCATCACCTTACTCTTTTCTATGTTCACTTTCAACTTTCTACCTTTACACACACTCCCAAATTCATCCACTAACCTTTGCAATTTTTCTTTAGGATCTCCCATAAGCACAGTATCATCAGCAAAAAGCAACTGTGTCAATTCCCATTTTGTATTTGATTCCCCATAGCTTAATCTCACCCCTCTCCCAAACACCTTAGCATTTACTTCTTTTACAACCCCATCTATCAATATATTAAACAACCATGGTGACATTACACATCCCTGTCTAAGACCTACTTTTACCGGGAAGTAGTCTCCCTCTCTTCTACATACCCTAACCTGAGCCTCACTATCCTCATAAAAACTCTTTACAGCATTTAGTAACTTACCACCTACTTTATATACTTGCAACATCTGCCACATTGCTCCCCTATCCACTCTATCATATGCCTTTTCTAAATCCATAAATGCAATAAAAACTTCCCTACCTTTATCTAAATACTGTTCACATATATGCTTCAATGTAAACACTTGATCTACACATCCACTACCCACTCTGAAACCTCCTTGCTCATCCGCAATCCTACATTCTGTCTTACCTCTAATTCTTTCAATTATAACCCTACCGTACACTTTTCCTGGTATACTCAGTAAACTTATTCCTCTATAATTTTTACAATCTCTTTTGTCCCCTTTCCCTTTGTATAAAGGGACTATACATGCTCTCTGCCAATCCCTAGGTACCCTCCCCTCTTTCATACATTTATTAAGCAAAAATACCAACCACTCCAACACTACATCCCCCCTGCTTTTAGCATTTCTGTCATGATCCCATCAGTTCTAGCTGCTTTACCCCTTTCATTCTACGTAATGCCTCACGCACCTCCCCCACACTCACACCCTGTTCTTCTTCACTCCTAAAAGATGGTATACCTCCCTGGCCAGTGCATGAAATTACCACTTCCCTTTCTTTGTAGACATTTAAAAGTTCCTCAAAATATTCTCGCCATCTACCCAAAACCTCCATCTCCCCATCTACTAACTCCCCTACTCTGTTTTTAACTGACAAATCCATTCATTCTCTAGGCTTTCTTAACTTGTTTAACTCACTCCAAAATTTTTTCTTATTTTCATTAAAATTTCTTGACAGTGCCTCTCCCACTCTATCATCTGCTCTCCTTTTGCACTCTCTCACCACTCTCTTTACCTTTCTTTTACTCTCCATATACTCTACTCTTCTTATAACGCTTCTTCTTTGAAAAAACCTCTCATAAGCTAACTTTTTCTCTTTTATCACACCCTTTACTTCATCATTTCCCCAATCATTCCTCTTTCCTCCTGCACCCACCCTCCTATAACCACAAACTTCTGCCCCACATTCTAATACTGCATTTTTAAAACTATTCCAAGTGAGTGTGAAATGAAAGCCTGTAATTGTTTTACATGATTGTAGGATTGCTGGTATCTTTTGTCTGTCTCATAAAATGCAAGATTACAGGTATGTCTTGCTACTTCTACTAACACTTAGGTCACACTACACATACATGTACATGTTTATTTATACACACTCATCTGAGTTTTCTTTCATTTTATCTTAATAGTTCTTGGTCCTATTACTCTTCCTTTTATATCCATGGGGAAGTGGAATAAGAATCTTTCCTCCGTAAGCCATGCGTGTTATAAAAGTCAACTAAAATGCCGGGAACAATGGGCTAGTAATCCCTTTTCCTGTAATAATTACTAAAAAGAATAAGAAGAACATGCAGGATTATCTTTCAAAAAACATGTGGTGTAGCATACAGTGGACCCTCAGCTAACGCATCACTGTGGCGTAAAAAAATTGGCTCGGATAACACCTAAAAACTCGGTTAGGCGCTTTCGTCCCGAATGTGTCCGCACGGCGCCCTGAGCGGACCAGGCCACTCACCACATGTACCAGCCAGTGTGCCATTGTTTACAAAGCCAGTGAGGACAATTCCATGCATACATGCCACATATTTTGTATTATTCCATTATTTTTAGTACTTGTAACTGCTAAATAGGCTACCATGGAGATAACAGAAAAGTACGAAAGTGGAGTGTGTATCTCGGAGTTGGAAAAGTTATACAACAAACCCCATTTAACCATCACTACTATCTTGTGCAACAAAAAGGCAATCAAGGAAGTTGTTGTTGCAAAAGGTGCAAGTGTAAGCTTACAAAATAGAGATCACAAATACTCGAATATGTGGAGAGACTGTTGTTGGTGGGATAAATAAAAACAAATTATCGGGAAAATAGTCTTTCCCCAGTCAATAATTTTAAAAAAGGGCAAGGAATTTGCATGGGGATCTCACACAGAGCTGCAAAATTTCAGGGGGCAACAGCAACCCCCAAAAACTCAGGATTTCCTTAAGAGGAGGAAAAAGGAGAGACGGAAAATTTTGCCTTCGTAAAAGGGAAAAGGGAAATGTAAAAAATTTTTTACAAGTTGCAAGCATTTAGGGGATGAAAAAATTATCCTGACAAAAAGCTGTTGCAAGCGGAAATTGGCAACCCCGACAATGACCTTTTTGTGGAAAAATTTTGGGGAAATTTCTTAAAGGGACTCTCAACTGGTCCAATTTGGCTTTAAAAAAACCCAAAGAAGGGGGGAAACCCCCCAAAAAAGGACTTTTTGCCAAAGGGGTTTTTTATAAGGGGGTTTCCCCTTCCAAAAAATAAAACACATGCTTTCCTTTCTGCCCCTACCGTCTCATCAAAAATCAAAAGTCCACAAAAAAAGGGTAAGGGGTTAATTTTTATTATTTTTTATTGGCATGATAAATTGTTTTCTATGTGGGGAAAAATGTAAATTTCGTGTAAAAAAAAATTTTTTTTGTTTAATATTTTTGGGGTGTCGGGAAGGGAAATTAAATTTGGGATTTCCATTTTTTTTATGGGGGAAAATTTAAAATCAGTTTAAAAGCTAAATTGGTTATAGGTGGGGGGCTCTCTGAAGGGTTTAAAAGGCATTAACTGGGGGGGGTCCCTGTATCTCATTTTACTTTTTAAAATTTAATAAATTTTAAAAAAATAAAGTTTTTTAAGGAAGATATAGCTTAATAAAAGACGAACAAATACAAAAATACATGCAACTTTTAAAAAAATTTTAAACCTTACTGGACTGCCATTTAAAAACCCCTTTTCCATTGATCACGCCTGGATGATTCAATTTCATCTAAAAATTGACAAAACAAATTAAAGGGCTGCCAAAGGCTTAAAATTTGGTTTTTCTCTCTTTTTTAAAAACTTTTTTAAATATTTAGAAAATTTCCCTTAAATTTAAAGGAAATTGGGACAATGTTTCTATTTTTGGGGAAAAAATTAAATCAAAAAAATTTGGGAAATAAAAAAAGGGAAATTTATACCTTTATGTATGTTTCCCAATTTAAAAATTCAGACATAAATTTTCAGTAAAAATTTTTATTATCAGAATCAGGGGGATTTTTAATAAGAAAGTTTTTATTGTACACTTTGAAGTAAAAATGCAGTACAATTATTCTTTAAAAAACCACTGTAAACTTAAAATAATTATAACCATAAAAATACAGAATTAAAAACCTTTACATAAGCCCTCACACTTACATTTCATCAAAATACTACCAATTTTCATACACAGCCTCCACTGAATATTACTACAACCAGTTTCTTTAAACCCCGAGAAACCCATCTAAAAAAGTCCCATAACCCCCTTTTTTTCTACTCAACTTCCCCCCTCCCACCTGACCCGGCACTCAAAGGGCCACTCTATGCTTGGGTTTTTACATGTAAATTCTGTAAAAACTTTTTAATAACAAGGGTGTTTAAAAAATTCATTGACAACCAAAACATTAAAAACTGAGAGGGGCAGTGTTCAACCCCATATTTTCTAGCCTAATATGTTTTTTCAACAAGAAGAAATTTTTGTTTCCTGCTAAAATGTTAAACAGGGGGGGGCCCCCCTGTGACCGAAAAACAGGTTTTAAAATGATGGAAACACACACCAAAAAGGCTGTTGGGGGTGCTATCTCAAACCCTTCATTAAAAATGACTGGCAAAATCAAAACACAATTGAAAATAATTACAAAAATGGATAGATTAAAACATAGGGCAAACCTTCCTAAAACTAGGAGGCCAATTTCTGGGGGAATCTTACTAGGCTAGCATTTACAGGAACTACCTGCCATTTTTTCAACTGGCTTGCCATACCTTTTATATACCCCTTTTTTAAAATTTTTTAAAAAGACAACTTTTACCCTCCCGAGCCCACCATGGTTCAGGCCGGGCGGGTGCTTGCCTTTGGCAAACCCGGCCCGGGTTTCTACGGAGGCCTCCGCCTCCCCATAACATCACCCCCGGTTGATCGGCACTTTAAGAAGGGAAATTGCCCCCGTTTTTTTCTTGAAGGTTCCCACACTTGTTTCCCGCCATGTTTCCTTTATATCTTCTGGTAAAGGGGTTTGAATAGCATGGTCACGAATGTTGATAGAGTTTCCTTATTGTCCGCAAACCCCCCCCCTGCTCCTCACCCGGGTTTTTTTTTCATTCCTCCCAATATCTCAAATCCCCGAATTGGATTTTATGGCACTGTGCAGATTTGGGGCCTAGCCCCCTTTAAATACTTTTTCCCGGCATATACAGTGAACCCCTAAATTTCAAATTAAAAAAGGTTTTCCCGAGAGCTCATTTATTAGAAAAAAAATTTTTTGTAATTCCCAATTAATTTTCCCCAAAGAAAAAAAAAGGAAATCCAATTAAAACCGTTTTCCCGGGCACCCAAAAGGGATGAAAAAAAAAATTTTTAAAACATAAATATACATTTTTTTTAACACAAAGGAAAAAATGCACAATATATGTACTGGGACTAAATGAAGAATAAATTACACTTACCTTTTTTTAAGATGCAGGGGATGTGGATGAGAAACGGAGAGGGGAGATGGGAAAAGTATTTAAATTTTTGGAAAAAGGGAAAACCCCTTCCCTAATGACTTTAGGTACAAGTCCTTTTCCCGGGGTTTACTTCCCTTCTTCTTTTTATGCCACGGGGAAAAACTTGAGTCACGGCCCGTCACCAAAAACCCCAAAAAAAATTCCCTAGAAAATCTGTACCTCAGTTCCTTTAACCTTTTTTTACTGTCCGGCAACCCCTTTCGAAACTGTCCTTTTCCCAAAGTCGCAAAAATTTTTTAAAAAAAAAAAAAAAAAAAAAAAAAAAAAAAAAAAAAAAAAAAAAAAAAAAAAAAAATATTTTCTTATGCAATGATAGAGAATCTTTTCCCAATGGTAATCACACCAAAAGTACAAAATTTGGTCGAAAACTCACGGAATTACGCTCCCGCGAAGCTAGCGGTTTCGGCGACATATACGTATCGGCAATTTTGCTGACTTTGAGGAATACCGAGGAAAATTTTTTGCGATATAATGCATCGAATACCGGATTTATCGAATACCGATGCCATCGAATACCGGGGGTCCACTTTTGGCCAATTCCATTGTTCCAGTTGACCAAACTCATAGCTATTTCTTTAGAACTCCATTTTTTCTATCAGACGAGTACAAGAAACCACCCATTTACTGATTTGAACTATCCAATAAAGTGGTCAGAAATTGGTAATTTGGCCAATTTCACGCAAATTAAAAAAGATGCCAATTTCAAAATAGGGTCCAGAATAAAAAATGTAGACATTGTTGGCACTAAAATAACATATCCTCTGTTCATTAGTCATGTCTCTAGGCCCCTCTTATATTACTATTGCTTTCTATTTTGATTTTTTTATTCACACAAAAAATACAAAATTTACTGTTATGAAGACTACTGCATTATTGTAAAAATGGTATAAATAATATCAGTGCACTAGTGAAAGAATATTAGACTCCCCAGTTGATGTGTGTTGGACGTGTGGTGTAATTTGCTTACTCCTGAACATTGGTAAAAATCGAACATTTCTGCTACTTTGAGCTCAATTTCAAGGTCATTTTCATCGTGAAACTAATCAAAATCATCTCTCTTTCTGTTATATGCTTTCCATTTTATCACTTGAGACCATGAAAACAAGAATACAACGATAAATACTATACAAAAATACACCTCAAATTTGGCATTTTAATCCAAAAAAACGGTCAGTTTTTTTTTTTCTCATTATGCACTGCGTGCTGCAGGATTTTTTTATGTGGTGCACACTGACCACACAGACCCATTCTTTCACATGTGAGCCTACCAGCTTTTTCCTGCTTGATTTGAAGCTGCTGTAATTTATGCGTATTAATACGTCCGAAACACTGGCTCATAAGACGTATGTAAACGATCAAAACAGTCAGAGTTAAGATTTTCCTAAAGTGGTTCACAACATTGTCATTGTAAAAGTCACTAGCACGGCTTGCAATAACTGTGTCAGGGTGATTTGTCCTCCATAAAGGTTTGCACCTTTGACCACATTGTACACATTTCCTTAATCGTTGAAGAAGGCAATTTCCTCAATTTCTCTCTCCTCTCCTCTGAAGCAATTTCCTCAGTTGTGGCCTCTTGCAGCTCATCAGTGGTTAGTTCTTCATCGTAGTCCTCCACCAACTCTTCCACATCATCCTCCCCATTAACCTCCAACCCCAAGGACTTCCCCAATGCCACAACAGATTCCACAACTGGCATAGGCTCCTGAGGGTTAGCCCCAAACCCTTCAAAATCCCTCTCTTGTACACATTGTGGCCACAATTTCCTCCAAGCAGAGTTCAAGGTACTGTTAGTCACTCCCTTACCTATAAGGTTTATGCAATTGAGGATACTAAAGTGATCTTTCCAAAACTCTCTTAGGGTCAATCGAGTGTCTGAGGTCACTTCAAAACACTTTTGAAACATTGCTTTGGTGTACAGATTTTTGAAATTTGAAATGACCTGCTGGTCCATGGGCTGGAGGAGAGGAGAGGTATTAGGAGGCAAGAATTTCACTTTGATAAAACTGAAGACCCCCAAAATTCACTCTGGCAAGTCTGAGGGATGAGCAGGAGCATTGTTTAATACCAGGAGGCACTTTTTTTTTTTTTTTCAACAAACCGGTTGTATCCCACCAAGGCAGGGTGGCCCAAAAAGAAAAACGAAAGTTTCTCTTTTTAAATTTAGTAATTTATACAGGAGAAGGGGTTACTAGGCCCTTGCTCCCGGCATTTTAGCCGCCTCTTAAAACACGCATGGTTTACGGAGGAAAAATTCTGTTCCACCTCCCCATGGAGATAAGAGGAAATAAACAAGAACAAGAGCTAGAAAGAAAATAGAAGAAAACCCAGAGGGATGTGTATATATATGCTTGTACATGTATGTGTAGTGTGACCTAAGTGTAAGTAGAAGTAGCAGGACGTACCTGAAATCTTGCATGTTTATGAGACAGACAAAAGACATCAGCAATCCTACCATCATGTAAAACAATTACAGGTTTCCATTTTACACTCACTTGGCAGGACAGCAGTACCTCCCTGGGCGGTTGCTGTCTACCAACCTACTACCTACAAGGAGGCACTTAACCCTTAAACGGTCCAAACGTATATATACATTTTTTCAACTTCTGAAAGTATGTAAAAAAATGTAGATCTTCTTTTTTGTTTTACATTTGAAAACGTGTAAAAAAAACTTTTATCTACATTATTTTTTTTGTTATATTTGAAAATATGTAAAAAAAAAGTAGATCTACTTTTGTAGCACTACGAATTTGAACGTCGATAAATTGGTTAAGGTCCAATTTATTTTCCAGGAGGTAATTTTTCACAGTGGGGCCAAACACATGGCAAAACCAGTCATAGCATGGGTCCCTAGTGACCCATGCCCTACTGTTTGCCCTCCACATCACACACAAATTAGCCTTGACGACATTGTTTTTCCTGAACACTCTGGGAGTTTCAGAGTGATATATACGAGTAGAGGCTTCACTCTGCAATCCCCACTAGCATTACTACACAACATTAAAGTAACCCTGTCCTTCATAGGCTTGTGTCCTGGGAGTGCTTTTTCCTCCTGTGTAATGTGGGTCCTGTTTGGCATTTTCTTCCAAAACAGGCCTATTTTGTCACAATTAAATACTTGTTGGGGTTGCAATCCTTTAGCCTCTATGTACCCCTGGAATTCCTGCATATATTTTTCAGCTGCTTTTTTTGTCAGAACTGGCAGCCTCACCATGCCTTATCACACTGTATATGCCACTATGATTCTTAAATCTCTCAAACCAACCTTTGCTGGCCTTAAATTCACTCGCATCACCACTAGGTGCAGCCATTTCTTTAATTAAATCACCATGCAACTGCCTTGCCTTTTTCACAAATGATCGCTTGAGAATTTTATCTCCTGATTTTTTTTTTTCGTTTTTTAAAACAATAACAGTTCTCAACACTCGATACTTGTGACTGTTTTTCAAAAAGATAACTTGCACCTTTTGCAACAACAGCTTCCTTGTTTTGCCTTTTTTTTGGGCCCAAGATATCCAATGGTTGATTGGTTTTTGTTGACATGGGAAAACTCGGGATACATCTCCCCCTTCTTTTTTTTGTGTTATTTCTTTCTTCACTTCGATAAAAATTTCATTTTTATCCGGGGTTTGGCCTAGAAGTTTTTTTTTCCCGATGGGGGTTATTTGCAGTTACAAGCCCTAAAACCGGGGAATTTATACAAATGGAAAAAGTATGCGGGGGGGAACAACCGCATGACTGTAAAATTGGCCATAATGAAGGCAGGGCAGCTAGGGCCTCGGGCCCTGGGACGTGTGGATCGTCGGGACGAACGTAAAAAGTCAATTTTTTTGTTATGGTTGGGGGGGAATTTTTTTTTTCCTGAAACGTTTTCGTAAGTCGATTTTACATTAGTGAGGCCTTCTAAATCGGGGGTTCATTGTATTATCATCACATACTAAAAACCCCCCCAAATTCCCTGACAAACCCCCAAAATACGTAGGGCCCCGCTTTATGGCTTTCTGCTAATACGGAAAATGTAAAAATGCCCAAAAATTTGCTAAAAGGGAAGGGCCCTTTTTAAAAATAGGGCGCCCCCCCCCGGTTGTTTATATTCTCCGCCCACATCTATTAGTCGGGAAAACTTTCCAAAATTTTTAAGCTTTTTAAAAGTTATGGTTTTTTATATTTCGTGGTCCCTCTTTTTCGTAAATCCGCCCCTGGACCCCTTTTAAAAAAACGAAAATTTCGATTTCGAATCAATTTTCCCCATAGAAAATGAAAATACATTTCCGTTCTGACACCTTTTTAAAAAAAAATTTTTTTTTTTAACTGAAATATACATTGTACAAAAAACAATCGGGATATGATAATGAAAAAAAAAACGCATAACATTAAACTTTTTTGGGATTTTCTTTGTTGGGGGGCTGGAGGAGGGGGGGTTGTTTTTATTTTGGGGAAGGGGAACCCCTTCCCATCAAACCTAGGTACCATTTGCTTTTCTGGGGTGCTTCTCTTCTCTGTTTCTTAATCCCACTGGAAAAACCTTGAGCAGGGAGTCCTTCTCACGTTTCTGGCATCTTTTTAACCCTTCCCCCAAAAAGGGCCCCAAAAACTTTTCACTTCATGTTCCCAAACCCTGGCTTGAAAAAATTGTTGGGGGGTTTTTTTCCCAAAATAAAGTTTCCTCCTACCCACATAGTAAAAATCTTTTTAAATTTTGAAGAAGGCCCCTTTTCCACTTTTCCCTCCCTCTGCCAGTAAGATTTGAGCTGCGATGTGTTGCTTTTCCTGGAAGCTTTTGCAGCCCCTCAGGGGTGACTTTTTCATTTGGTCTTCCACCAATTTTTCACTCCCCCAAAATCCACCCAACCCTGGAACCCCCTCCCAAAATTTGATTTTAAAACGTAGGTCATTGGGTCAGTCCCAATCCTTCAAAATCCCTCTTTCGACACCCCGGCCAAAATTTTCTCCAGTTAAAACCCGGGTAGTCACTCCCTCCCAAGCCCCCTATAAGGTTTGAAATGGGGGTTTAAATGTTTCCCCAAAATTTCCCCTTGGGGTAAAAGTGGGGTTCTTGGTCACATCAAAAATGTGAAAACTTTGTTTTGGAAATTTTAAATTTTGCAAAAACCCTGCTGGCCAGGGGTTGGGGAGGGGATGGTATTCGGGGGAAAGAATTTACTGTGATAAACCAAAAACCCCGAAATTGGTTATCCAAGTTTGGAGATGGAGGTGCATTGTCCATTACTAGCAGGCACTTGAGACAATTTCTTTTCCGGGAGAATCCTTCACACTAGGGCCAAACACTTATTAAACCACTCGACAAAAATTTTTTCCCTTCCCCCTGTTTTACTTTTAAATTTTCCCAAAAAAACACACAATTTACTTTCTAATGTTTTTCCTGAACCTCTGGGATTTTCAAAATGTCCCTAAAAAAGGGGTTACTTTGAAACCCCACTAGCATTAGCACAAACTTTTGCGTCACCCTGTCTTTCATAGGCTTGTGTCCTGGCATTGCCTTTTCTTTTTTTAATAAGGCCCCTTTTTGGCATTTTTTCCAAAAGAGGCCGTTTGCCCAAAATTGAAACTTGTAGGTTTCAGCCCTTCGTTTCTCGTACTCGGGAAAATTCATGCCATATTTTTCAGCCGCCTTGTGGTCCGAATGGCCCCTCCCATCCTTCCACAGTGTTGCCATAGGTTTTAAAACACTAAAACCACCCCTTTGGTGGTTTTAAATTCCTCACTCCCCCTTTTTTGCAGGATTTTTTTTAAAAAAATCTTCATGCAACGCTAGCCTTTCCAAATATCGAAGTCTTTAGAGATCTCCTGAAATTGCTTCACATTTTCCCACCCATAATCTTTCAACCTCCCCTAGGGGTGTTTTTTTGTCAGTGTTCTCCCTTTGAAACAACATCCTTTATTTCCTTTTTTTGGCACTATGAAAATAGGTTGTGTAGGGTTTCTTATAACCCGGGCCCGTTTGGCCCCCTTTCCACTTTATATTGTTCATGGGGTTTTTTTCTTAAATTTAATCGATTTCCCCCTTTCTTTACCACGGCTTGGAATAGGGCTTTCTTTGGAGCCTGGGCTTATTTATCTTGCAAGCACTAAAATAAATGGATTTATGAAATTTTCGTTGGAGCACGTGAGGGGGCCTTCCCACTGGTAAACAATGCCAGAGGGTGCCCCCCCCCGGGTCCGCCCCTGGGTAGCGTCCCCGGGCGAATCGACTCCGAGTCCCCATGAAAAGCGAGTCCGGGTTTTTAAAAAAAATACCCTATGATTGGGAAATTTACGATTGCCGGGGGAAATACGAAAAAACGGGGGACCACTGTACATGATAAAATTTTACTTTGGTACCCGTACCCAAATTACTTACCATGTGCGGTGTGCAGGTAACCCTTAAAATCGTAAATCGTCTCCACTCATATCCAACATATAATAAAAAACATTTGGGAACATAAATGTCTTTCTTTTCATTTAAAAAGGCATTTTTAATCCATTTTAATTTTCCTAAAAAAATTATGGGAAAACCCCTTACTCAATAAAAATGATATACATCACAGAAAAAAAATTGAGTAAATTGGACTGTTTTCAAAACGTGTGTTAGTGTCGGAAGAATTATGTTTTTTCTATCAAAAATGAGGGTAAATGAGAAAAATATACTTTTTTGTATGCCTTTACCCCTTAAGCAATTCACAACCCCTTTTGGGGGTTTTTGCTTTTATACCAAAATACCCCCCATGAAAGAGGACTTACAACGAGTTTTGGCCCGACTTGGGCCATTTTCAGTCACACTAAAGGAAGTGGGAGGCGGGTAAATATAGGGGGGGGAAAGGGGGAGGAGGGAGGAGGGGGGAGGAAGGAGGGGGAGGGGGGGAGGAGGAGGAGGAGGAGGAGGAGGGAGGCGGGGGGGGAGGCGGAGGGGGGGGGGGGGAGGAGGGGCGGAGGAGGCAGAGGGGTGGAGGAGGCGGAGGAGGGGGAGGGGAGGAGGGGTGGCGGAGGGGGAGGAGGAGGGGAGGGGAGGGGAGGAGGCGGGGGGCAGAGGGGGCGGAGGGGAGGACGGAGGAGGGGGAGGCGGAAGGGGGGGAGGCAAAGGGGGGGGAGGAGGGGGAGGCAAGGGGGCAAGAGGTGGGGGAGGGGGGAGGCGGAGGAGGGGGAGGGAAGGGGGAGGAGGCGGGGGGAGGAGGAGGGGCGGAGGAAAGGAGGGGCGGGGGGAGGAGGTGGGGGGGAGGAGGAGGCAGAGGAGGAGGAGGGGAGGAGGCGGAGGGGGGGGGGAGGAGGGGGAGGAGGGGGGAGGAGGCGGGGGGGGAGGGGAAAGGCGGAAGGGGGAGGGGGGGGGGAGGAGGAGGCGGGGGGGAAAGGGGAGGCAGGGAGGGGAGGGGGAGGGGGGGAGGGGGAGGAGGAGGAGGCGAGGGGGAGGAGGCAGAGGAAGGGGGGGGAGGAGGGGGGGGAGGGGGCAGGGGGGAGGGGGAGCAAAGGGGGGGAGGAGGGAGGGGAGGGAAAGGGGGGAGGGGAGAGGGGGAGGAGGAAGGGGGGAGGGGGAGAGGGGGAGGGGGAAGGAGGAGGAGGGAGAGGAGGGGGAGGGGAAAGGAGGAGGAGCGAGGAGGAGGCAAGGGGGGACAGAGGGAGGGCAGAGAGGAGGAGGAGGGAGGAGGGGGCAGAGGAGAGGGGAAAGGGGGAGGCGAGGAGGAGGGGGGAAGGGGGGGGAGGGGGAGAGGGGGGGAGGAGGGGAGGGGAGGGGAGGCGGAGGGGGAGGGGGGAAGGGGGCGGGGAAGGGGAGGGGGGGAGAGGAGGGGGAGGGGAGGCGGGGGAGGGGGCCGAGGAAAAGGGGGGGGGGGGGGGGATGAGGGGGGGGGGAGGAGGAGAGGTAGGGAGGGGGAGGGGAAGGGGGGAAAGGGGGGGGCGGGGGGGGAGGGAAAGGAGGGGAGGGGGAGGGGCAGGGGGTGGGGAGGTGGGGCCGAGGGCCCCACCAGAAGGGCCCAGGGGGGCAGGAGAAAGCCGGAGAAGCCCCAAACCCAAAAAATTTTTCCCCCATAAGAAAGGAAAGGGAATTTTTTTTTCCCCCCAGAGAGCAGAAAGGCCCCCCGGAACCAGAAGGGAGACAAAAGGGGCCCCCGAAGAAAAAGGCACCCCCTTTTCCCCGGCAAGGAAGTCCCGAGAAACCAAAACGCCCCAGAACCCCACAAGAGAAAAAACGAACCCTTTTTAAACCCCCGGGAAACCCCCCGGAAACCGGGGCCAACCAAAAGCCCCCGAAAAGCATGAGAACAAAAGACAAGCAATTTTCCCAAAGGGGGGCAAAAAGCCCCAAAACGGGAGAAACGGGACGAAGGGGCAAAAAAAAAGAAAAGGGGGGAAAAAGCCCCCCAAGCAGAGAACGGGGGAGGGCAAAAGTTTCCCACCCAAAAAACCCAGGAATTCCCCCCAAAAAAACCCCCGAAAGGGCTTTACGGGAGGGCCCCCCCCCCAAAAGAAAAGTCAAACTTAGCACCAGAAACCGATTTTTTTCCCCCCCCCCCCCCCCGGGCCCCCCGGGCCCAACAATTCCCCCCCCAAAAGGCGGGGGGGCACCGAGTCCCTTGGTTTTTTCTTTGTTTTTACTGTTCCTCCTCCTTTTTTATACACTCCCCCGTCATACTATTCCCCCTACCCCTTTCCTTTTTACCGCAACCTTGCACAGTGGCTTGTACATTCATATTTTCCTATGTTCCCTGTCACGAAAAGTTTTGTTATCCCCCTCTTTCTCCTTTGCCCTCTGCATCTGTGTTCCTCAGTTCCTTCACAGCAGAAATTTCCCACTCTTCATAATTCGTTTTCTCGTATTGACTACCCTTCCCATTTCATAGACTCTGCCCTCTCACTGCTAAACGTAATTTCTTCTCTCCAAACTCTTACTCCTGGGAACTCCTCTGTCCTCTGCCTTTCCCCTACATTTCCGGTCTTCTAATCTCAAAATTCTTCCGTCCCTTAGACATCAAGCTTACTCTCCGCCAGACTAACACTCTTCGCACTAATCTCGTTCATACCTCTCCTCCCTCTACAGATGTTCCTGGTGTCTACTCTATTTCTTGCTCCTCATGTCCTCTTCAATACTTTGGAGAAACTGGTCAATCTCTTTCTGACAGACTTAGGGAGCACAAAAATAGTTAGGCTTGCTGACACTAATAATGCTCTTTTCTGTCAAGTCAGAGATCACAGCCATCCTGTTGACTGGTCTTCTGCTAAAACTGTCTTCCCTACTTCCAACTTTAACAGTCGCCATCTGGTTGAATCCTCCCTAATACAAAACTTTCCTCATATGAATCTTAGTCCTGGCTTCATCTTTGTGGATGCCTTCCTCTCCCACTACATTGTAAAATGCTCCAAACTTCAGAACACCTATGACTTAACCTGATTCCTCCTTTTTTCTTCTTCTCCCTCTTCCCCTTTCCTCTTTTCTTTTTCCTTTTCTCTTCTGGGCTGTCTTTCTTTCTTCTGTCTTGTGTTTCTGTTCCTTCATTATTTATTTCTTTTACTTCCCTCCCCCCCACTCTGTGTTCTTGCTCTCCCTCTGTGGGCACCTAGCTCCCTTGCAGTTCTCCCCTTTCTTTGTTTTTGACTGGTTCCTCCTCCTCCTTAATTCCCCACTACCACTACCACTGCTACTACTACTATTACCACCACTACCTCTTCCTGTCTATATATACCCGTCCTGCTCCACTTCTCGTTAGTGTGACTTTGTAAATGGTCCAAGTCGGACCGAAACGTCGTCGCAAGCTCCTCTCTTCTATGTGCAGGTTATTTGTGTATTGTTCCAGTAACGGTATTGTGCCTTTTTTTGTTATTTAGTGCTTTTTATAATAATAATAATAATAATAATAATAATAATAATAATAATAATAATAATAATATCTTCATTCACTCTAAAAATGATGTGTTGCTGTTTGTTTATTCTGTACTAATTTGTACACAATGTAAGAGTATTTGTATTGTGAGGTAATTATTATTATAATAAAAAAATATTGAGGTAAATGTTTTACAAGCCTTACAAAAGTATGTGAATGAACTAAAAGTAGACACATATTAATACGCATTTATTTCGCCTGACCAAGTGATCGTCCACTACCTGTTCAGTTTGTATTCTTACATTGTCTCAACTCTGTATCTCATTCTCTCTCTCGTTTACTCTTTCGTTAACTAGTTGGCTTTCATTGACGATGGCGTCTAAGGTTAGCTGTGATAAAAAGAGGAGTCGTAAGCCTCTTGCTTTAAGTGCCAAGTTAGAGGATGATGGTTTGCCATACTGATTTTATTCAATAAACACCCTGCCACTCACCTCTCACATATTAATATTTTAAGGTAAGTAATAAGTGTACTCTGTGTGTATCTTACCTTTTATTGTGTTTTTAACCCGTAAATGGTCCAAACGTATATATATGTTTTTTCAACATTTGAAAGTATGTAAAAAAAGTAGATCTTTTTGTTTTTTTACATTTGAAAATGTGTAAAAAAACTTTGATCTACCTTTTTTTTTTGTTATATTTGAAAATATGTAAAAAAAAAGTAGATCTACTTTTGTAGCACTTCACATGTGAACGTAGATCCGCTTGGACCGTTTACAGGTTAATGCCTATTTCTATTGCTAACTTAATATATGTTAGTGTAAACTTGTTGTCTGGCATTTATTACATATTTTATATGTGCTCTGAAATAATACCTGTGGACCTGTGTGGTAGCCGGGTGGAGGGACAACATTACGTTTTCTCTGCTCAGCCATCAGAGAAAACGTGTATGAATCTGCGTTTGGCCAAGCCACTCCCCCACTCCGCTTTTGTTTACAATTTTCGGCATGAATTATTCATTACTTCTCCCTTTGTTTATGATGCCATCTAAAGGTAGTTGTTAGAAATGATTAAATTCAGTGAAAAGGTATGTTCGATTTTTAATTAATTATGGCTCTGGGCTACTACTGATTTCCCTAAAAATTTATACTCACCTCTCTTCCTATATTAAGACTACACATATTTTAAGGTTAAATATGAGTGTATGTATATGTATTTTACCTCTCTGGGATTTTTTTAAATATCGTTATTAAGTTGAGACGGGGAGCCAGGGCTACCTACACCTGGGCTACCTGCACCTGACTTCCTACAAATAAGTACTACTCACCTCTCTCCCTACATTAAGATTACAAATACTTTAAGATAAGTAATGAATGTACTGTGAATGTATTTTACTCTGTGTGTTTTTAATGCCTAGTTCTATTACTAACTTAATATAATTTAGTGTAAACTTGTTGTCTGGCATTTATATGCATTTATAAATGGAAAAAATGGCGTTCTGCCTTCCGGCGATGTCTGCTTTCCGGTGACAGCCTTGAACCTAACCCGCCGTATAAGTGGGGCCCTACTGTATAACAGACAAATGGGGTAATTGTCCAAATGTCCTTTAATCAGAATAATGTCATAGCATAAAAGGCACTACAGTATTCTGCTGTATAATTAATACAGTACTGTTCACACAATTTACTGTTATACTGCAATAAATATTGAAAACAATGAAGTTAAAAGTACAATGTACATAAAGGATTTTGCCCATTATTTTTGAAGTCCATTATATCAATGATGTAGTATACCTGATAAAGCCCTACTCCAGGCAAAACGTGGTCTAATAAAAAGGCTCTCTATATGTGTTTTACATTCTCTGTTTGATGGGTACTTGCCATTTACTGCAAAATTTCATTCACCAAAAATCTGAACTTTTTTATTAGATATGAACAATGTAAAAGATATATATTATACAAGTATTATAAATCTCAAAAGCATAAAAATAAAAATATTTAGCTACACAATTACACATTTTTCTAGTAAACCTCAATAGCAATTATATATTTCTGGCTATAAATTAATGCATATAGATGTCTGTCCAAATTCGGGAATTACATCCTAAACATGCCACAAAAATAAAGACAGAATAATACAAGAGTACCTCTGAAAAGCAATTCTTTTCAAATTCAAGTTCATTTAGTGTTTGAGGAACACATCCCTTTAACATATCATGCTACTCTGATTAATACTGACATTCATAAAAAATAATGACCAAAATAGATACATGTATTTGGGCATTGTAAAACCACCAAGGCAGAAAAAATGTTGCATATCTAAATCGATTTATTTTCGTTCTCGTCAGCCAAAATAGTGTACAACTGAAATCAAGAGAATATGGAATCCTGCAAATTTGGAATGATGACTGCATACTGTATCAAAATTGTATAAACAATTGCATACTCTTTTTTGGTTGTACTGGATTGTAAAAACAAAAACAGTTATATATTCCTTCCAGTACTGCATACTGAAAAGGATAATGATCTTTAAATACCTTGTTGACAAAAATTGTTGAGCCAAAAAGGATTAAGTATATGAGAAAGTCAATTGGCTGCTTGGTAGGTGTCATTGTCCCTGACCCTGGTGACCCACAGCCCACTAATCTGCAAAGAAAAGAAAGTTTGTAAAATACTGGAAATATGCTACAATTAACCCCTTCTATAATACAGTACATGAAGAATATGATGAATAGTTAAGAAGTCAGTAATCCTGCCACAGGTCAATTCAGAGGTACAATAAGACAACTTATAAGAATAAATTACAATAACTGTGTGCATGGAATTGCCATCAAAATTTCTAAGTAAGTTATCAAGCATTTGTTACTGCTAACTATCTTCAAGGCTTGTATCTCTGGTTCTATTATACTTACCCTGTAAATCAAACTCAAGTGATGTAGTATCATTAATCTTAAATCTGCCGCAAATGCACTGTATAACTACTGGCTTTTCTGTGTACGACACTGCGTATGTTAACCAGTGTAATACAACTGTATCCTCGTGGAATATAAACATGTAATGTTTTAGTAACACATACAGTTCTGTATCAAGGCTGGTGGAGTGTGAACATTCTATTATGCACTGGGCATCTGTGGCATAATCCACCTATTACTACTTTTTTATGCTTGTTCCTCTACTTATTTGCTGACTTGCCATTCTGACTGATGTGCCAAACACCAGTTCCTTTTACAGTATTATGAAGTGTAAGATCATTGGCAAATCTGATCAATTAACATTGGTGCAGATATAATCCATGCACAGATAAACAAAACTTGTGACGACATTTCAGTCCAAATCAGACCAAAACATTGTCATTCTCCTGTTAGCGGGTTATTTGTGTATTGTTCCATTCATGGTGCTGTGACTTTTTATTCTAACATTGGTGGACTATGGGCATCTCACTTTCTCAGCTTTCTTTGTGGCCAGGAACACCTTGCCTGCCTGAGTGTGCATGCTCCCTTTTCATTTTTCACCCACATTTGGGTAATATCTTAATCCAGCTCCCTGGAAGGTAGGACTCAATATAGTACTGCATTAGTGTTAACACTTCAGGTTCGAACCTATGAACTCTGAGAAGGGAGACGCAAGTGTGCATGTGTACCCGGCAATATGTAAACAATATGTAAACAATAGCAGGTAGTATCTCTGCTGCTGCAGAAAATCAAGTAAATCAAGCTTTGCTAATATGTTATTATTAACTAGTTACACTTGGGAAATAGTTATTGATTGATAAATTTCCCCATGATCCAAGTTAATAACCTTCCCATTAGCATGGCACAGTGGATGATGTGTTGTATCATTTGCTTAGTAAGGCTAAGTATAAGTACTAATGGGTGTAGCTAGTGACTAGATGGGCAACCATGTAGAAATATTCATGCCCTTTTAACCTTTTCGGGGTTTCGGCCGTACTAGTACGGCTTATGCACCAGGGTCCTTGATGTACTAGTACTCATAAATTCTAGCACCTTCAAATCTAGTGAGAGAAAGCTGGTAGGCCTACAGTTTACCTGGAGTTTACCTGGAGAGAGTTTCGGGGGTCAACGCCCCCGCGGCCCGGTCTGTGACCAGGCCTCCTGGTGGATCAGCGCCTGATCAACCAGGCTGTTGCTGCTGGCTGCACGCAAACCAACGAGAGCCACAGCCGGTGATCAGGAACTGCTTTAGGTGCTTGTCCAGTGCCAGCTTGAAGACTGCCCGGGGTCTGTTGGTAATCCCCTTATGTGTGCTGGGAGGCAGTTGAACAGTCTCGGCCCCTGACACTTATTGTATGGTCTCTTAACGTGCTAGTGACACCCTGCTTTTCATTGGGGGGATGGGCATGGGCTGCCAAGGGCTTTTGTTTCGTAGTGAGTGATTTTCGGGTGCAAGTTCGGTTTCTAGTCCCTCTAGGTTTTCCAGGTGTATATAATCATGTATTCTCCCTCCTGCGTTCCAGGGAATACAGGTTTAGAAACCTCAAGCGCTCCCAGTAATTGAGGTGTTTTTTTCTCCGTTATGCGCCCGTTTAAAGTTCTCTGTCCCTTTTCTAGGTCGGCATTTCACCTGCTTGAAAGGTGCTGTTAGAGTGCAGCAATATTCCAGCCATAGATAGAACAAGTGACTGAAGAGTGTCTCATGGGCTTGGCCTCCCCTAGTTTTGAAGGTTCTCATTATCCCTCCTGTCATTTTTCTAGCAGATGCGATTGATACAATGTTTATGGTCCCTTTAAGGTGAGATTTCCTCGACATAATCACTCCCAGGTCTTTGACGTTGGTGTTTCGCTCTATTTTGTGGCGAATTGTTTTGTACTCTGATGAAGATTTTAAAATTTTCCCCATGTTTACCATATTGGTAATTGAAATTTCTCATCGTTGAACTTCATATTGTTTTCTGCAGCCCACTGAAAGATTGGTTGATGTCGCCTGGAGCCTTGCAGTGTCTGCAATGGAAGAACTGTCATGCAGATTCGGGTGTCCATCTGCAAAGGAAGACACGGTGCTGTGGCTGACATCCTTGTCTATGTCGGATATGAGGATGAGGAACAAGATGGGAGCTAGTACTGTGCCTTGTGGAACAGAGCTTTTCACCGTAGCTGCCTCGGGGCTTTACTCTGTTGACGACTACTCTCTGTGTTCTGTTAGTGAGGAAATTATAGATCCATCGACCAACTTTTCCTGTTATTCCTTTAGCGCGCATTTTGTGCGCTATTTCGCCATGGTCACACTTGTCGAAGGCTTTTGCAAAGTCTGTATATATTACATCTGCATTCTTTTTGTCTTCTAGTGCATTTAGGACCTTGTCGTAGTGATCCAGTTGTTGAGACAGACAGGAGGACCTGTTCTAAACCCCTTGTTGCCCCGGGTTGGGGTAACTGATGGGTTTCTAGAAAGGGGTGGTGATCTTGCTTCTTAGGACCCTTTCAAAAATTTTTATGATATGGGATGTTAGTGCTATTGGTCTGTAGTTCTTTGCTGTTGCTTTACTGCCCCCCTTTTTGGAGTGGGGCTATTTTCTGTTGTTTTTAGTAATGAGGGACCCCCCCGTGTCCAAAGCTCCTCTCCATGGATGGAAAGGCTCGTGATAGGGGCTTCTTGCAGTTCTTGATGAACACAGAGTTCCATGAGTTGGCCCTGGGGCAGAGTGCATGGCATGTCATTTTTTCGCCTGTTCGAAGTCATTTGGCGTCAGGATAACATCGGATAGGCTTGTGTTAAACAAATTTTGTGGCTCTCTCATAAAAAATTCATTTTGATCTTCGACTCCCCAGTTGGTTAGCGGCTTGCTAAAAACTGAGTCATATTGGGACTTGAGTAGCTCACTCATTTCCTTGCTGTCATCTGTGTAGGACCCATCTTGTTTAAGTAGGGGCCAATTACTGGACGTTGTTCTCGTTTTGATTTGGCATAGGAGAAGAAATACTTTGGGTTTTCTTTCGATTTCATTTATGGCTTTTAGTTTTCCCGCGATTCCTGACTCCTAAAGGATTTTTTAGCTTAAGTTCGATGCTTGCTATTTCTCTGACCAGTGTCTCCCTGCGCATTTTGATATATTGACCTTTTTAGCCCCTCTGTTATTTTTTTTCCGTCGCCTGTAAAGGGGAGCGCCTGTCTCTTTCTATTTTTCATCTACTCCTCCTTTTTCTTAGAGGAATAAGCCCTTTTGCATAAATCGAGTGCCCACCGAGTTAATCTGTTCTAGGCATAAGTTTGGGTCTGTGTTGCTTAGTATATCTTCCCAGCTTATATCGGTTAGGACTTGGTTTACTTGGTCCCACTTTATGTTTTTGTTATTGAAGTTGAATTGGTGAATGCTCCCCCTGTACTAGTCTCATTTTGTCGGTCTGGGGCTCCACGCATACATGTTGAACCTCAATTATGTTGTGATCTGAGTATATTGTTTTTGATATGGTGACAATTTTTATCAGATCATCATTGTTAGTGAAGATGAGGTAGTGTATTCTCCAGTCTAGTAGGCTCTATTATTTGCTGGTTTAAAATTGTTTTTTGTGCAGAGATTTTTAAAAGTCGTGTGAGTGTGAGTTTTCATCGAGCTGCCTCCTGGTGTTATTACTGCAACAATATTATTTGCTATATTCCTCCATTTTAGGTGCCTTAAGTTGAAATCCCCCAGGAGCAAGATGTTGGGTGCAGGAGCTGGAAGATTTTCCAGACAGTGGTCAATTTTTTTTAAAAGCTGTTCCCGGAATTGCTGGGATGTTGATCCCGGGGGCTTGTTTGACTACCACAATGACTAGGTTTTTGGGTTTTCGAAAAATTTTTGCTAAAACTTCCACTACGTCATTTGAGGCATTAAGCAGTTCTGTGCAAACAAGTGACTCTGCAATGTACAGGCCAAGAATGGGTCTATGTGGTCAGTGTGCGCAGTATAAAAAAAATCCTGCAGCACACAGTGCATAATGAGAAAAATAAAACTTTGTGTTTTTGGATTAAAACAGTGACTTTGCACTGTATTTTCGTATGGTATTTATTGTTGTATTCTAGGTTTCCTGTTCTCATTGTATAGAATGGAAAACATATTACAGAAATTGAGATGATTTTGACTGGTTTTACAATGAAAAGTACCTTGAAATTGAGCTCAAAGTAGTAAAAATGTTCGATTTTTACCAAAGTTCAAAAGTAAACAAATCATGCTAAGCGTCCAATACACGTCAACTGGTGAGTCTAATATTCTTTTACAAGTGCGTCAATATTATTTATACCATTTCTACACTAATGCAGTAGTCTACATAACAGTAAATCTTCTATTTTTTGTGAGAATAAAAATTCAAAATGGAAAGCAAAAGAATGTAAGATGGGCATGGGGATGTAACTAATGAACAGAGGAAATGTTATTTTAGTGCCAGGAATGTCTTTCTTGTTTATTCTGGACCCTATTTGGAAATTGGCATCTTTTGAAATTTGTGTGAAATTGGCAAAATTGCTCAATTCTGAGCACTGTATTGGATAGTTGAAATCGGTAAATTGGTGGTTTCTTGTACTCATTCGTTAGATTGTTATGCAGAGCATTTTCGTGCAAATTAGGTCAATTTTGTTAAAGGAAGCTATGCAGTTGACTAACACCCAGGTACGTACCCATTTTACTGATGGTGAACATTGGACAGCAGGTATGATAAGGAAATACATCTTATTAATCTACATTATGTACTTTCATATACCCATTACACATTATAAAAAAAAATTATAAAAAAATTAATTGGTACGTTATGTATGTACATTGGTTAGCATGCTCAATTAACACCTAAGAGGACGTGGAGTTGAACCACACATGAGTAGACATATGGGCAAGACTACTATCACCTACCAAACCTTTTAGGGCTATAAACCTATTCTTTATTTATTTATTTATTATTTTTTATTTGGACATGATACATAGTTGTACAAAGAAATATAGTGATTGGGTGTACATGCCAAAAGCTCCTTGTATGCAGAACATTATGGGCAGGCTTAAAATTAACTTAAGATTAACTAAGCAATGATATATCCAGTGGTAAAAATTACAGTAAACAAATTACAACATGAAGTACAAAAGAGTATTTCAAGTAAGTAGCATTAAAGTTGTACAATTTGTAGCATAACAATGTATAATATAATCGAATCAGATCGAGTAAAATTAATGATTTGAAGTGCAGAAACAGGTCATATGGTCATTAGATGAGTTACGGTGCATTCAAGAGAATGGAGTATTCTATTAGATAATGTAATTAAAAAAAAACATAGTTTAATAAGGTCACAGGTTATACATTTATGAGATTCAGTTATTCAGTATTTATTTAGTTGTGGGTGAGTAAGTGGTTTTTAAGAAGAGTCTTGAATTGATAAACAGACAGTATTTCTTTTATATTCATAGGTAATGAATTCCAGATTTTTGGGCCTTTTATGTGAATTGAGTTTTTACAGTGTGAGATGGACACGAGGAACATCAAAGAGTGATCTGTGCCTTGTGTTATGGTCATGTGTTCTGTTGAGGTTGGTAAGGAGAAGTTTCAGGGAAGGTTTTAAGGGCTCTTTTAAGTTTTTCTAATATAGACTCTTCAATATTAAGTGAGTTATGTGATAGAGACAGTTATATTTTGTGTATATGGGGATGAAGTATTTCTTTTTTGGTAACTCATAAAAGTAACTCAACCTAACTCAAGTAGGTTTACTTAGGTAATTAAGTAAGTTTATTTAGGTACAGGTACACATAACTCCAATTTTCATATATAGCAACATAGGTGTACACTACCTAGAATAACCCAAAAAACATACCTCTGTGGCCTGGTGGCTAACGCTCTCACTTCACACTGCGAGGGCCTGGGTTCGATTCCCAACCAGAGTAGAAACATTGGGTGTGTTTCTTTCAACCTATTGTCTATGTTCCCCACCAGTAAAATGGGTACCTGGGTGTCAGTCGACTGGTGTGGGTTGCATCCTGGGACACTGACCTAATTTGCCCGAAATGCTGAGCATAACAAGGGGCTTTCTATACAGTAGTATGTCACTGATGTCAGCTAGGACTGTATACCATGTACATGTACTTGTAGTAAAATAAGGATATTAATGTTAAGTTGCGATTTTGTAGCCTACAATGGATGGGTTTGCTACATACACAAAAAAAAATATAACTGTTTCCATTGCACAATAAATTCAATATTTTAGAATTTACATAATAGAATACTGATTAATTCAAAACTGAGACCACTAACCTCAATTGTTTTTATTAATTATTTAATTACTACTACTGTAATATTTAGTGAGAAGTGTTAAACCTGTAGGGGTCATACAGTGCCTAGAGTATGGTAGGCAACTTGGTTCGATCCAAGAAATGGGAGGACTGGCCCAGTTCCTTGGATCAAAAGACTTCCATTGACATTAAGGGGAAATAAATTTAATTATAATAAAAAATATTTATTTCATTTCTAATACACAATACAAATAGTAATAATTGCTATTCATTCAAAATTATTATATTCTGAATGTGATTTTAATAAAATTCACGAGGAACACTAAACCCATAAGGACCATATATTATTATTATAATCAAGGGGGAAGCGCTAAACCCGGAGGATTATACAGCGCCTGGGGGGGGGATATGTGGAAGGCATTCAGGCTTAATTCGGGGAACTGGAGCACAGATCCAATTCCCTAAATCAAGAGCCCCTCACCAACATCAAGGAACCTTCGTTGAGGGGTAAGGACCATATAGAACCTGGCGGAACCGGGAGGCAATGAGGCTCGCTCCATGGAAAAGCAGATCAGGTTCAATTAAGTAGATCAAGAGCCTGGTACCGATATCAAGGTCCCTTGAGGGAGCTGAAACGTGTAAAATCCTTTTTGTTGCCACAGTAGAGATGAAATTGAAGATGCAAGACGATGGTTGGAGTGACGAGATGAATACCGTATTAGAGATCATTGTTACGTTACTGTGATTGTTAACACAGCAACATAACCACCTCCCCAGCAACCTATGTACAGTACACACACACACACACAATGTATGATTCATTAACTGATAAAGATGACATGTAAAAAAGATAAGAGAACCTGAGCAGCGGCGTCCACGTCGACCCTGACTTGTTTACACCACAGCTGTGACCGCCCCCTACCCCCTGGGGGCGCCCCTCCCCATGAGGGGGACTTCCCTCCTCCCTACTGGAGGCGGCCCACCAACCAAAGGGGTTAAGAAGATAAGATTTCGTTCGGATTTTTAACCCCGGAGGGTTAGCCACCCAGGATAACCCAAGAAAGTCAGTGCGTCATCGAGGACTGTCTAACTTATTTCCATTGGGGTCCTTAATCTTGTCCCCCAGGATGCGACCCACACCAGTCGACTAACACCCAGGTACCTATTTGCTGCTAGGTGAACAGGACAATAGGTGTAAGGAAACGTGTCGGAATTTCCACCAGCCGGGAATCGAACCCGGGCCCTCCGTGTGTGAAGCGGGAGCTTTAGCCACCAGACCACCGGGCCACCTCACCTAATGATGCAATTATAAAAATGCTAGATCTGCTTTACACAGCATTGGAAAATATGCTATCTGTGCTTGGGGTTCAACTGCAGCAACACACCTAAAGCCAATAATAACCCAACAAAAAGCTGCAGTAAGAATAATCACTAAATCCCATCCCTGGCAACCCCCCCCCCACTCTTCATAGATCTAAACCAGCCGGGCTGTGGCTCGTACGTTGGTTTGCGTGCAGCCAGCAGCAACAGCCTGGTTGATCAGGCTCTGATCCACCAGGAGGCCTGGTCACAGACCGGGCCGCGGGGGCGTTGACCCCCAGAACTCTCTCCAGGTAAACTCCAGTACATCCACACTTACTACTGTGCAATCTACATCTACAGGACCTTAAATTCCAATATTAACCTTGACCTAAAACGTTTTCTTGATAGTTGCGACAGAATCCACAGGCATAACACCAGACACAAACATCTCTACGACATTCCCCGTGTCCGACTAAACCTTTACAAAAATTCAATGTATGTCAAAGGCCCTAAAATCTGGAAACACCCTACCTGAAAATTCTAAAACTGCAGACACATTCATCACCTTCAAAACTACCATCAGAAAACATCTTATCTCCCTGATACACCCCGTCAACTAACTACACGAATACCACCTGGTGGTTCACACTTACACTCACTCACCCATTTGACCATAAACAGAAATATCAATCTCAATCTCAAAATAATGAATCTTAACTAGTCATAAGTTGGCCTGTGAGACTCCAATACTGAAACTATGTATAGTGCCAAAACAAAAGCATTCATATTGCTAAACTCACAAACTAGTATTTAGTCACTTAGCCATAATACCAACTTACCTCATAATTTTGTAATATTTTAAACTTAAGATTTAATTTAAGTCTGCCTGAAATGCCTAGTCATGCTAGGTGTTCTAGTGGTACACTCTGTAATTATTATTTTACTACATGTAAACCACACAATAACCAAATTCTGTAAACTCAGCATTGTAATCCTTATAGAGAATAAACTTTGAATTTGAATTTGAATAAGGTACAAAACACAGCCCGGCTGGTCAAGTACTAACTCAATTTTAATCTGTCCAGTTTCCTCTTGAAGACAGCCAGGGGTCTATTGGTAATCCCCCTTATGTATGCTGAGAATCTGTTAAACCACCCTGGGCCCCTGACACTTATTGTGTTTTCTCATAGTGTACTCACGGCACCCCTGCTTTTCAAAGGTGCACCGATTATTTTTATGAGCCAAAATATTGATGAGAGTGATTGCCTCTTCACGGAGTATGAATTAGATAATGCATTAACTAAAGGTCGATCAACTGCTCCTGGAGAGGGTGGTATAACCTATGGTATTCTCAGAACTCTAAGGCATGTGCCTGATAACCCTTTGTTGGCACTGTATAATATCAGTTTCATTGAGGGCGTTCTTCCTACTTACTGGACCAATAGTCTCATTGCGCCTATCCCTAAGCCCCAACAGCCTGATACATTTAGACAGGTCTCCTTAACTAGTTGTATTTGTAAAATTTTTGAAAGAATGATACTTAACAGACTGTACTACAGAATCAGACACCAACTTTCCCCCTACCTCTATGGGTTCATGAAAGGTAAAAGTGTGCAGCACTGTATTTCCACCTTTCTCACTGCACACATCTCTACTAGATTTACCACATTACTTGATCTAAAATCTGCATTTGATATCACGAACAGAACCGTTATACTACATAAACTAGCCAAAATGAATATTGGTGGTAGCTTACTCTGCTGGATAATAGGATACCTGTCAAATAGAGTATCCTCTGTTCTTCATCAAGGCTTTAGAAGTGAGTCTAAAGAAATGTCCTTAGGTACACCGCAGGGAGGAGTTCTTAGTCCCATGCTATTTAATATTCTGATTAATGCTCTCCTGAAGATATAGATTGCACGGTAGTAAGTGTGGATGTTCTGAACAGGGAGTAAGTTTAGATCTCTGAAGAGTGGGGGGTATGTTGCCAGGGATGGGATTTAGTGATTATTCTTACTGCGGCTTTTTGTTGGGTTATTATTGGCTTTAGGTGTGTTGCTGCAGTTGATCCCCAAGCACAAATAGCATAGGTGAGGTATGGATAAATGAGTGAATGGTATAGTGTGAGAAGGGCAGTTTGCGGCACGTAGTATCGTATCTAGGAGAGGATCCCAACCGTTTTGGATACTTTTTTTGTTATGTGTGGGATATGGGTGCTGAAATTCAGGTTGTTGTCGAGGTATAGGCCTAGGAACTTGCCCTCGTTATGTCTGGCAATTAGAGTATTGTCGATCTTAATGTTAAGTTGCGCAACACCTGCTCTGCTACCAAACATAATATAGTAGGTTTTGTCAGTGTTAAGTGTAAGTTTATTGGCTGTCATCCAATCCCATATTTTGAGCAGCTCCTCGTTGACAATGGTGTTGAGGGTGGCAAGATTTGGGTGAGAGATGACATAGGTCGTGTCGTCAGCAAAGAGAATGGGTTTCAGGTGCTGGGATACATTTGGAAGATCATTGATGTAAATGAGGAAGAGCAGGGGACCAAGCACACTTCCCTGCGGCACTCCAGTATTAAGTGGCCGTGTCTTTAATGGTGACATACTGATTCCTATTAGTAAGGTAGGATTTGAAATATGCAAGCGCATGGCCTCTTATACCATAATGGTCAAGTTTGTGGAGTAGGATGCCGTGGTCGACTGTGTCAAAAGCTTTTCATAGGTCAATAAAAATTCCTAGTGGATATTCCTTATTTTCCAATGCTGTGTAAAGCAGATCTAGCATTTTTATAATTGCATCATTAGTACTTTTATTTTTCCTGAAACCAAATTGGCAGGGGTTGAGTATGTTTTGTGCCGTTATAAATGAATATAGTCTCCTGTGCACGAGTTTCTCGAAGATTTTTGATAACAATGGTATTGGCCTATAGTTGTTCACATCTGTAGGGTCACCACCTTTATGTATTGGTGTAACTCTATTGGACGACGACCTACTTACATAAGTGGCAGGTCCCACTGTGATCCCACCTCCTCCTGCTACGCCTCACCTGACTACAGTATATAAGCCACGTCTACGGCCCTATGCTGTACATTCTACAAGATTGATGGACTGAACACATCGACTCAAGGCTGAGGGACTGATTACCTCATACTCCTCCCCTCCTTATATCTTCTGCTTTGTATTGGACTGATGAAGCCACTGTGTGGCGAAAAGTTTCTTCAATAAAGATTCCCATGTGTTGCACAAGTGTCTCAATTCTTCAGGGTATCCGGTAAATGGCACCGATTGTTACAGGCGTCTTAAGGTTTTTTACAATAAAATTAGCAAAAATGTACTCCCCATATTCATCACTAAAGGAAGTGGTGCTAATACAAGATAGTTGGTTAGAGTAATAGACTGCAATACCACCCCCAACTTGGTATTGTCTTCAATTGCTATGGATCCCATCACACATTGGATTACTCCTCATGATAAAGTTGATATGTTAGCCAAGAAGAGTACTCAGAAGGAGAATGTAGAATATAACTTTGGTATATCTGTGTCTAGCATTAGGAATAATATTAGAAGAGAAGTAAAAATGAAAATGATTGTAATAGGAATGCAGTTAGAAGCCTGAGTAGATCTATAACCCACTATGATAACATGAACATAGATAAGTATGTTTATGGAGCAACTTGCAATGTGAACAGACCGACTGATGTTGTAATGGCCAGGCTTAGTCTTGGTTACAAGTACTTCTGGCAGTTTGGGAGACACACAGATGATGATCAAACTAAATGAAAATTATATGATCAGGCATGTGGTCACTCTCTTGAACACTATGTGCTTAATTGTCCACTTATTGAGGAATACAGAGATAGTATGATAACCTATGTGACATGTCAAAGTATCTTATTAATGAAAATAAGATACCAAATATACTAAGCAATTTTTCTGAATTTGCTTGTAACAGATAAGTGAACTATAGATATGTAGATATAAATCCATATGTACTCCTGTTAACCCTTTTGGGGCCTAGGTCCTAGGCCTTTTGTGTGTCCATATGCTCTTCCGCTACCGTCCACAGGATGGATATGGGGTGCACAATAAACTAGCCACTTCGGTAGCAAAATCTAATCTCTGGGTGCATCGAGAGTGACGCCCAACCATGTGTGAGACGGATGAACCGAAGATAATACATATGATAAAGAGTATGAGGGACAATTTAGACATACTGACCTGAAAGCTCCATTTTGTAGCCCTAGCAGTCACATGGGTCAGTTCCTCCTGATATGAGAGTATTAAAGAGAAGAGGAGTGAGAACTGACCCCTGGGGCACGCCCATGTGCCGGGCCAGAACCAGAGGTGAAACCTCCGGCAAAATTGAAACTTGCAGCCCTCAAGATAACTACTGTGGAAAATTAAATTTACCTGGATGTATCTCATTAGATACATACCAGTAAATAGTAACAAAGATAATTATTATTTATCAAAGTTACATAGACAAGTAGGAATTTTGAGACACCTATGTCGCAAAAAATGTCCCCCTTCGATACCTACTACTGTCATATCCACAAATCACTCTTGACCTATATTAATTTCAAATGAAATATACATTACCAGGAATTATGGTAAATATTAATATAAATTTGTGGACTGTATGTTAAAATTAATAAATGATTACATAAACACATTTATATAACAGAAGGAGAATTTATAATCATAACACTCACCAATTAATCTGGAGATTACGGTGTGTCATGTACAGAAACCCCCTCTGCCTATTTATGAAGAAAAACTGGCCAGAATTCTAACATAAATTAGACACTTATCTGAGGTTCCTGGAGCTGTCCTGTCCATCTGCTTAATGCTCACGTTATGCAGGACTGCACATCCAACAATTTCGGCTCCTATTTGAGAAGTTTTAAGCCCAATATAACCCCTAGAGTGACGACAATTATGCACATTTCACTAGTGTGCTTGTATCACATTCAAAAACAATGGCATCTCCTCCCTGCTCCTCAGCGCAGGCGCAGAGCTTCCCTCGCTGGTTCCATTTTTCATTTACAAATTAATTTTTATTAAATACAATGTATTACACTAATTTTCATTAAAAATACGCTGGATTTTTCGGAAAATACGTTATTTTCCACAACTACTGTAGTTTTGAAAAGGTTTTATGTATGTTACTGCATTCTCGAAACCCCATCGAAATCCCACCTTAGCCTGGCGGCAAAAGCTCTCGCTTCACACGGTGAGTGTTCGGGTTCGATTCCTGGTGAAGGGGTGGAAACATTGAGCGTATTTCCTTACGCCAGCTTGCGTGCAGCCAGCAGTAACAGCCTGGTTGATCAGACCCTGATCCACCACGAGGCCTGGTCTCAGACCGGGCCACGGGGGCCTTGACCCCCAAAACCCTCTCCAGGTAAACTGCAGGTAAACACCAGTTGTCCATGTTCACCCATCAGTAATAATGGGTAACTGGGTGTTAGTCGACTGGTGTGGGTCGCATCCTGGGACAAAACTGAACTAATTTGCCCGAAATGTTCTGCATAATATCAAAAACAATATACTCAGATCACAACATAATTCAGGTTCAGACATGTATGTGTGGAGCCCCAGACCGACATAATGAGACTAGTCACGAGGGAGCTTTCACCAAATTCAACTTCAATAACAAAAACATAAAGTGGGACCAAGTAAACCAAGTCCTAACCGATATAAGCTGGGAAGATATACTAAGCAACACAGACCCCAACTTATGCCTAGAACAGATTAACTTGGTGGCACTCGATGTATGCACAAGGCTTATTCCTCTAAGAAAAAGGAGGAGTAGATGTAAAATAGAAAGAGACAGGCGCTCCCTTTACAGGCGACGGAAAAGAATAACAGAGCGGCTAAAAGAGGTCAATATATCTGAAATGCGTAGGGAGACACTGGTCAGAGAAATAGCAAGCATCGAACTTAAGCTAAAGGAATCTTACAGGAGTCAGGAATCGTGGGAAGAACTAAAAGCCATAAATGAAATCAAAGAAACCTTAAGTATTTCTTCTCCTATGCCAAATCAAAGTCGAGAACAACGTCCAGTATTGGGCCCCTACTTAAACAAGATGGGTCCTACACAGATGACAGCAAGGAAATGAGTGAGCTACTCAAGTCCCAATATGACTCAGTTTTTAGCAAGCCGCTAACCAGACTGAGAGTCGAAGATCAAAATGAATTTTTTATGAGAGAGCCACAAAATTTGATTAACACAAGCCTATCCGATGTTATCCTGATGCCAAATGACTTCGAACAGGCGATAAATGGCATGCCCATTCACTCTGCCCCAGGGCCAGACTCATGGAACTCCGTGTTCATCAAGAACTGCAAGAAGCCCCTATCACGAGCCTTTTCCATCCTATGGAGAGGGAGCATGGACACGGGGGTCGTCCCACAGTTACTAAAAATAACAGACATAGCCCCACTCCACAAAGGGGGCAGTAAAGCAACAGCAAAGAACTACAGACCAATAGCACTAACATCCCATATCATAAAAATCTTTGAAAGGGTCCTAAGAAGCAAGATCACCACCCATCTAGAAACCCATCAGTTACACAACCCAGGGCAACATGGGTTTAGAACAGGTCGCTCCTGTCTGTCTCAACTATTGGATCACTACGACAAGGTCCTAAATGCACTAGAAGACAAAAAGAATGCAGATGTAATATATACAGACTTTGCAAATGCCTTCGACAAGTGTGACCATGGCGTAATAGCGCACAAAATGCGTGCTAAAGGAATAACAGGAAAAGTCGGTCGATGGATCTATAATTTCCTCACTAACAAAATACAGAGAGTAGTCGTCAACAGAGTCAAGTCCGAGGCAGCTACGGTGAAAAGCTCTGTTCCACAAGGCACAGTACTGGCTCCCATCTTGTTTCTCATCCTCATATCCGACATAGACAAGGATGTCAGCCACAGCTGACAGTCTTCCTTTGCAGATGACACCCGAATCTGCATGACAGTGTCTTCCATTGCAGACACTGCAAGGCTCCAGGCGGACATTAACCAAATCTTTCAGTGGGCTGCAGAAAACAATATGAAGTTCAACGATGAGAAATTTCAATTACTCAGATATGGTAAACACGAGGAAATTTAATCTTCATCAGAGTACAAAACAAATTCTGGCCACAAAATAGAGCGAAACACCAACGTCAAAGACCTGGGAGTGATCATGTCGGAGGATCTCACCTTCAAGGACCATAACATTGTATCAATCGCATCTGCTAGAAAAATGACAGGATGGATAATGAGAACCTTCAAAACTAGGGAGGCCAAGCCCATGATGACACTCTTCAGGTCACTTGTTCTATCTAGGCTGGAATATTGCTGCACACTAACAGCACCTTTCAAGGCAGGTGAAATTGCTGACCTAGAAAATGTACAGAGAACCTTCATGGCGCGCATAACGGAGATAAAACACCTCAATTACTGGGAGCGCTTGAAGTTCCTAAACCTGTATTCCCTGGAATGCAGGTGAGAGAGATACATGATTATATACACCTGGAAAATCCTAGTGGGGAAACAAGTGTAGTCAAAGATAAGATAAAACCTATATTGCAAACTAGAAATACCACAGGAAATAGCAAACAAGAGGACTCCACTAGCAATAGTGAGGATATATTACCAAAAACAACTGGTGGGAGCTCCATTGTTGGTGCTAGGGAGGATAGGAATAAGACAGGGAAACATGCACCAACAGGGAATACAGTCACAGAAACCCAAGGCAAACGGAAACCAAGCCTGTGCACATACTATGCACTTGGTATCTGCAGACATGGGAAATCTGGAAAAACACACGGGACGTGCAACTATGACCACCCTAGAAAATGCCATGCCCATATGACAACAGGAAAATGCAAACTCCCTTCCTGTAAGCTTTTTCACCCTGAAATGTGTACCTCTTCAGTACAGGGAAGACTGTGCTGTAATTTAAATTGCCAGGCACACCATCTAAAGGGTACAAAAAGATACAAAACATCCAGGCCATGGAAAAACCTGGGTAGCCACAGCCACTCAAGAGGGAGAGGCTTTTTAGTGCCAGAAAGGAAAAAAAAACTGGCAGGAAATGGCAGAAATCGTACACCAAATCCAGTCATTCCTGGAGTGGAACCACAGTCGATGGCCTCCACTCCAAACCAACAGATACAGATACTAATGCCGGAAAAAAAATCCCCCCCCCCCAGTACCAACAATACCACCAATCCGATGACATTCTTCTTTGTAAATATACAGGGTCTAAAGCCAGCAACAAACAACAAAATACCTTTCATCCGTGGACTGCTTGCAGAGGCAAAGGCAATGTTCGCGGCTTTCACTGAGACCCACATAAAGGATCACTTGGACAACGAAATATGGATCCCAGGTTACAACCTATACAGATGTGACAGAGTGAACAGGCAAAAGAGGGGGGGGGGGGGTTGGCCTGTACATTGCAGAGTCACTTGTTTGCACAGAACTGCTAAATGCCTCAAATGATGTAGTGGAAGTTTTAGCAGTAAAGGTTGAGAACCAAAACCTAGTCATTGTGGTAGTCTACAAGCTTCCGGATGCAACATCCCAGCAATTCCAGGAACAGCTGTTAAAAATTGACCACTGTCTGGAAAATCTTCCAGCTCCTGCACCCAACATCTTGCTCCTGGGGGATTTCAACTTAAGGCACCTAAAATGGAGGAATATAGCAAATAATATTGTTGCAGTAATAACACCAGGAGGCAGCTCTGATGAAAACACACTCGAGCTTTTAAATCTCTGCACAAAATTCAATTTAAACCAGCAAATAATAGAGCCTACTAGACTGGAGAATACACTAGACCTCATCTTCACTAACAATGATGATCTGATAAGAAATGTCACCATATCAAAAACAATATACTCAGATCACAACATAATTGAGGTTCAGACATGTATGCGTGGAGCCCCAGACCGACATAATGAGACTAGTCACGAGGGAGCATTCACCAAATTCAACTTCAATAACAAAAACATAAAGTGGGGACCAAGCAAACCAAGTCCTAACCGATATAAGCTGGGAAGATACACTAAGCAACACAGACCCCAACTTATGCCTAGAACAGATTAACTTGGTGGCACTCGATGTATGCACAAGGCTTATTCCTCTAAGAAAAAGGAGGAGTAGATGTAAAATAGAAAGAGACAGGCGCTCCCTTTACAGGCGACGGAAAAGAATAACAGAGCGGCTAAAAGAGGTCAATATATCTGAAATGCGTAGGGAGACACTGGTCAGAGAAATAGCAAGCATCGAACTTAAGCTAAAGGAATCTTATAGGAGTCAGGAATCGCGGGGAAGAACTAAAAGCCATAAATGAAATCGAAAGAAACCCAAAGTATTTCTTCTCTTATGCCAAATCAAAGTCGAAAACAAAGTCCAGTATTGGGCCCCTACTTAAACAAGATGGGTCCTACACAGATGACAGCAAGGAAATGAGTGAGCTACTCAAGTCCCAATATGACTCAGTTTTTAGCAAGCCGCTAACCAGACTGAGAGTCGAAGATCAAAATGATTTTTTTATGAGAGAGCCACAAAATTTGGTTAACACAAGCCTATCCGATGTTATCCTGACGCCAAATGATTTCGAACAGGCGATAAATGACATGCCCATGCACTCTGCCCCAGGGCCAGACTCATGGAACTCCGTGTTCATCAAGAACTGCAAGAAGCCCCTATCACGAGCCTTTTCCATCCTATGGAGAGGGAGCATGGACACGGGGGTCGTCCCACAGTTACTAAAAACAACAGACATAGCCCCACTCCACAAAGGGGGCAGTAAAGCAACAGCAAAGAACTACAGACCGATAGCACTAACATCCCATATCATAAAAATCTTTGAAAGGGTCCTAAGAAGCAAGATCACCACCCATCTAGAAACCCATCAGTTACACAAACCCAGGGCAACATGGGTTTAGAACAGGTCGCTCCTGTCTGTCTCAACTATTGGATCACTACGACAAGGTCCTAAATGCACTAGAAGACAAAAAGAATGCAGATGTAATATATACAGACTTTGCAAAAGCCTTCGACAAGTGTGGCCATGGCATAATAGCGCACAAAATGTGTGCTAAAGGAATAACAGGAAAAGTCGGTCGATGGATCTATAATTTTCTCACTAACAGAACACAGAGAGTAATCGTCAACAGAGTAAAGTCCGAGGCAGCTACGGTGAAAAGCTCTGTCCACAAGGCACAGTACTCGCTCCCATCTTGTTCCTCATCCTCATATCCGACATAGACAAGGATGTCAGCCACAGCACCGTGTCTTCCTTTGCAGATGACACCCGAATCTGCATGACAGTGTCTTCCATTGCAGACACTGCAAGGCTCCAGGTGGACATCAACTAAATCTTTCAGTGGGCTGCAGAAAACAATATGAAGTTCAACGATGAGAAATTTCAATTACTCAGATATGGTAAACACGAGGAAATTAAATCTTCATCAGAGTACAAAACAAATTCTGGCCACAAAATAGAGCGAAACACCAACGTCAAAGACCTGGGAGTGATCATGTCGGAGGATCTCACCTTCAAGGACCATAACATTGTATCAATCGCATCTGCTAGAAAAATGACAAGATGGATAATGAGAACCTTCAAAACTAGGGAGGCCAAGCCCATGATGACACTCTTCAGGTCACTTGTTCTATCTAGGCTGGAATATTGCTGCACACTAACAGCACCTTTCAAGGCAGGTGAAATTGCTGACCTAGAAAATGTACAGAGAACCTTCACGACGCACATAAAGGAGATAAAACACCTCAATTACTGGGAGCGCTTGAAGTTCCTAAACCTGTATTCCCTGGAATGCAGGCGGGAGAGATACATGATTATATATACCTGGAAAATCCTAGAGGGACTAGTACCGAACTTGCACACGAAAATCACTCACTACGAAAGCAAAAGACTTGGCAGACGATGCAACATCCCCCAATGAAAAGCAGGGGTGTCACTAGCACGTTAAGAGACCATACAATAAGTGTCAGGGGCCCGAGACTGTTCAACTGCCTCCCAGCATACATAAGGGGATTACCAACAGACCCCTGGCAGTCTTCAAGCTGGCACTGGACAAGCACCTAAAGTCAGTTCCTGACCAGCCGGGCTGTGGCTCGTACGTTGGTTTGCGTGCAGCCAGCAGCAACAGCCTGGTTGATCAGGCTCTGATCCACCAGGAGGCCTGGTCACAGACCGGGCCGCGGGGGCGTTGACCCCCGGAACTCTCTCCAGGTAAACTCCAGGTAATATTCAATTCAATTCAATTCAAAGTTTATTCTCTATAAGGATTACAATGCTGAGTTTACAGAAATTTGGTTATTGTGTGGTTTACATGTAGCAAAATTGTGATTACAGAGTGTACCACTAGAACGCTTAGCATGGCTAGGCATTTCGGGCAGACTTAGTTTTATTCTTAATTGTAAAATATTACAAATTATGAGGTAAGTTGGTATTATGGCTAAGTGACTAAATACTAGTTTGTGAGTTTAGCAATGTGAATGCTTTTGTTTTGGCACAGTACATAGTTTCAGTATTGGAGTATCACAGGATTCATTTTTTTTAAGATTGAGATTAATATTTCTGTTTATGGTCAAATGAGTGAGTGAGTGTAAGTGTGAACCACCAGGTGTATTCGTGTAGTTAGTTGACGGGTGTATCAGGGAGATAAGATGTTTTCTAATGGTAGTTTTGAAGGTGATGAATGGGGTCTGCAGTTCTAGGTTCTCAGGTAGGGTATTCCAATTTTAGGGCCTTTGACATACATTGAATTTTTGTAAAGGGGTTTAGTCGGACACGGGGAATGTCGTAGGATGTTTGTGTCTGGTGTTATGCCTGTGGGTTCTGTCACAACTATCAAGAAAACGTTTTAGGTCAAGGTTGATATTAGTTTAAGGCCCTGTAGATGTAGATTGCACGTAGTAAGTGTGGATGTACTGAACTGGGAGTAAGTTTAGGTCTATGAAGAGTGGGGGGGTGTGTTGCCAGGGAGGGGGATTTAGTGATTATTCTTACTGCAGTTTTTTTGTTGGGTTATTATTGGCTTTAGGTGAGTGCTGCAGTTGATCCCCAAGCACAAATAGCATAGGTGAGGTAGGGGATAAATAAGTGAGTGGAAATAGTGTGAGAAGGGCATTTTGCGGCATGTAGTATCGTATCTTGGAGAGGATCCCAACCGTTTTGGATACTTTTTGGGTTATATGCTGGATATGGGTGCTGAAATTCAGGTTGTTGTCAAGGTAAAAAGCCTAGGAATTTGCCCCATTATTTCTGGTAATTAGAGTGTTGTCAATCTTAATGTTAATTTGTGCATCTCCTGCTCTGCTACCAAACATAATATAGTAGGTTTTTTGTCAGTGTTAAGGGGTAAGTTTATTGGCTGTCATCCAATTCGATATTTTAATCAGCTCCTCATTCACAATGGTGTTGAGGGTGGCAAGATTAGGGTGAGAGACGACATAAGTCGTTTTTCATCAGCAAAGAGAATGGGTTTCAGGTGTTGGGATACGTTTGGAAGGTCATTGATGTATATGAGGAAGAGCAGGGGACCAAGGACATTTCCCTGCGGAATCCAGTATCAAGTGGCCGTGTTGCTGATGCTGTGTCTTTAATGGTGACATATGATACCTATTAGTAATGTAAGATTTAAAAATAAGCAAGCACATGGCCTCTTATACCGAAATGATCAAGTTTGTGGAGTAGGATGTCGTGGTCTACTGTGTCAAAAGCTTTTTCTTAGGTCAATAAAAAATTCCTAGTGAATATTCCTTATTTTCCAATGCTGTGTAAAGCAGATCTAGCATTTTTATGATTGCATCATTAGTGCTTTTATTTTTCCTGAATCCAAATTGGCAGGGGTTGAGTATGTTTTGAGCCGTTATAAATTTAATACAGTCTCCTGTGCACGAGTTTCTCAAAGATTTTGGATAGCAATGGTAAGTTAGATATTGGCCTATAGTTGTTTTAAGTCTGTAGGGTCACCACCTTTATGTTTTGGGTTTGTAACCCTTGCCATCTTGAGTAGTTTCGGAAGGTGCTAGTCTCTATTTGACTTGTTAAAAAGTAATGAAATAGCATGCGAAAGGACATGGGCCCGCTCGCTTGTACAGTAATGGTGGGACATGAGACAGATTCCCGGGAGTTATTTTTAAGTGACTTCATAATCTCAGTGACTTCCGTGGGCTCAGTTGGTGCAAGATAGAAGGAATTAGGGAAATTCCCATCTAGGTATTTCCCCGGCATGGGCATTGGCATGTAGGATTTTACTGGCGAGATTAGATCCTATGGTTGAGAAGAAGTCGTTTATCTTGTTAGCTGTGTCATTGGGATGTAGTGGTGTTTCATTAGGTTTAGTTAGGACAATATCTTGTTTTTTTTCAGTTTGTGGTCCCTACAATCTGAGAGAGTGTTTTCCAGGTCTTTTTTATATCTCCTCTAGTGTCTGTGAATCTACTGGAGTGTATAGTTGTTTGGCTTTCTTAATTACTTTGGTGAGAGCTGATGAATAGTGTTTAAGAATATCTTTGTGTATTAAGCCCTGTCTATATTGCTTTTCATATTGGTTTCTTGTCAATGGATTTCAGAATGGTGCTGGTTAGCCATGGGCAACCAAGCCGTTTGTTTGTGATCTGTTTTGTTTTTATAGGACAATGTTTGTTGTATAGTCTAAGTAATTTGTTAAGAAAAATGTTTTGTCCAGTCATCAGTACCATTGGCCTTGGAGAATTCTGTAGGCCAATCAACAGTTTTCTAGGTCAGCTGTGAACTTTTCCCTTTCTGAGGCCTCGTCATGGGGGTCTAAATGAGACTTTGTTGTATTCAAGTGGTGGTTTACTAATGTTTGTCAGGAGGAAGATAGGGTAATGGTCTGTAGTGCTATCTCTGATTATCCCTGATTTAAGGGGGGCTAGTATATTGGTCCATATGTGGTCTATTATGGTTGCACTTGTCTCAGTGAGCCTGGTTGGTTTAGTTATTGTTGGTATGAGAAGTGTGTTGTTTATATTGTTGATGAAATCAGTTACAGGCTGATCATCTAGTAAGCCAAGGTTGATGTTGAAGTCTCCAGCTAAGAGAAGGTGGCGCTTATTCATTTGTCTGTTTGTTATTAGTGACTTTAATTTCTCACTGAAATTTGGGATGTTTGTAAGGTATCCGGTAAATGGCACCGATTGTTATAGGCGTCTTAAGGTTTTTTACAGTAAAATTAGCAAAAATGTATTCCCCATATTCATCACTAAAGCAAGTGGTGCTAAGACAAGATAATTTTGGTTTGAGTAATAGATTGCAATACCACCCCCAACTTGGTTTGGTCTGCAGTTGTGAATTGCTGTGTATCCTGGTAGAGGGTAGATATCTATTGTGTCCTGCTTAAGGGCCCGGTCTCATTTAAAAATAATGCAGGAGAAGGGTGTCTTTAGTGATTCAAGGAGTGCTAGGAGGTCATCATAGTGTTTGCTTAAGACCTGATGTTGTAGTTAAATACTGATAGACTTTTAAACATTGTTTAGGATAGTGGTGGCTTGTGATGCTGTGTAATAAAGGCAGTTACTTTCCAATAGGTTTTGATTGGGTGTCAGATTTTGGAGGTTTAGATCAGGGTCAACGTGATCAATCATCTTCTAGGTTTAAATTATGGTTTTTATATCCTGAGTTGTGTGTTGAGTTCTAGTACTGATATCGTAGTGGTAGGAAGTTTGGACAAGTAAAATTTGTAGAGTATTTGGTCATGTAGAGTATAGTCACTACTACACATAATGAAGTTGATGTTGTCTATGTGTTTTGCTGGAATGAACTAAAGTACAACTAGGTATAAACTAGTAATATAAAAATACAAATTAAAAATAGAACAAGACTCTCACTTGTAATTGCACTAAGGTCTAATAATGACTTTTGTGGAGTCTATGTTTTGAGCTAGAATGAGCTATAGTACAATAGGTTTAATCTAATAATATAAAAATACAAATTAAAAATAGCACCAGTCTCTCACTAGTAATTGCACTATGGTCTAATATAGTGAATTTGGTATTGACTATGTATTGAGCTAGAAAGAGCTATAGTACAACTAGGTTTAGTCTAATAATATAAAAATACAAATTACAAATAGCACCAGTCTCTCACTAGTAATTGCACTATGGTCTAGTATAGTGAATTTGGTATTGACTATGTATTGAGCTAGAATGACCTAGAGTAAAACTGTGATTAATCTAATAATATAATAAAGTAACAAGACTCTCAATTGTAATTGCACTAAGTGACTTTCTATACAGTAGTATGTCATTGATGTCAGCTAGGACTGTATATCTTGTGCATGTACTTGTAGAAATAAAGATATTATTATTATTATTATTATTATTATTATTATTATTATTATTATTATTATATGATGAGTCCTCTCATGGTGCAGTAGGTAGCATTATAGATCATCCTTGTTAACTTATTTTCTGTTGAATTTGAAATCAAATTTTTGGTTATTCTTGCAGAGTAAAACATGAAGAAAGAGCAGGCAGTTTCTTCTCCTCTATGGTGTACTTGATGAAGGTGTCAGACGTACAGTGCTGTTCAGGCTTCTATTTACCGAATACGTGTTTTTTTTTATATACACGCTAAGAGCTGTTAGCTTACCTCAGCTCATTATAAAAGTCAGCCCTATCTAAGGTATACTACCTCCCCTCCCCCAGGATACCAACCACACCAGTCGACTGACAGAGAGAGATAAGAGAGATAAGATTTCGTTCGGATTTTTAACCCCGGAGGGTTAGCCACCCAGGATAACCCAAGAAAGTCAGTGCGTCATCGAGGACTGTCTAACTTATTTCCATTGGGGTCCTTAATCTTGTCCCCCAGGATGCGACCCACACCAGTCGACTAACACCCAGGTACCTATTTGCTGCTAGGTGAACAGGACAACAGGTGTAAGGAAACGTGTCGAATGTTTCCACCCGCCTGGAATCGAACCCGGGCCCTCCGTGTGTGAAGCGGGAGCTTTAGCCACCAGGCCACCGGGCCACCAGACAGAGAGGTATACTTAGTACTAGGTAAACAGGGGCAGCAGATCTGTGTGTGACTTGAAAAAGCCCACTGTGTGGGTGAAACGTTGTCAATAAAGGATCACATTATACTGCATATGTGTTTATATTTCCAGGTGTGAGGAAACATGCCAACATGCCCAATGTTTCCACACATACCGAAGACCAATTTATGTGTACTTAACGAACGATAACATGCACATGTAGGTCCAGGACCTACCTAGTCTAAACTCACATGTTGTTAACCTTCTTGTGTCATGTTTCAACATTCGTGTTTTCACGTTAATAAGACGAAGCATTCTTTAGTTAGTGAATGGAAATCAATGTAAGTATTTATTTAATAAAACTATTGCAGCGCAATAACAATGCAAACCTTGTTTCCTGGACAACACACAAGGGCTCAAAATTTGAAGCCGATCAGAAGAGGCATTCTCCAGTTATCTCACAGATTCGAATGAGTCCGAAATTTCTATACTAATTTATTATGCTGACAACTTTGTCTACACACAAATTATGCTTAATAGGTTCTATCCTGTACATAAGATGGGAAAATAGACACAAATGTTGCATAATCTTTCAGTGGGTTGCAGAAAACAATATGAAGTTCAACGATGAGAAATTTCAATTACTCAGATATGGTAAACATGAGGAAATTAAATCTTCATCAGAGTACAAAACAAATTCTGGCCACAAAATAGAGCGAAACACCAACGTCAAAGACCTGGGAGTGATCATGTCGGAGGATCTCACCTTCAAGGACCATAACATTGTATCAATCGCATCTGCTAGAAAAATGACAGGATGGATAATGAGAACCTTCAAAATTAGGGAGGCCAAGCCCATGATGACACTCTTCAGGTCACTTGTTCTATCTAGGCTGGAATATTGCTGCACTCTAACAGCACCTTTCAAGGCAGGTGAAATTGCCGACCTAGAAAATGTACAGAGACTTTCACGGCGCGCATAACGGAGATAAAACACCTCAATTATTGGAGCGCTTGAGGTTCCTAAACCTGTATTCCCTGGAACGCAGGAGGGAGAGATACATGATTATATACACCTGGAAAATCCTAGAGGGACTAGTACCGAACATTGCACACGAAAATCACTCACTACGAAAGCAAAAGACTTGGCAGACGATGCACCATCCCCCAATGAAAATCAGGGGTGTCACTAGCACGTTAAGAGACCATACAATAAATGTCAGGGGCCCGAGACTGTTCAACTGCCTCCCAGCACACATAAGGGGGATTACCAACAGACCCCTGGCAGTCTTCAAGCTGGCACTGGACAAGCACCTAAAGTCAGTTCCGGATCAGCCGGGCTGTGGCTCGTACGTTGGTTTGCGTGCAGCCAGCAGCAACAGCCTGGTTGATCAGGCTCTGATCCACCAGGAGGCCTGGTCACAGACCAGGCCGCGGGGGCGTTGACCCCCGGAACTCTCTCCAGGTAAACTCCAGGCAAATGCGATACTTAATTGACAATGTTTAACGCACTCAGTCGTCTTTATCAAGTCACAAACAAATCTGTTTGTGACTTGATAAAGCCCACTGTGTGAGCGAAACGTAAGAACATAAGAAAGAAGGAACACTGCAGCAGGCCTACTGGCCCATGCGAGGCAGGTCCAATTCTCCCACCGGTTTAAGCCAATGCTTTGACCTAGCCACGTCAGTCACGTCACTTAAGGGAGGAGCACGGCATCCGACCTAGTAGCACAAGATAGTCAGGTTCAACTCACACCCACCCACACCCACTCACGTATTTATCCAACCTAATTTAAAAATTACACAACGTTTTAGCTTCTATGACGGTACTTGGGAGTTTGTTCCACTCATCCACGACTCTATTACCAAACCAGTGCTTTCCTGTGTCCTTCCTGAATCTGAATATTTCCAACTTAAAACCACTGCTGTGAGTCCTGTCTATGTTAAATATTTTTAACACACTATTTACATCCCCTTTATTAATTCTTGTTTTCCATTAATGTACCTCAGTCATATCCCCCCTAATTCTACGCCTTTCTAGAGACTGCAGATTCAAGGCCCTCAGTCTATCCTTATAGGGAAGATTTTTGATACATGGGATCAACTTTGTCATCCTCCTCTATACGTTTTCCAGAGCATTTATATCCATTCTGTAATACGGTGACCAGAACTGAGCAGCATAGTCTAAATGAGGCCTAACCAAAGATATATAGAGTTGAAGAACAACCTGAGGACTTTTATTATTTATACTTCTTGATATGAAGCCAAGGATTCTGTTTGCTTTATTGTGAACACTTATGCACTGTTGTCTTGGTTTGAGATTACTGCTAATCAGAACTCCTAAATCCTTTCCGCTGTCCGTAATATTAAGATCTACATTATTTAGCTTATATGTGGCATGGTTATTTTCCTGTCCAACATTTAGAACTTTGCATTTGTCTATTTTAAACTGCATCTGCCACTTCTCTTACCATTGCATCAGTGTATTCAAATCATCCTGGAGTGCTCTAATAGCCTCATTAGAGTGAATTGGATGGTTCATTTTGGTGTCATCGGCAAATTTGCTTATGTCGCTATTTATTCCCTCATCTATGTCGTTTATGTAGATTGTGAACAACAACGGGCCCAACACTGACCTCTGTGGAACACCGCTTGTGACGTGCCCCATTCTGATTTCTCCCCATTTATGCAAACTCTCGACCGCCTATTTGTCAACCATGCCTCTACCCAGGAAAAAATTTCTCCTATTACGTGTGCCTTAAGTTTTCTCAACAGCCTCTGATGTGGAACTCCACCGAAAGCCTTACTGAAGTCCATATACACAATATCATATTCAATACCATGATCTACCTCTTCAAATACCTTAATGAAGAAAGTTAGTAAATTCGTAAGACAGGATCGCCCCTTTGTAAAACCGTGTTGAGATTCATTAGTCAATTTATGCCTTTCAAGATGGCTACGAATTGCTTCGGCAATTATTGATTCCATAAATTTACCAACTATGGAGGTAAGACTTATTGGTCTATAGTTCGAAGCTAAGGACCTGTCACCTGCCTTGTAAATAGGTATTACATTTGCTATTTTCCACTTGTCTGGCACTATGCTAGTTTGTAGTGATGTACTGAAAAGATAAGCCAAAGGTATGCTAAGTTCCTTTTTACATTCCTTTAACACCCTTGCAAACAGTTCAACAGGGCCTGGGGATTTGTTAGTTTTTAATTTCTCTGTCTGATGACCATGTCACTAGTTACCGTAATCCTGCATAGTTTATTATCGTCGTCTTTTATATAATTTATTATTTCTGGAATTTCTCTAATATCTTCCTGAGTAAAAACTGAGAGTTTACCTGGAGTTTACCTGGAGAGAGTTCCGGGGGTCAGCGCCCCCGCGGCCCGGTCTGTGACCAGGCCTCCTGGTGGATAAGAGGCTGATCAACCAGGCTGTTACTGCTGGCTGCACGCAATCCAATGCATGAGCCACAGCCCGGATGGTCAGGAACCGACTTTAGGTGCTTGTCCAGTGCCAGCTTGAAGACTGCCAGGGGTCTGTTGGTAATCCCCCTTATGTGTGCTGGGAGGCAGTTGAAAAGTCTTGGGCCCCTGACACTTACTGTATTGTCTCTTAACGTGCTAGTGACACCCCTGCTTTTCATTGGGGGGATGTTGCATCGTCTGCCAAGTCTTTTGCTATCGTTGTGAGTGATTTTCGTGTGCAAGTTCGGTACTAGTCCCTCTAGGATTTTCCAGGTGTATATAATCATGTATCTCTCCCTCCTGCGTTCCAGGGAATACAGGTTTAGGAACCTCAAGCGCTCCCAATAATTAAGGTGTTTTATCTCCGTTATGCGCGCCGTGAAGGTTCTCTGTACATTTTCTAGGTCAGCAATTTCACCTGCCTTGAAAGGTGCTGTTAGTGTGCAGCAATATTCCAGCCTACATAGAACAAGCGACCTGAAGAGTGTCATCATGGGCTTGGCATCCATAGTTTTGAAGGTTCTCATTATCCATCCTGTCATTTTTCTAGCAGCTGCGATTGATACAATGTTATGGTCCTTGAAGGTGAGATCCTCCGACATGATCACTCCCAGGTCTTTGACGTTGGTTTTTTGCTCTATTTTGTGGCCGGAATTTGTTTTGTACTCTGATGAAGTTTTAATTTCCTCGTGTTTACCATATCTGAGTAATTGAAATTTCTCATCGTTGAACTTCATATTGTTTTCTGCAGCCCACTGAAAGATTTGGTTGATGTCTGCCTGGAGCCTTGCAGTGTCTGCAGTGGAAGACACTGTCATGCAGATTCGGGTGTCATCTGCAAAGGAAGATACGGTGCTGTGGCTGATATCCTTGTCTATGTCAGATATGAGGATGAGAAACAAGATGGGAGCGAGTACTGTGCCTTGTGGAACAGAGCTTTTCACCATAGCCACCTCAGACTTTACTCTGTTGACTACTACTCTTTGTGTTCTGTTTGTGAGGAAATTATAGATCCATCTACCAACTTTTCCTGTTATTCCTTTAGCACGCATTTTGTGCGCTATTACGCCATGGTCACACTTGTCGAAGGCTTTTGCAAAGTCTGTATATATTACATCTGCATTCTTTTTGTCTTCTGGAGTTTACCTGGAGTTTACCTGGAGAGAGTTCCGGGGGTCAACGCCCCCGCAGCCCGGTCTGTGACCAGGCCTGCTGGTGGATCAGAGCCTGATCAACCAGGCTGTTACTGCTGCCTGCACGCAAACCAAAGTACGAGCCACAGCCCGGCTGGTCAGGTACCGACTTTAGGTGCTTGTCCAGTGCCAGCTTGAAGACTGCCAGTGCATCTAGGACCTTGTCGTAGTGATCCAATAGTTGAGACAGACAGGGGTGACCTGCTCTAAACCCATGTTGCCCTGGGTTGTGTAATTGATGGGTTTCTAGATGGATGACGATCTTGCTTCTTAGGACCCTTTCAAAGATTTTTATGATATGGGATGTTAGTGCTATCGGTCTGTAGTTCTTTGCTATTGCATTACCTGGACCTGGAGTTTACCTGGAGAGAGTTCCGGGGGTCAACGCCCCCGCGGCCCGGTCTGTGATCAGGCCTCCTGGTGGATCAGAGCCTGATCAACCAGGCTGTTGCTGCTGGCTGCACGCAAACCAACGTACGAGCCACAGCCCGGCTGGTCAGGAACCGACTTTAGGTGCTTGTCCAGTGCCAGCTTGAAGACTGCCAGGGGTCTGTTGGTAATCCCCCTTATGTATGCTGGGAGGCAGTTGAACAGTCTCGGGCCCCTGACACTTATTGCATGGTCTCTTAACGTGCTAGTGACACCCCTGCTTTTCATTGTGGGGATGTTGCATCGTCTGCCAAGTCTTTTGCTTTCGTAGTGAGTGATTTTCGTGTGCAAGTTCGGTACTAGTCCCTCTAGGGTTTTCCAGGTGTATATAATCATGTGGAGTGGGGATATGTCTGTTATTTTTATTAACTGTGGGACGACCCCCGTGTCCATGCTCCCTCTCCATAGGATGGTAAAAGCTCGTGATAGGGGCTTCTTGCAGTTCTTGATTAACACGGAGTTCCATGAGTCTGGCCCTGGGGCAGAGTGCATGGGCATGTCATTTATCGCCTGTTCGATGTCATTTGGTGTTAGGATAACATCAGATAGACTTGTGTTAACCAAATTCTGTGGCTCCCTCATAAAAAATTAATTTTGATCTTCGACTCTCAGTCTGGTTAGCGGCTTGCTAAAAATTGAGTCATATTGGGACTTGAGTAGCCCACTCATTTCCTTGCTGTCATCTGTGTAGGACCCATCGATTATATTGTGATCTGAGTATATTGTTTTTGATATGGTGACATTTCGTATCAGATCATCATTGTTAGTGCATTCTCCAGTCTAGTAGGCTCTATTATTTGCTGGATTAAGTTGAATTTTGTGCAGAGATTTAAAAGCTCGTGTGTGTATGAGTTCTCGTCAGAGCTGCCTCCTGGTGTTATCACTGCAACAACATTATTTGCTATATTCCTCCATTTTAGGTGCCTTAAGTTGAAATCCCCCAAGAGCAAGATGTTGGGGGCAGGAGCTGGCAGATTTTCCAGACAGTGGTCAATTTTTAACAGCTATTCCTGGAATTGCTGGGACGTTGCATCCGGAGGCTTGTAGACTACCACAATGACTAGGTTTTTTTGGTTCTCGATCTTTACTGCTAAAACTTCCACTACATCATTTGAGGCATTAAGCAGTTCTGTGCAAACAAGTGATTCTGCGATATACAGGCCAACCCCCCCCTTTTTTGCTTGTTCACTCTGTCGCATCTGTATAGGTTGTAACCTGGGATCCATATTTCGTTGTCCAAGTGATCCTTTATGTGGGTTTCTGTGAAAGCCGCAAACATTGCATTTGCCTCTGCAAGCAGTCCACGGATGAAAGGTATTTTGTTGTTCGTTGCTGGCTTTAGACCCTGTATATTTGCAAAGAAGAATGTCATCGGACTGGTGGTATTGATGGTACTGGGGGGGACCTTTTTTTTCCGGCATTAGTATCTGTATCTGTTGGTTTGGAGTGGAGGCCATCGACTGTGGTTCCACTCCAGGAATGACTGGAGGTAGGTAGGTAGGTAGGTAGGTAGTAGGTATTGAAAATTTCACACATTTCCTTATTACTGTCAGTGATCTGACCTGAGTTACTCTTAAATGGGCCTATCTTGTCCCTAATCTTACTTCTGTATACCTGAAAGAACCCTTTTGGGTTAGTCTTCGAATTCCTTGCAACTTTAGCCTCAAGATCCCTTTTTGTTTTTCTTATTCCTTATTTTTTATTTCTCTCTTTAATTGAATATATTGATTTCTTAACTTCCCTATCCCTCTTTTGATATTCCTATATATGCCTCTCTTTTGACCAGTGAGATGTTTTAATCTATTGTTTATCCATTTGGGATCATTTTTGTTAAATCTAATTTCCCTTCTCGCGACAAAAGTCGTCTGGGCAGCTAGCACTATGCTCTGAAATACGTCATATTGGCAACCAACCCTACCAATCTGACATATAGTAAGGTCGTCCCAATTTAGCCCACCCAGGTAATTTCTCATACCCATGAAGTTGACCAAGCGAAAATCTGGGACGGCGATTTGAATGCAGTTATCTGGGTAATTCCATGATATATTGAAACTAAGTGATTTGTGATCACTTTCCCCAAGCTCATCATTAACCTCAAGATTATTAACTAGTGATTCTTTGTTGGCAAGAACCAGTCAAGCAGATTTTTTCCTCTAGTTGGTTCTGTCACAAACTGTTTTAAGAAGCATTCCTGAACTGTATCAAGGAAGTCACTAGACTCAAGATTTCCTGTCACATTGTTCCAATCAATTTGTCTAAAGTCAAAATCTCCCATTAACACAACATTTTCATATCTAGACGCCTTATGAATTTCGTCCCATAGCATCTTACTGCCCTCCCTATCAAGGTTTGGGGGCCTATAAATCACCCCTAAAATAATTTTTTCACGACCTTCGAGAAACTGTAGCCAAACAGATTCTGTGTCCGATGTTTCTAATCTTATATCTCGTCCAACACAACAATTTAAATTATCTCTGACATACATCGCCACTCCACCACCCTTCCTCTTGCCCCTACCAGTGTGGAATAGTTTATAACCCTGTATGTTGCACTCAGAAGGCATTTCTCTATCTTTCAAGTTGAACCAGGTCTCTGTTAGAGCAATAATATCTATATTACCTGCACTTGCAAGTAATCTTAGCTCATTTATCTTATTTCTTAGACTCCTACTATTTGTCTAGTAAACCTTAAGGGAGCTAGTCACTCGTTGTTCTCTACTATCTTTCTTTGTTTGTTGAGATAGTTAATAAAAGATCGCATTATACTACATTTGTGTCTATTTTTTCATTTTGTCGGTATTTTATACCATTTACCTCTGTCTATAAGATGCATCAGCCATTAAATAATGAAGCAATTCAGAAGAGGCAGAGTGATTAGGTGGTTAATTAAAATTGATAAAAACATTAAATAATGCAAGCCGAAGCTTCCTAGATGTCAGATATCATAGCAGCACCCAAGTTAGTTTAGTATCTTTATTATGCACCCCATACCCATCCTGTGGGCGGTAGTCAAAAGATTACAGAGGTACATAATTGGTCCAGGGACTGGACCCCAAAGTTTTGATAGCTGAGCAAGTTACAGAGGTAATGAACTCACAAGTCCCAAGTCCCAAGGGAAGATATGAGGTGACGTAAAGAAGGTCGGGGATCATGGGTGAACCTATACCCACCCGGGGTAGGTAGTGTATCCTAGAGAAGGTGGAGTGGTCTAGAGGCAGAACATGGGTGAACCTCCACCCACCCGAGATGTGTGGTGTATGCAAGGGAAGGTGGACTGACCTACAGGAAACGGTGGAACATGGGTGCACCTCCGCCCACCAACACTGGGCCAAGGAACTTCCCGGCTAACGGGTCCAGGCTTCCCGTTTTCTGTGACAAATTGTGTTGAAAGCACACGTCTCCCTATCATGACTGTAACCATGTATAGGAGTGAAGCTGATTCATTACCTCTGTAACTTGCCATGATTAGTGACCAGATCTACCTGGAGTTCATTACCTTTGTAACTAGTTCAGCTATCATAACTTTGGGGTCCAGTCACTGGACCCATTATGTACCTTTGTAATCTTTTGACTACCGCCCACAGGATGGGTAATGGGGGCCCAAAAAGATATTAAACTAAAGTGTGTGTGTGTGTGTGTGTGTTTGTGTGTGTGTGTGTGTGTGTGTGTGTGTGTGTGTGTGTGTGTGTGTGTGTGTGTGTGGTGTGTGTGTGATGTGGTGTGTGTAAACTCAACAATCAATATTTGCACCAATAACTCATTACAGTTGTGACCGGTGTGGAAGTGTGAATTGCTCATTACTCTATAATTTTGTTCATGATTGTAGCCAAAGTATAAACTAAGTAACCATTCTACAGAATTCATTACCTTTGTAACTTGTGAGTCATTACTTTGTACCTAGTTCAGCTATCAAAACTTTGGGGGCCCAGTCCCTGGACCCATTACGTACCTCTGTAATCTGTAAATACCTTTGTAACTTGTCATGATTGTGACCAGACTTACCTGGAGTTCATTACCTTTGTAAATTGTGAGTTCATTACCTTTGTAAATTGTGAGTTCATTACCTTTGTAAATTGTGAGTTCATTACCTCTGTAACTTGCTCAGCTATCAAAACTTTGGAGTCCAGTCCCTGGACCAATTATGTACCTCTGTAATCTTTTGACTACCGCCCACAGGATGGGTATGGGGTGCATAATAAACATATTAAACTAACTAAAACTCCCTATCATCACCTTTATTAACGCAGTAAAAGACCACAGTTGACATCACATATCCGGAGCTTATTAAGGAGCGCTCTTCTTTTTCAGGAAAATATAACCATAATTTCCTGTGCACCCTTACCTAAATCTCGTTCCTATAAAACACTTTTTTAAAGTTCTCAATAATAACTTGCTACGTAGGAAATATTTCTACTCACCTCCCAGAGTGGTGTGACTGCTCCAGGATCCTCCTCCCAGAGTGGTGTGACTGCTCCAGGATCCTCCTCCCAGAGTGGTGTGACTGCTCCAGGATCCTCCTCCCAGAGTGGTGTGACTGCTCCAGGATCCTCCTCCCAGAGTGGTGTGACTGGCTCCAGGATCCTCCTCCCAGAGTGGTTGTGACTGCTCCAGGATCCTCCTCCAGAGTGGTGTGACTGCTCCAGGATCCTCCTCCCAAGTGGTGTGACTGCTCCAGGATCCCCCCTCCCAGAGTGGTTGTGACTGCTCCAGGGTCCTCCTTTCCCAGAGTGGTGTAGTGCTGGCTTTCCCGGATCCTCCTCCCAGAGTGGTGTGACTGCTCCAGGATCCTCCCCCCAGAGTGGGTGTGACTGGCTCCAGATCCTCCTCCCAGAGTGGTGTGACTGGCTCCAGGATCCTCCTCCCAGAGTGGTGTGACTGCTCCAGGATCCTCCTCCCAGAGTGGTGTGACTGGCTCCAGGATCCTCCTCCCAGAGTGGTGTGACTGCTCCAGGACCTCCTCCCAGAGTGTGAAATGGCTCAAGGATCCTCCTCCCAGAGTGGTGTGAATGGTTTCCCGGATCCTTTTCCCAGAGGGTGTGAATGGCTCCAGGATCCTCCTCCCAGATGTGGTGTGACTGCTCAAAGGAAACTCCTCCCAGAGTGGTGGACTGGCTCAGGATCCTCCTCCCAGAGTGGTGTGACTGACTCCAGGATCCTCCTCCAGAGGGTGTGACTGGCTCAGGATCTCCTCCCAGAGTGGGTGTGACTGGCTAAGGATCATCCTACCAGAGTTGGTGTGACTGGCTCAAGGATCCTCCTCCCAGATGGTGTGACTGCTCAGGATCCACTCCCAGATGGTTTTTGACGGCTCAAGGATCCTCCTCCCAGAGTTGTGTAATGGTCCAGGATCCTTTTCCCAGAGTAGTGACTGGGTCCAGGATCCTCCTCCAAGGTGGTTTGACTGCTCCAGGATCCTCTTCCCAGAGTGGTGTGATGGCTCCCAGGATCCTCCTCCCAGAGTGGGGTGATGCTTTCCCGGATCCTCCTCCCGAGTGGTTTTGACTGGCTCCAGGATCCTCCTCCCAGAGTGGTGTGAATGGCTCCAGGATCCTTCTCCCAGAGTGATGTGACTGGCTCCAGGATCCTCCTCCCAGAGTGGTGTGACTGCTTTCCCGGATCCTCCTCCCAGAGTGGTTGTGACTGGCTCCAGGATCCTCCTCCCAGAGTGGTGTGACTGCTCCAGGATCCTCCTCCCAGAGTGGTGTGACTGCTCCAGGATCCTCCTCCCAGGTGGTGGTCTGCTCCAGGATCCTCTCCCAGAGTGGTGTGACTGCCCCCAGGATCCTCCTCCGAGAGTGGTGTGACTGCTTTCCCGATCCTCCTCCCAGAGTGGTGTGACTGCTCCAGGAACCTCCTCCCGAGTGGTGTGACTGCTCCAGGATCCTCCTCCCGAGTGGTGTGACTGCTCCCGGATCCTCCTCCCAGAGTGGTGTGATGCTCCAGGATCCTTTCCCCCCAGAGTGGTGTGACTGCTCCAGATCCTCCTCCCCGAGTGGTGTGACTGCTCCAGGATCCTCCTCCCAAGTGGTGTGACTGCTCCAGGATTTCCCCCTCCCCGAGTGGTGTGAATGCTCCAGGATCCTCCTCCCAGAGTTGTGTGACTGGGTCCAGGATCCTCCTCCCCGAGTGGTGTGACTGCCCAGGATCCTCCTCCCAGAGTGGTGTGACTGCTCCAGGATCCTCCTCCCAGAGTGGTGTGACTGGCTCCAGGATCCTCCTCCCAGAGTGGTGTGACTGCTCCAGGATCCTCCTCCCAGAGTGGTGTGACTGGCTCAAAGGGTCCTCATCCCAAATGTTGTGTGAATGGCTCCTGGATCCTTTTCCCAGAGTGGTGTGACTGGCTCCAGGATCCTCCTCCCAGAGTGGTGTGACTGCTCCAGGATCCTCCTCCCCGAGTGGTGTGGGCTGGCTCCAGGATCATCCTCCCGAGTGGTGTGATGACTCCAGGATCCTCCTCCCGAGTGGTGTGATGGCTCCAGGATCCTCCTCCCAGAGTGGTGTGACTGGCTCAAGGATCATCCTCCCAGAGTGGTGTGACTGGCTCCAGGATCCTCCTCCCAGAGTGGTGTGACTGCTCCAGGATCCTCCTCCCAGAGTGGTGTGACTGGCTCAAGGATCCTCCTCCCAGAGTTGTGTGAATGGCTCCAGGATCCTTTTCCCAGAGTGGTGTGACTGGCTCCAGGATCCTCCTCCGAGGTTTGTGTGACTGCTCCAGGATCCTCTTCCCAGAGTGGTGTGACTGGCTCCAGGATCCTCCTCCCAGAGTGGTGTGACTGCTCCAGGATCCTCCTCCCAGAGTGGTGTGACTGGCTCCAGGATCCTCCTCCCAGAGTGGTGGGGAATGGCTCCAGGATCCTTCCCCCCAGAGTGGTGGGGACTGGCTCCAGGATCCTCCTCCCAGAGTGGTGTGACTGCTCCAGGATCCTCCTCCCAGAGTGGTGTGACTGGCTCCAGGATCCTCCTCCCAGAGTGGTTGTGACTGCTCCGGAATCCTCCCCCCCAGAGTGGTTGGACTGCTCAAGGATCCTCCTCCCAGAGTTGTGTGAATGGCTCCAGGATCCTTTTCCCAGAGTGGTGTGACTGGCTCCAGGATCCTCCTCCCAGAGTGGTGTGACTGCTCCAGGATCCTCCTCCCAGAGTGGTGTGACTGGCTCCAGGATCCTCCTCCCAGAGTGGTGTGACTGACTCCAGGATCCTCCTCCCAGAGTGGTGTGACTGACTCCAGGATCCTCCTCCCAGAGTGGTGTGACTGGCTCCAGGATCCTCCTCCCAGAGTGGTGTGACTGGCTCCAGGATCCTCCTCCCAGAGTGGTGTGAATGGCTCCAGGATCCTTCTCCCAGAGTGGTGTGACTGGCTCCAGGATCCTCCTCCCAGAGTGGTGTGACTGCTCCAGGATCCTCCTCCCAGAGTGGTGTGACTGGCTCCAGGATCCTCCTCCCAGAGTGGTGTGACTGCTCCAGGATCCTCCTCCCAGAGTGGTGTGACTGGCTCAAGGATCCTCCTCCCAGAGTTGTGTGAATGGCTCCAGGATCCTTTTCCCAGAGTGGTGTGACTGGCTCCAGGATCCTCCTCCCAGAGTGGTGTGACTGGCTCCAGGATTTCCCCCTCCCAAGTGGTTGACTGGCTCCAGGTCCCCCTCCCAGGTGGGGTGATGACTCCAGGATCCTCCTCCCAGAGTGGTGTGACTGACTCCAGGATCCTCCTCCCAGAGTGGTGTGACTGGCTCCAGGATCCTCCTCCCAGAGTGGTGTGACTGGCTCCAGGATCCTCCTTTCCCCGAGTGGTGGACTGGCTCAGGATCCTCCTCCCAAGTGGTGTGACTGGCTCCAGGATCCTCCTCCCCCGAGTGGTGTGATGGCTCCAGGATTTCCTCTCCCAGAGTGGGTGACTGGCTCAGGATCCTCCTCCCAGAGTGGTGGGACTGGCTCCAGGATCCTCCTCCCAAAAGTGGTGTGACTGGCTCCGGGATCCTCCTTCAGAGTGGGTGTGACTGCTCCAGGATCCTCCTCCCAGGTGGTGTGACTGGCCCCCAGGATCCCCCCCCCAGAGTTGTGTGGACTGGCTCCAGGATCCTCCTCCCAGAGTGATGTGACTGGCTCCAGGATCCTCCTCCCAGAGTGGTGTGACTGGCTCCAGGATCCTCCTCCCAGAGTGATGTGACTGGCTCCAGGATCCTCCTCCCAGAGTGGTGTGACTGGCTCCATGATCCTCCTCCCTTTGATGCTTCCTCCAGAACTGCTCTTTTGAAAGACTATTCACCACTTCTCAAATCTTTATTGTTAATGATAATCACCTCAGATAATTTAATTATTGAGAATCACTAAGTGAGCAAACTGTATTGCAATGTTTAAAAAGGGGATGGGGTTAGTATAATGAATATTACCAAGAAATATTCATCGTCATTCTTGTAATAACTGTCTTACCGGAAGTGAACAGACATAACTATTCAAATAACGCTCTGTACTACGTCATCCATTATCCTTCTTTCACAGTGCAGGCATTGTACTCTCTACCTCCAGTACTTAAATCCGGCTAACCAGTTTCCCTGAATTCAATCAGGAATGTTACCTTATTCACACTAGAACATGTCAAATCCTTAAACCACCTGTCTCGACTATGATCTAACACGAACTTCACACACGCCTCCTGAATGTTTAAGCCCCTACTATTTAAAACCTCTCACACCCTTCCTCTAACCCCTCATGGGACGACACTACCCATTATTCCTTCCAACTGGATTTATACACCATCTTAGTCATTCTATTTTGCCTCATCCTCGCTGATTGCCCAAGCCACCTTAATATCTCTGCCCCTGTAAATGACAGCCTTAATAACCCCACACAATCCGAATTCTTTACATAATATTCACGCCACACATTTCACTTCAACATGACATCTCCATTACCTCCAACTTACTTTTTGCTATTACATTTAAAGCCCATGCCTCGCACCCTTATAAAAGGATTTGTATCACTATACTCTGGTACACTCCCCGTTTCTTTTTGCCTCCATAAATATTTCTCACCATAGATTTTTTTTTCTTTAAAAACGCTTCAGTAATGCACATACCTTGTTTTTCCTTCGTCTATTACACGGTTCACCTTAATTTTCATAAAGCACTCTGCCGACACATCCTCTCCCAAATATCCAAATACATTAACTTCCTACATAGACCTTCGCTCCAATCACTAATCACATATAAACTTTTCTTTGTCTAAACTATATGCCACTCTCGTTATCTTGTGGTTTTTCTGTGTCCACTTTCATTTTCCTTCTTTTATACTTCTTCCCAAACTCCTCCAGTCATCCATTAACCTTTGCAACTTGTTTTCAGATTCTCCCAATATAACTGCCGAGAGAAAGTGTGACAACTCACACTACGTGTTAGATACATTAACATTTGATCACACACCTCTCCCAACAATCAAGCATTCATTTTCTTTACCACTTAGGCTTTAAATATATTAAACACACATGGTGGCACCATACATCAATGTCTAATGCCTACGTCTGCTAGAAAATAGTCCTCTTCTCTCCTGCATACACTTATTCTCCGCATGAAAATTCTAATTCTTTTGATTACTACTACCTTTTACATACATTTGCAACATCTGCCACATTGCCTGATGAGTAAGAGACATGTGCAACTCTTAAATATCCTTATTGCCGATAAGTTTCGCCACGTTGCATTAGCCGAATACAGGGATTTAGATTTTGCCACCAAAGTGGCTAGTAATACAAGGATGAATTAAAATCATGGAAATAGTTGACCAAGTGGAGAGGCAGACTGAGGTAATCAGTTCCTCAGCCTAAATGAAAGATAGTCAGTCACTTAATAATATAATAATAATAATAATATCTTTATTTTTACAAGTACACGTACAAGGTATACAGTCCTAGCTGACATCAATGACATACTACTACATAGAAAGCCGCTTGTTATGCTGAGCATTTCTGGCAAATGACGTCAGTTCTGTCCCAGGATGCGACTCACACCAGTCGACTAACACCCAAGTACCCATTTTATACTGATAGGTGAACAGGGAAAGTAGGTGTCTTATGGAAACACGTCCCTAATATTTTCCAGCTTAAGACAGAAGCACGAGGTCAGACTCATATACTGAACCGGAAGTGAGACGTAGCAGCTTGAAGATGAGGTCACAGGCGATCAGGAACCACTAGTGGAAGTAAGTGATGCTACACAATTGTTAACAACAGTGTTGTTGAAAATATTCTCCGTTCTTAATACCATGATGTTATTTGTAGATGAATGGTTCAGAGAACCTACATGTTGATAAATTAGACACGTGCAACTCTTGGGTATCTTTAATGAGGAAACGTTTCGCCACAGAGTGGCTTCATCAGTCCATACAAAGGAGAATCTTGAAGAACAGGAGGAGAATGAGGTAATCAGTCCCTCAACCTTGAGTCGATGTGATCAGTCCATCAATCTTGAATAGAATACGGCATACGTGCGGAGAAGCAGCTTATAAACCGTAGGCAGGAGAGGTGCAGCAGTCATAGGTGGTGTCACATTTGTTCAATGTTGAAGTAGGTCGTACCCAAGAATTAGGCAAGCGAAGAATTCCCAAGTATTAAGATCCCAAGAAGTTGCAGTGTCTGACAGGTTTGTCAGATTGATGGACTGACCACATCGACTCAAGGTTGAGGGACTGATTACCTCATTCTCCTCCTGTTCTTCAAGATTCTCCTTTGTATGGACTGATGAAGCCACTGTGTGGCGAAACGTTTCCTCAATAAAGATACCCAAGAGTTGCACATGTGTCTAATTTATCACCATGATGTTATACATGTATGGTATACAAAACATATAAATAAATGTCTTTATTGTGGAGACGTTTCACCAACCGGTAACTTTATCATTCTAATGCACAGAATTAAACCAGAGACGGTGAAATACATGAAGAAGTAGTTTGAGGTGCTCAGTCCCTCACCCTTGATTAATCTGTGGGACACGGTGCAAGATGACTCAGAGACATGAAGACTGTTGAGACTGAAAACTTTCCTACAAGGCTGAGGACCTCGTGCCCGGTTAAACCTCTACAAAAATTCGATGTACATAAAAGAGCCTAAAATCTGGAACTCCCGCCTGACTCAACCACCATTTTCAAAACTACTGTAAAAAAATCTTATCTCCCTAACACACCCCATCATTAACTAACCAAATGAAATGAAAATCATCTCATTTTATTGTTTTGTATCATGAACACATCCAAAACAATATAGTCTTACTCTCGTTATCTGTAATTCCCCCCTAATTTGCACTTACACTCACTCAAATGACTGTAAACCTAAAATTTCTAATGTAACTATTGCGTATTAAATCTTAAGTTAGTCCTAAGTCCACCTAAAACACACTTCCAATATATAAACTTTAATAGAAACAGGCAAATCCAATCCCATTACTAAATTTACCATTTGTAATATTATTATACGACTCGTGCTATTTCAGTATTGTAAATATACTTATGTATGTACTTGCTGGGTATGTATATAATTATGTATTTATCTAATAATGTGTGTTCAAATGTGGTGTTCCATGACCTATATCAGTATAGAGTAAGAATTAGTATTAGTCTGCCAGAAATACCTAGGTATGCTAATGACCTTTGTAATTAACATTTCACAACATGTGAACCAAACATTGTAAACTTTACAAGGAAATAAAAAAATTTAATTTTAATTTTATTATTTTTAATTTTAAACTACTTCATGTCTTCCACTGTCTCCAGTTTTATTCTCTGTATCGAACTGATAAAGTCAGTGGTTGGCGAAACGTTCTCAGGAAAAAAAGATACCCAAGTGTTTCCCTTAAGTCTTATTAACCATTTTAATGTTCATACCTAGGTGTCCCGTAGCTCGACTGGAATCGTACTCAGCTCACTCACTAAGGTCCGTGGTTCGATCCCCAGTACGGGTGGCAACATTAGGACGTGTTTCCTTAAGACATCTACTGTCCCTGTTCACCTACCAGTAAAATAGGTACCTGGGTGTTAGTCGGCTGGTGTGGGTCGCATCCTGGGAACAAAATTGACCTAATTTGCCCGAAAAGTTCTGCACAACAAGGAGCTTTTTGTACAGTAGTATATCACTGATGTCAGCGAGTGGTTACAGTGGTTACGACAGCTCCACTCCAACTGATTTTTAGAGGTAAGAAACGAAGAAAGAAAATGGAAAGAAATAACCAAAATAGTTCACCACCTTGGAACTTTGTTGGACTGGAGGCACAGCCAGTGGCCCCTCCAGACTCACAATTACTGATGCCAACAACAAAATCCCCCCAACAAACAACATGGCCTCATTTATATTTGCATTAAGTCATCCACCAGCAACAAAATACTTTTAAACAAAACGTTTGCCCAACCTAATTTTCAATGCTACCCAAGAAATAAGCTCTGATAACTCTATCCACTCATTTGCAAGTCCCACTCAAATCCAACCCTCTCACTCATATATTTATCCAACCTAAATTTCAAACTACCCAAAGTCCTAGCCTCAATAACCCAACTAGGTAGACTGTTCCACTCATCAACTACCCTATTTCCAAACCAATACTTTCCTATGTCGTTTCTAAATCTAAACTTGTCTAATTTAAATCCATTATTGCGGGTTCTTTCTTTGAGAGACATCCTCAAGACAATTTAATCGAAGTTCAGACTTACATGCACAGGAGTCCTGACCAGCAAAATGCACGTAACTGTAAAGGTGTCTTCACCAAATACAACTTCAACAACAAGAACATCAACTGGGACCAGGTAAACTATGTCCTAAATGAAACATGTTGGGAAGATATCTTAAATAACATGGACCCTAACCAGTGCCTTGAAAAGATCAACTTCCTGGCAGCTGAAGTATGTTCAAGGCATATTTCCCTAAGAAAAAAGAAGAGAAGAAGTAAACTGAAGAGAGAGCATGACGCTCCCTCTACAGAAGAAGACAAAGAATCACTGAGCTCCTCAAGAACGCTAGATTATCTTATACAGGGAAGGAAGCGCTGACCTGGGAAGTGGAAATTATCGAGCTTAAGTTAAAGGATTCATGAAGGATGCAGGAGAGACAGGAGGAGCTAAAAGCAATTAGTGATACTGAAATAAATTCGAAATATTCCTTTTCATATGCAAAAAAAGGCAAATACTACATCTAGTACCGGGTCCTTGCTCAGACAAGATGGGACTTACACAGATGACAACAAAGAAATGAGTGAAATCCCAATATGGCTCTGTGTTTAGCCACTGATTAGTCAAAAGATCGACATTCCAAATTATTATTTCATGAATGAGCCTCAAAACTCCGTCAATTTATGCCAGATTTCTGACATTACCCTAACTCCATTAGATTTTGAGAAAGTCATTGACAACATGCTCATGCACTCAGCCCCAGGCCCAGACTCGTGGAACTTGGTGTACATTAAGAATTGCAAGAAACCCCTTTTGCGTGCCCTAAATATACTATGGTGAAGCATTAGCTAAAAACTATAGACCAATAGCTCTAACGTCCCATATCATAAAAATGTTTGAAAGAGCACTAAGAAGCATGACTGCAAACCTCTTGGATTCCCAAAAACCGCACAATCCAGGGCAATAAGGGTTCAGAGCGGGTTGCTCTTGCCTCTCGCAACTACTGGATCACTATGATATGGTCTTGGATGCACTGGAAGAAAAACAAAAATGCAAATGTAATATTCACAGATTTTGCAGAAGCCTTTGACAAGTGCGATCATGGTGTAACAGTGCACTAAATGGGGTGCTAAAGGGATAACTGGCAAAGTGAGCAGATGGATCTTCAACTTTCTAACCAATCGAACACAAAGAGTAGTGGTAAACAGAGTTAAATTGGAAGCTGCCATAATAAAAAGCTCTGTTCCACAAGGCGCAGTACTCTCCCCCATCTTGTTCCTCATCCTTATATTACACATAGAGATAGATGTATCGCATAGCATCGTGTCATCCTTTGCAAACGATACTAGGATCTACATGAGACTGTCATCCACTGAGGACACGGTTAACCTCTAAGAAGATATAAACCAAGTTTTCTAATGGGCAACAGAAAATATGATGTTCAATGAAGACAAATTCCAACTATTCCATTATGGAAAACTGGAGGAGATAATAATCAGAACTTAGTATATGTTGCGCCACCTGAATGGGGCCCAATGTATATACTGTATATCTGATGTATATTATCTTTCATATAATTTTATAGTGCTGATATTATCAACATTAGCTAAATTGAAAATATCTTGCTTTATATTATTATTTGACTTAGGAGTATCATTAGGTAGGATTAACATTTACACTTTCTGTGCTCATTGTTCGAGTGTGTTGAGTGGCTGCCCGCACTGGCAAACTACCTTGTTAACTATCACCTCACTTGTTTAACTGCCGGCTCCGTGGAGGAGTCCACGGGAGAATCATGTGATCGCACCTGAGCTAGGAGACTGGCCTTCCTTGCTTGCTCTCTCCTCTGCTGGTCCTTGTTCGACCAACACCTCTCTATCTCTCTTGTCTCTGGCTGTTTGTTTGTTATTTAGACTGCTTTGGTAGAGTATGGTTTCGGTGGAAAGTTGAAACATACTTCACGTAACTCTATGTAACTCTGTTCACAGAGCATAGTTCAGACTTAGTGATTTTTGACGTTTTACTGAGGTTGTGTCGTAGTGATACTCTAAGTTAACCCAGTTCTTAAGCTACAGCTTCTGACTTATTTTGTCTGGTATCTGCGCACTGTCGTAGTCGGGGATTTGGTTATGCTGAACCTAGATTCAGTATTAAGGGAGTTTTATGCCTTTTATGGAGGATCTGTTGAAGGTCCTCAGTTAGGGTTGTTATTTTGTCTCCTTGTTCCTGACGCTGTGCTACTGCTTGTTATATTGCTGTTCGGTGAATCGTTCATCTTACTGTTCAAACAAGCTATTTTGATTGCCTGATTGGTCAAGAAGTTAGTCTTATTGAGACATAACGAACAACTTTGAGCACATACACACATTCTCACACACTTGCTTGTTTACCTGGAGTTTACCTGGAGAGAGTTCCGGGGGTCAACGCCCCCGCGGCCCGGTCTGTGACCAGGCCTCCTGGTGGATCAGAGCCTGATCAACCAGGCTGTTGCTGCTGGCTGCACGCAAACCAACGTACGAGCCACAGCCCGGCTGATCAGGAACTGACTTTAGGTGCTTGTCCAGTGCCAGCTTGAAGACTGCCAGGGGTCTGTTGGTAATCCCCCTTATGTGTGCTGGGAGGCAGTTGAACAGTCTCGGGCCCCTGACACTTATTGTATGGTCTCTTAACGTGCTAGTGACACTCCTGCTTTTCATTGGGGGGATGGTGCATCGTCTGCCAAGTCTTTTGCTTTCGTAGTGAGTGATTTTCGTGTGCAAGTTCGGTACTAGTCCCTCTAGGATTTCCAGGTGTATATAATCATGTATCTCTCCCTCCTGCGTTCCAGGGAATACAGGTTTAGGAACCTCAAGCGCTCCCAGTAATTGAGGTGTTTATCTCCGTTATGCACGCCGTGAAAGTTCTCTGTACATTTTCTAGGTCGGCAATTTCACCTGCCTTGAAAGGTGCTGTTAGTGTGCAACAATATTCCAGCCTAGATAGAACAAGTGACCTGAAGAGTGTCATCATGGGCTTGGCCTCCCTAGTTTTGAAGGTTCTCATTAATCCATCCTGTCATTTTTCTAGCAGATGCGATTGATACAATGTTATGGTCCTTGAAGGTGAGATCCTCCGACATGATCACTCCAGGTCTTTGACGTTGGTGTTTCGCTCTATTTTGTGGCCAAAATTGTTTTGTACTCTGATGTGAAGATTTAATTTCCTCATGTTTACCATATCTGAGTAATTGAAATTTCTCATCGTTGAACTTCATATTGTTTTCTGCAGCCCACTGAAAGATTTGGTTGATGTCCGCCTGGAGCTTTGCAGTGTCTGCAATGGAAGACACTGTCATGCAGATTCGGGTGTCATCTGCAAAGGAAGACACAGTTGCTGGGCTGACATCCTTGTCTATGTCGGTATGAAGGATGAGGAACAAGATGGGAGCGAGTACTGCCTTGTGAACAGAGCTTTTCACCGTAGCCTGCCTCGACTTTACTCTGTTGACGACTACTCTCTGTGTTCTGTTAGTGGGGAAATTATAGATCCATCGACCGACTTTTCCTTTATTCTTTTAGCACGCATTTTGTGCGCTATACGCCCATGGTCACACTTGTCGAAGGCTTTTGCAAAGTCTGTATATATACACTGCATTCTTATTGTCTTCTAGTGCATTTAAGGACCTTGTCGTAGTGATCCAATAGTTGAGACAGACAGGAGCGACCTGTTCTAAACCCATGTTGCCCTGGGTTGTTAACTGATGGGTTTCTAGATGGTGGTGATCTTGCTTCTTAGGACCCTTTCAAAGATTTTTATGAATGGATGTTAGTGCTATTGGTCTGTAGTTCTTGCTGTTGCTTTACTGCCCCCTTTGTGGAGTGGGCTATGTCTGTTGTTTTTAGTAACTGTGGGGACGACCCCCGGTCCATGCTCCCTTCCATAGATGGAAAAGGCTCGTGATAGGGGCTTCTGCAGTTCTTGATGAACACAGAGTTCCATGAGTCTGGCCCTGGGGCAGAGTGCATGGGCATGTCATTTATGGCCTGTTCGAAGTCATTTTGGCGTCAGGATAACATCGGATAGGCTTGTTATCAAATTTTGTGGCTCTCTCATAAAAATTTCATTTTGATCTTTGATCCAGTCTGGTTACGCTTGCTAAAAAATGAGTCATATTGGGACTTGAGTAGCTCATCATTTCCTTGCTTTTCCTTTCTGTTTTGGGCCCACTTTTTAAGGTGGGGGCCCAATACTGGACTTTTTGTTCCGTTTTTTGTTTTGGCATAGGAAAAGGAAAAACTTTTTGGGTTTCTTTCAAATTTCATTTAGGGTTTTTAAGTTCTTCCCGCGATTCCTGATCCAAAAAAGGGATTTTTTTTAGTTTTAAATTTTCGTGCTTGTTTTAAATTTCCCCCGGGGGAAACCAGTGTCTCCCCTTTTTTAAAATTTTTTCGGGTATATTTAACCTCTTTTAGCCGCTCTGTTATTTTTTTTTCCGTGCCTGAAAAGGGGGACCCCTGCCCTTTTTTCTATTTTACATCTACCCCTTTCCTTTTTTCTTTGGGGAAAAAGCCTTGTGCAAAAACATCGAATCCACCAAGTTAACCCGTTCTAGGCATAAGTTGGGGCCTGGTTGTTTAGTTTTAATTTCCCGGCTTATATGGGTTTTGGGAAACTTGGTTTACTTGGCCCCCCATTTATGTTTTGTTATATACAAAATTGTGAATTGAAACAACGTCCCCAAGACGGTACTTTGAGTCAAAAAAGGTTTTTTCCCTGTCCCTTCAGCACTAAAAATACAAGAGAATTTTAGCAGCTTAACCTAATTTTTTTTTCCAAAATTAAATTTATTTGATTTTGCCCACTAAACAACTTTTTGGAAATAAAAACCCAAAATTTTTTTTTCTTTAGTTAGTACCTAAAAGTGCCAACCCTTTAAAGCACTTTTAAAAACTTATTGTAAATTTTAAACGGTTTAAATGGACCAGTATACTGATTTACTTTTTAAAAAAAACCCAGAAACAGGTTTTGAATGTAGGGGGGAAAAACCCTTTTGGTATTCTTGGGGGTTTTAAAAATTTAAATGGGATATCGCTTTTTTTTGAAACCAAATAGGGGCCTGTCCGGGATCTCTTTTGATCCAAGGGGTTTTGGAGGAAAAATCGCTATTTTTTGACATACTAGTAACTCTATGGCCAAAACATTTAAAAGTAATTTCCTTGTCAAAAGGGACTTGGGATTTTGGGCTTGAAACGCAAATGGGTGGAGGGTTGTATTTGCCCGAGTCCTTATCCATGGAAAAGGGAAAATACTTTTAAAAGAGCTTTTACCCTTTTAGACCCCAAACACAAATATAACCTTGTAAAGTAAATTCCTAAAAGGGAAACAAAATTTTTCCTAAAATCCCCTCTCTTTTGTGAAACTTAATTTCGTGATGTTTTGTGAAAGGGTGGAACATTTAAATTTGATACTTTGCCCTTTGCCCAAATTTAAAAGTTTTTTTAAAAACTTCAGACGTGTTGGCAAGTAGCTAAATATCTCGGTGTGACTTTATAACAGGAATTACACTGCAGAAACTGTCAGAGCATTAATTCAAAATATATTGTTGCCTGTTCATGCAGAGATTTCTGATTTCGATTCTGATTCGGAGAGCTTAGTGTCACAGTTAGGAAATATGTAGCTAACTGATGACGTAGTAGAGAGCAACTATGGCAGAATTTATTATTATTATCAAGGGGGAAGCACTAAACCCCTAGGATTATACAGCGTCTGTGGGGGATGTGGAAGGTATTCACGTTTAATTCAGGGAACTGGAGCACATATCAGTTCCCTAGAACAAGAACCCTCACCAGCATCAAAGAACCTTCCTTGAGGGGGAACTATGGCAGAAGTATCTGAGCTCAGTATAGTTCAGTTTACGCTCACCCCTTCCCCCCTGACTAGACTTTATACAGAAGTAAAAAGCAGGGGGGACCACTGCCTACTAGCAGTAATCCCTACACCTGTTAAGTTATCCTAGACCAATTAGATTCTCTAGGAAGGCGGGCTAGTGCCCGACCTAGGGAACGTCGAGATCAATCGTAGTTTCCCTATCCTCCATTACCCACGGTTATCTCTTAGGACCCAGTTTGAAAGGATAAAATCACAATTAATTTTCGAATCACAGTAGAGGCACAGGAAATTGAACAAAGTTTCCATAGACTGTTCTTTTTCGAAAGACAAAGGTTTAAATAGATCTGATGAACCTTGTGGACAACACAAGACACTTTTAATGTGCAGAAAGGGTGCCTAAGGGGTTCCTAATTTCTTTGAAAGTGATTAAAACACTTGTTTTGATTGTTTGGAACCAGGCACGTGCTATAAATTTGGGCCATTAAGCATTGAGCAATATTGTTGACACAGCTAGGAGGCAGAGCTCAAACTTGTACGCTGCTTTCCCCCTTTGCAATACATTACGATATGTAAGGAAACTTTTCTAGAATAAAACTTGTTCCCTTAAAGTTAAAACGACATTTCGTATTTACGCGAAGACAAGGTAAAACCGTGTCGAATTGTCGTGAAAAAAGATTCCCTTTAAGAGGGGTGTAGAGTTTTAAAATTTGCAATACTTCTGACGTTGGTTCGCTCTACTTCACGAAGATTCAACAACCGTGGCGGCTGACAAAAAAGAATACTATCGACCAACGCTTTCAGATGTTCTAGAAACTGCGCATTAACAGAAAATAGAATCCAAAAAATTGCTGTACAAAACACAAGAAGGAAGGAATTAAAAAATTGTCCTAGAAGTCAAAAGAGATCAGCTGGTCACTGCCGCCTGATTCACCATGTTTTTTAACTTAATAAGTTTTTCAGGTATACCAAATACATTTTCATAGATTATTACACAAAGCATTGTGTAGAGAACGGAAAAACCCAGAAAAAAAAAAAAGGGTGGGACTTATTTCCATTGGGGCCCTTTTTACCTTTTTATTAAAATAAAAGGGTCAAAATATCTTATTATTATTCTAAAAAAGGGGGTTTTAGTATCTTATTATATACTATCAAGACTATCTCAATCAGGGTCGTATTTGCTGCGTGTCTTCCATTGCGACACGCAAGGCCGGGCGGAATCAACCAAATCTTTCAGGGGGCTGCAGAAAAAAAATATAAATTTTCAACGATGAAAAATTTCAATTATCAGATATGGAAAACATGAGGAAATTAAATTTCTCAGAGTACAAAACAAATTTTGGGCCCCAAAAAATAGGCGAAACACCAACGTCAAAGGACCTGGGAGTGATTATGTCGGAGGATCCCCCTTAAAGGACCAAAACATTGTATCATCGATCTCTAAAAAGACAGGAGGGTAATGAGAACCTTAAAAAACTAGGGAGGCCAAGCCCATGATGACATCTTCAGGTCACTTGTTCTATCTGGGCTGGAATTTGCTGCACTCTAAAAGCCCCTTTCAAGGCAGGTAAAATTGCCGACCTAAAATGTACAGAGAACTTTCACGGCGGCTAACGGAGATAAAAAACCTCAATTACGGGAGCGTGGGGTTTTACAACCTGTATTCCCGGGGAACGCAGGAGGGAGAGTAATATTATATACACGGGAAAAAATCCTAGGGGAAAATTTACCGAACTTGCACACAAAAAATCCTCACTCGAAAGAAAAAGACTTGGCAACATGACCATCCCCCCAATGAAAAGCAGGGGTGTCACAGCCGTTAAGAGACCTACAAAATGCAGGGGCCCCCGGAACTGTTCAACTGCCCCCCAGCACACATAAGGGGGGTTACCAACGACCCCTGGCGCTTAAGCGGCACGGGAAAAGCACCTAAAGTCGTTCCTGTTCACCGGGGCTGTGGTCGTACTTTGGGGTTTGCGTGAAACCCAGCAGAAACAGCTTGGTTGATCAGGCGCGATCACCGGGAGGTGGTCCCCAGCCGGGGCCGGGGGGCGTTGCCCCCCGAAACTCTCCCAGGGTAAACTCCAGGTAAACTGGGTTTAAGGTAAAATTAACGGTTTTTTAAAAAAAAAAAAAATCATTCCCCTCCCTTTCTGTGCTACATTATCGACCCCCTTTTGGACTCTTCTTGAAGGGTTCATGGTATGTGGCTTTGACATTGCGGCATCTGTTCCATTCCATTATTACTGTACAAAAAAAGGGTGTTAAAGCTGGCCAATGACTGTGGGTTTACGAATTTTGTCCTCTCCCCCTAATATGATTGTTTTGGCCCCCAAACCTTTGACAAAATTGACAGCAAGATATTCGGGACATGTTTTGAGCAATTTTAAAAAATGATTTAGCTTAGTTTTTTTCTGTCTTTCAACTTCAGCATATCAATGGTAATTCTCCTGGCCTACTTTTCTCTTGGCCCCCGCCCCAGATAAATCTTACGATTTTGTTCTGGGTGATTTGAGTCTATTTTTAGTTTTTTTTTTTTTTGTAAAGGGGCAGAGTACATGAAGAAAAAGGGTAACCCCATATACATTGTAAAAGGGCTAGAATAGGGTCCTGCGGCCTCAGTAGGTAACACTGTGCTTGTTATATAGGAATTTCGTCTGGCATTCGCTTTTTTCTCACTGTTCCCTATCAATTCTCCTGACATCGGGGCAAAGGGGATTCCCAGATTTTTACTGTAAAACCAAAGTGATGGGCCCCCCATTACATGGACATTAAAATTATTTCCCCTTCCTTTTTATTTTTTCGTGCCAAAGAGAATTTGGCTTCAGTTTTCCCGGAGGTGTAAGGGAAGTTTGTTGTCTACAAACCTTTTGCTGCAGGACCCCAGTTCCAGTTTAAAAACTTTAGCTATATTTTGTGAGTTTTACCTGACACTAACAGGGCACTGTCACTGCATACAGTAGGGTTTGCATTTGGAACTGATGGCATGTCATTGAAAACAAAGAAAAATGGGCCCTTGGGGGGAACTCCACATGCAAACGGCAGGGGTTCTGATTCCGTTTTTTGTTTTTGACAATTTGTCTCCTGCTGCTAAGGTGGATTTAAAACCCAGTCTACAGAACCTAACCGAACTTGGATTTTTCTTACATAATATATTGTAGTTGACAGATCGAAGGCCTTTTGCAGGTTCAGGTTCATATATGGGTTCCCTTTGACTTTTCATTCCACGTAACCCATCAGATTAATTGGGAGGTGTGGTTGGTAAGATCAAACCCTGATTGATAGCTAGGGAAATGTTGTCTTAAAGGGTACAAACAAACCCTTACCCGGGGGGGGATAAACCGCGATCAGAGTCTAAAAAACCTCCAGACGGTCTGGAGTTTTGAGACTCTATCGCGGGTTCTATCCCCGCCCGGGGGTATGGTTGCAATGTGTCATTACGATTTTGAGTCAGTACTTAACACGTACTTGGCAGTACACCGTATCTTATAGGGAGACTTCAATCTGTCTCTGTGGCTAAACAGAAGTCTGATACCGAAAAAAAAGAAAGTTAAATGTACCTATTGTAATAGAAAAGGACATGCTAAAAAAGGGTTTGCTACAAATTAGAAAAGATATGATAAATGATCGTGCGGTGGCGCCCCTACCAAGTCGTATCATCCTCGGTGCAACAAGGGGACCAAAAAGCGCTGTTTTGGAATATTGCTCATCTAGATACTAAGTCGGAAAGATATCTGCGAAAAATTCGTTTGCACGAGTTTTTATTTATTAGAGGGGGAAAAGGGGGGCTTGACGAAAACACAGCAACTGCCGAGACACTGGCAGTTATCTCACCTTGTTGGAGGGATGATGCCCTTAAAATAATGTATTATACCAAAAATAGATGTATTTTTGAGGCCTATGGTGATCTGTTATAAAAGTACCTTTTGACAAAGTTTTCTTGAAACAAGCTATTATACTGTTATTTTTAGTGGATATCCAGGGTGTTTTTTCCCATCAGGTCGTAGAATTGTTTTATAGGGAACGTACCTTCTGCTGGTAATGTAAAGGGAAACCCCTTGTGATTAAAAAGCATGATGATAATTAATATTTAAACTTTTTAGAGAGAAGCTTTTTTTAGTTCCCCCTAAGTGCAATTACTGGCTAGTAAAATAAAAACCATTTTTTCCCGTTGATTGTGGATGATAATGCTTGGGGTTTTAAATGTTGTTCAGTGTGCTCTGGTCCGGATCAAAACATGACTCTCCCCTTTTCAGTGTGGAAATAAAATTTCACCGTTGAAACCCCACCTTGCGTTCATACAATTTTAAATTTGACTAAAGGCAATGAGTAGAACACTTACTTTTGTTGCAACCCTGGGTGTGTGGAAAATTTTGGAAAAATTTTAGGTCTCTGAGAAACTCCCCCCTGATACCCCAATCCTCTTACACATATACTGGATCTAAAAATTTAATTTCATTTTAAAAAACATAACCGTAAATTCTGGTATTAATATTTTAAATTGTTTTTTAGTTGTTTAATATGTTTTTTATGACCCCTACCACCTGTGGGCGGTATCAAAAAGATTAAGAGGTACATAATTGTCCCGGGGGGGGCTCCAAAGTTTTGATAGCGAGCAAGTTACAGAGGTAAGAACTACAATTTACAAAGGTAAAAGAACTCACAATTTCAAAGGTAATGAACTCAAATTTCAAAGGTAAAGAACCTGTAAGAATGGTTACTTCTTTATACATGGGTACGTCATAACAAAATTTTTGAGTTTACCCGGAGTTTTACCTGGGGAAGTTCCGGGGGTCAAAAGCCCCCCCGGGGCCCCGGGCTGTGACCAGGCCTCCTTAGGGCATGTCCGGATGCGACCCCCCACCATCGAAACACCCCGGGACCCTTTTTTCTGATGGGGAACATAGACAAAGGGGAAAGAAACACTCCAATGTTTTTTCTCTGGGGGAATCGAACCCGGCCCCCACCGTGTGGCGAGAGCGTTTAACCCCCAGGCCCTTCCCCACGGTCACAACTGTAATGATTATTGGTGCAAAATTGATTGTTGAGTCACCATAACACACACACAACACAACACACACACACACACACCAATCTCTCCATGGGTCCTTAAAGAGGGGCGAGATATTGTGTGAGCCATTAACAAAGATCTTTCAACACATCATTTGAAACTGGGCAAACCCCCGAGGTATGGAAAATGGGAAAAGAGTCCCAAATTTTTAAAAAAGGGACGACATAGGCACTAAACTACAGACCTTTTCAAACATGTATAGTATGCAAGGCAGGAGAAATCACAGGAGGAAGGGTGGGGGGACCTGGAAAAAAAACAAGGGTATAAATTTAAACCAGCACGGGTTTTAGGGAAGGAAAATCCTATGTCCAAACCTACAGAGTTTTATGACAAGGTGAAGAAGTAAAGACAAAGAGAGAGGGGGGTGGGTCGACTGCATATTTTTGGACGCAAAAAGGCCTTGACACAGTTTTCCCCACAAAAGGGGTTTCTGCAAAAGCTAGAGGATAGGCACAAAACAGGAAAGGCACTGCAAGGTCAGGAATACTACGGGGGGGGCAACAACAGCATGGTTCGACGAGGTGTCAGAGTGGCGCCTGTGACAAGCGGGGGTTTCCCCAGGGGCAGTCCTAGGACCTTTCTGTCTTGGGATAGTGAATGACAAACGGAAGGGATAGACTCAGAAGTGTCCTTTTTTGCGGGCGTGTGAAATTAATGAGAAGAAAATCGGATGGACAGGGAGGATACAAAGAGACCTGGACAGGGTACAAACCTGGTCCAGCAATGGTCCTTTGGTTTAACCCCCCAAATGCAAATCATGAAGATTGGGGGAAGGACAAAAAAACCGCGACACAAAATAGTTTAGTGGCAAAATCCCCAAACCTCATCAAGGAAAAAGACTGGGGGTGAGTATAAACCCAGCATATTCCTGGGGGCACACAATCAGATAAATGCGGCCGATACGGGCCCCGGCAAACCACGGATAGCTTTCCCATACCCCAGTAAGGGGTCATTCAAGACTCTTAACCATTTTCTCAGCCCATCTGGGGTATGCAGCACCCTTTGGAATCCCCAAAACCCATCAAGCACATAAGAAATTTGAGAAAGTGCAAAGGTTTGCAACAAGGGCTAGTCCCGAGCTAGGGGGTTGCCCACGAAGAAAAGGGTTTAGGGGGAAAATTGGCCCGCGACACTGGGGGCCAGAGGGTCAGGGGGGGACATGATAAGACATACAAAAAAACTGCGCGGATAGACAAGGTGGACAAAGACAGGGTTTCCAGGATGGGACACAGACACAAGGGGTCCAATTTG
>NC_069399.1:138410815-138413315 GCF_026875155.1 Cherax quadricarinatus | reverse complement strand
ATAATACACAGATACCAGTACAGGTTAGGTCAGAAGCTACAGCTCAGGACCTGAGTTGCTCAGAGTGTCTATGCGACACACAACCTCAGTACAACATCGAAAATCACTAAGTCTATACAATGTTCTATGAACAGAGTCTCACAGAACCTACAAGAAAGCTAGAGATGATCTTCCAACAAGGGCCTATAAGGGAGATTTAGGTACTTTGTCTGGAATACATCCAACCACCCAGCGAGTCTAGACCAGACTGAATACTTCAGGCGAGGTGAGGACACCCCCCCCTCTCGATCATGTGATAGCTCCATGGACAGTTACTGCCCAGCAACAGAAGCCGGCAGGGAAACGAGCCACAAGCGATAATTACAGTAGTTAGACAATCAAGATTTGAACTGAGCACATATGTTACATCCTACCTAACAAAATTTAACTAAGTCAAATAATAATAATATAAAGCAATATATTTACGACTTAGCTATTATCGCAAATATAAGCAATATAAAATTATATGAAAAAGGTAATATACATAATATGCATTGCAACCCATTCAGGGGTTGCAACAAATCCTTATAGAGAATAAACTTGATTGATTGATTGATTGATCAGTAAAGTGTGTACCTGGGTGTTAGTGGACTGGTGTGGGTCGCATCCTGGGACAAAACTGACTTAGTTTGTCCGAAATGTTCAGCATAACAAGTGGCTTTCTGTATAGTAGTATGTCACTGATGTCAGCTAGGACTGTATACCTTGTACATGTGTTACAAAAAACGCAATTTCTAATAAGCATAGAAATCTCCAGTGAATACTAGAAAGGACTGCCCTTCTAGCATCCAGCCTGTTACTGGGTGTTTGTAACAAGTAGTCAGTATCCTGGTCCAATTATCCATTAGAATTCAATATGAATTAATAGTGCTTCAGGACTACAACTGGTAGGCTACTAACTAGAGAAATTGAAATTTAATAAATTTATTAATAACAGTCTAGAGGTATAAGATCAAAGTAAATTAATCAAAATCAAAATAATAATAATAATCACTTCTCTCATGTACAATATTGTGCTGAAGGCACATATCACATTTATTCGTCTTAAGTACCATCTGGTACAATAACATTTAATAATACAATATACAAATAAGTTTGTGTGTATGTGTGTAAGTGCTCTAAGTAGTTCGCTATGTCTCAAGACTCGACTAGACTTAAACCAATGACTGACGAAGTCCTCACATCAACTAACTTCTTGACCACCTGGCAATCAGAACAGCTTGCTTGAACAATAAAACGATTGCTAAGCCCAATAGCTATATAACAAGCAACTGCGACACAGAATCAGGATCAAGGAGATAATATAACGACACTAAGTAGGGACCATCTGCAGATCCTCCACAAAAGTCACAAAACTCCCACTCTACTGAATCTAAGTTCAGCATAAGAAAATTCCCGACTGTGGCAGTACACAGATACCAGTACAAATTAGGTCAGAAGCTACAGCTCAGGACCTGAGTTGCTCAGTGTCTATGCGACACACAACCTCAGTACAACGTCTAAAATCACTAAGTCCAGTGTTCTGTGAACAGAGTTCTGCAGAACCAACAACAAGAAAACGACAGAAACGATCTTCCAACAAGGGCCAATAAGGGAGAGTTAGGCACGTCTTGTCAGGAATACGTCCAACCGACAAGAGAGTCTAGCCCAGACTGACTACTTCAGGCGATGTGTGAACACCCCCCCCTCTATCACGTGATAGCTCTGTGGACTGTTGCTGCCCAGCAACACTGAGAAGCTGGCAGGGAAACGAGCAATGAGCGATAATTGCAGTAGTTAGACAATCAAGATTTGAACTATGAGCACTGAATAATATGTATATGTTACATCCTACCTAATGAAAGTAACTAAGTCAAATAATAATGTAAAGCAATATATTTACAATTTAACTATTATCGCAAATATAAGCAATATAAAATTATATGGAAAGGTAATATACATTATATACATTGTGACCCATTCAGGGGTCGCAACAACATGTACTTCTAGAAATAAAGATATTATTATTATTATTATTATTATTATTATTATTATTATTTACTTGATTATTACTGATTCTGTCCTTACTGAAGACTCTTGACTCACATAATAAGTCTAACAAGATGCTCACTGGAGTAGCCAGATACAGATGTTTAACAATCAACAAAGGGAATTAATATACATCACACGTTAATTTACTCCTTCATGACAAAGTTGATAAGTTAGGCAAAGAAAGTACTATGAAGGAAATTGTAAAATATCTTTGGTACGTCTGCGCTTAGCATTAGGAATAATATCAGGAAAGAAGTAAATACTGAAAGTGTCTTAGGAATGCAGTTAGAAGCATTCCTGTGACCTTCCTGCAGTAACATGAACGTAGATAAGTATGTTTACGGAGCAACTTGCAATGTGACCAGACTGACTGTTGTGGCAGTAGCCAGGTTAAGTGTATGTGGCCAGGCTTATGGTTGCTCTCTACAAC
>NC_069399.1:138400815-138405815 GCF_026875155.1 Cherax quadricarinatus | reverse complement strand
AACAGGGGAGCTGCCCTGGGAGAAGTTGGGGCAGAACCGGGGGTAGTAGCCGGCATCCCTAGAAATCTTTGTACCCTTTTCTGTCCCGAGGTATAGGGAAATCTGAAATGGCTTTGATCTTAGCATTAAGAGGTGCTATGGTTCCTTGTCCGATACTAAAGCCTAGATATTTATTCGGGCTTGCCCAAACTCACACTTGGCAAAATTTTAACCGTAAAATTGTATTCTTCTAGTTTTTTCAAAAGTGCTTCTAGCCGAGACACATGCTGTCCCCACTCTTCACTTTCACCACTAAATCGTCCAAATAAGCTTCCACACCTTCCAGCTCATAAGTTAGACTATTCATCACTCTGAAACTTAGACGCCGGCTTTACAGAGGCCGAAGGGCATAACTAAATAGTTAAATAGGCCACCAGAACAGTAAAAGACGATATCTTTTGGGGCTCGTGTTGACAGTGGGTACTGTAATAACCTCATAACGGGTCTAGTCTACTCACATATTTAGCCCGGAGACTTTATCTATTAAATCGTCTACTGTGGCATGCAAAGAGTACGTAACCTTTATTGGGCGCACGTACACACCCTCATTTACAGGCTATCCCCCCCAAACCCAAAGCGAACCAGGTTGCAAAGAGTTGATGATGGGCCCCGTCGTTCAATATGGACCAGGTTCTAGCCAATAGAAGATGGTTTTGGCAATCGCAGAGGTTAGGGGTACCGCTCTCCTGTCTGCCCTTGTCATTCCCATTCTAGAGCTGGTTAAAGCACGGTCTGCTATCTTGTGGCTTTATTTCTGCTTTGCTTACCGTGGAGTGCACTATACTTATCACTGCATAGTGTACATATTGCTGTTATAAATTGGTGAAGGATAATATAAGTCTAAACTTTTTTCTACTGTGTTTATTTGCTCCCATTACACCCGGGGGTAACAGGCCATTTGGAACCTGGGTTGTATTATCTACCCTAGTAGAGGATACCCATTGGTAAGGTCACGGATTTTAAACCTTCCTGTAATCTGTACACATAGGGAAAGATCCATCGGCTTTAGCCACGAGGACACAGGGCGAAGCCCACGGATTTTTTGCTGCATTCGATCAAACCGTGAGTTAACAGAAATCTATTTCCTCTCTAAGTGCTTATTTTTCACGGGCTCGTTCGATACGGGGCTTGCTTGATTGGCAGGGCACCTTGTACATCCACATCCTGTGTCCCCAGAGTGAAACGTTTGGGGACGTCTCCGAATAAACTCGGATAAGCCGTTAGCAACTCTTTAATCGTTCTAGCTGGTCATCTCCTAAGTTACAAAAAAACTGGTCCATAGCGCTCAACACTTCTGAATTTTTTAGACGTACTTCTACCCCTCTAGAACAATCTGAAAAGGCATGTATCCTCTTTTGGTAGAATGGAAGTAGTGGGCGATGTTCCCACCATAATACCTTTTCAACTGATTTACATGGTAGACATGGTTGGACTTCTTTTTACCTGGAGTACGAACTAAGAAAATTTACCTTATTTCAGTTTCCTCACTCTCTCCATGGGCCCTTCATACCTGGGCTGCAGCGTATGTCCAGGAACTAATTTTAGAGCTAAAACTTTTCCCCTACTTGAAAAAGCGTTTAGAGCAGCCTTCTTATCGAAACATGCTTCATTTTAGTCTGGGCTTTTGCTATATTTGCTAAAGCCAGGTTCCTCGTGAAGGACAAGTGCTCTTGCATTAAAGATGGCGATAAATACAAAGGTGGATCGGCCCTTCCCGGGACCATACTTCCTTTAACAGGGCCCAATGGTCCTCGTACAGCATGTCCATATATTACTAAAAGGGGGCTGAACCCTAAACTTCTTGCTCACTCTCCCTGATTGCGAGGAGGAAAAAAGGATTCCCTCATCCAACCTTAGAGAACTGCTCACAAATAAGCACGCATCATGAACTTTAAAGTTTGGTAAAATCTCTCTAAGGCCCCCTGGGTTTGAGGTCTATAAGCTGTAGAGATAAGGGTCTAATACCAAGCTAGATAATACTTCTCGGAAACTTTGGAAATAAAATTAGAGCCTTGGTCTGATTGGATTTCCGAGGCAACCCTACCTGGAAAAGAATCGAATTAGAGCCCTTACTATAGCTCGAGCATTTATTTTCTTAATGGAACGCTTCGGGATACCGGGTGGCAGCATCCATTATAGTCAACAGGTATTGATTACCCAACCTGGTTTTAGGAAGAGGCCCTACACAATCGATTATCAAACGAGTAAAAGGTTCTCCTTCTACTGCAATAGGAATGAGGGGAGCAGGTGGCGGTTGTCTGTGCTGGTTTACCTATTTTCTGGAAAAAAATCGGGCAATTTCGAAGGTACTCTACACCGTCTCTTTCATTTTTGGCCAGAAAAAATATCGAGACAACTTTCTCAGTGTCTTCCGTATCCCAGATGTCCCCCTTTGGACTATTATGGGCCACTTCCAGAGCCAGAGTTCGGATTTTCCCCGGTAAAACCAGTACCTGTTTCGTAGCACATAAATTAAACCTGGGGCAGTTGTCGTGGGAAATTTTTCCCTCATAAGAAGGCCATTACTATAATAGAAGCAATCTTTTACATCTGCCCCCTCAGTTTCAGTAATGGCTAGTCCTCTTACTCCCTCCAACAAAGATCTTCTTCTGTTCTTGGATCAAATTTTCTTGCTTAAAATCATTAATCCGCAAGGCCGTTAGATCTGATGTACAATTTTTGGTAACTTATCTTTAGCTTCTGGCATGTGAGTATCACTAAACAATACATCCAGGCCCCCCAATCACAGGATTATTGCTCAAAGGACGAAGGGAGTGAATGGACTTTGCCATGGCTCTCGTAACTATGGCGAGAGGAAATAAAAGTGGACCCCCCTTTTGCAAGCCTCAAGGGAAAAATTTTTCAGCTGAGGTATTCTCTATGACGGGGAGGTTCTTTACAGATCCCTCCCAGGCCCAAGTCGTTTCTGACAAGTAGGTCTACTGACCTAATGGGAATTCTGTTTCTGATAAAACTACCACCGCATATCATCATAAAACCTATTTTCAAGTATATTTTATGGGGGGGAACCCGAGACACGGCCCTCCATACCCCCTCAAAAACCCACATCTATCTTGGTATAGGTCGAGTCATTCAAGGAGGAGAAACCTTCCCTCAACAAAGTTAGGTAGCCCCGGTGTCTCTATAAGATACTTCAACGATTTGGGATTTGGTACTCCCGGCCTTACGATAAAAAAATTTAAGGACTCATTGCCTCACTTACTTTCTTTTTGGACTTGATTGAGAGATCAGTCATCAAAAGGGGGAACCTTTTGCCCGGCTGAATCTTGCTCAATCCATGGGTCCAGCTGCCCCGGGGACCTGGTAGACGTCATCTGTAGGGGAACCGCATCTAGAACTCTCTTCCGGTCTCTTTCTAGCTTGAAACAGAGGCTTCTCAATGCCCTTTCTCTGACAGTAGGACAGATAGGTTTCTTCCCCGCTTTATCCACCTCCAGGTGGGCTTAGTATCGAAATGTTCCCCCCATTAGGTTAAGAACGCGTAAGGAGCACCTGAGGGGAGGTAATTTCTGACGGGTCTTCTCTTGGCCGGTAATCGCCCCGTCCCTCGGGGGGGGTTCTCCTTAATTTTCTCTCGAGGGATTTATCTCCCATTAACTGGAGGAGATTTCGTAATGATCAGCGAGCGAGGCGGAGTTAAGAAAATCCAAAGTCTGGTGATCAATTAAAAACTTACGCAAGTCTCCCCCACAGAGCATTATTAAACTCTTCCCGTAAAAAATTTAAATGAGTTAAGCTTTCCCCAGAGTCACAGCCCGAGGCAGTAGCAGTAGCAGCAGCAGCAGCATAGTAGTAGTTTGCAGCAGCAGCAGTAGTAGCAGCAGCAGCAGTAGTAGCAGCAGTAGTAGCAGCAGCAGTAGTAGTAGCAGCAGCAGCAGTAGTAGCAGAAGCAGCAGTAGTAGCAGCAGCAGCAGTAGTAGCAGCAGCAGCAGTAGTATCTGCAGCAGCAGTAGTAGCAGCAGCAGCAGTAGTAGCAGCAGGGGCAGTAGTAGCAGTAGCAGCAGAAGTAGCAGCAGCAGCAGTAGTAGCAGCAGCAGTAGTAGTAGTAGTAGCAGGCAGCAGTAGTAGCAGCAGCAGCAGCAGTAGTATTAGTAGTAGTAGTAGCAGCAGATGCAGTAGTAGCAGCAGCAGCAGTAGTAGCAGCAGTAGTAGCAGCAGCAGTAGTAGCAGCAGCAGCAGTAGTAGCAGCAGGAGCAGTAGTATTAGTAGCAGCAGTAGTAGCAGCAGCAGCAGTAGCAGCAGCAGCAGCAGTAGTAGTAGTAGTAGCAGCAGCAGCAGTAGTAGCAGCAGCAGCAGTAGTATCTGCAGCAGCAGTAGTAGCAGCAGCAGCAGTAGTAGCAGCAGCAGCAGTAGTAGTAGAAGCAGCAGCAGTAGTATTTGCAGCAGCAGAAGTATTTGCAGCAGCAGTTTGTATTTGCAGCAGCAGTAGTATTTGCAGCAGCAGTAGTATCTGCAGCAGCAGTAGTATCTGCAGCAGCAGTAGTATTTGCAGCAGCAGTAGTATCTGCAGCAGCAGTAGTATCTGCAGCAGCAGTAGTATCTGCAGCAGCAGTAGTATCTGCAGCAGCAGTAGTAGCAGCAGCAGCAGTAGTAGCAGCAGGAGCAGTAGTAGCAGTAGCAGCAGTAGTAGCAGCAGCAGCAGTAGCAGCAGCAGTAGTAGTAGTAGTAGTAGCAGCAGCAGCAGTAGTAGCAGCAGCAGCAGTAGTATCGCAGCAGCAGTACTACAGTAGCGCAGAGTAGTAGCAGAGCAGTGTAGCAGCAGCAGCAGTAGCAGCAGTAGTAGTAGTAGCAGCAGCAGCAGCAGCAGCAGCAGCAGTAGTAGTAGTAGTAGCAGCAGCAGCAGCAGTAGTAGCAGCAGCAGCAGTAGTATCTGCAGCAGCAGTAGTATCTGCAGCAGCAAATAGTACTGCAGCAGCAGTAGTAGTAGTAGCGCAGCAGTA
>NC_069399.1:138313315-138395815 GCF_026875155.1 Cherax quadricarinatus | reverse complement strand
TAACGACCGAACTAAATGATTTTTTTTGAATTTCCCGAACATTGACATCCGCATTGTCAAATGGAAATTGGAGAAATGTCCCTCCTTAAATGGTTGGTTGTGCATGAACAATTGCAGAGTTCAGATAATTCCTTAAACAAATTAATCAAGTGCCTTGGATCCATATCTTCTAAAGAACACTCCCAAACTAATATGAATACAAGGGAAAACAAACGGGGTTCAGCATACCGCTACAATAACATGACTTATCGTGACTTGCTTCCTGCGAAGGTTTTGTGGCAACCCATTGTTTTTTCTTGTGACATTTTCAGTAAAACATCTTAGTGTCTCCGGGATCATAGCAGAAAATCTTCCATTGTTGCAAAGAAGAATAGCTATCTAAATCATAAACGATAGCTCGTGTGTCATCACAATCCTTGGACTCTCGTCTTCAGGGACTTTTTTTTTTCCCCGAGTACCAGTTGTCTGTTAGATATTTGCCCAGCAGTGCCTTTAAGGGTTGATACTGTTGAAATGGTTGCAAATGCTGAGCAGCAAAACGTTGGACTTTTAATGTTTAATTATAAGTTCTTTCAAATACCTGTCAAAAAAATAGTCTCCTCACCCCAGAGAGATCTCTCATAATTTTTCTTGATAGAGTCAACATTAATGGCATTCATCATTTCCATGTCAGACTATCAGAACTTTCTGCCCTTTTGTCGACCTATTCTTTCCCTTCTCGTGAGTTTTAAAATGAAGTCAGTCATAGTGATATTTTACTTCGTCGTCTTTTTAGAGTATGGCCATACCGTTATATTTTATACAAGGATGTGCTCCTTTATTTTATAATATATATGCTAATGCTAATATTGTGTTATATTATATTTTGTTAGGCTTAAATATTCTTATTTCCATGTAGTGGGAAACAACTAGGTTTTTAAATCCAGTTAGCAGTTCAGGTTTCTGAGGTCTCCCTCAGTCACGTGACCAACCTGAAAGTCGGTTACCCCTCAGTGGTACCGTCCCGTAGGTTCACCCGCACCCGCTCAAGAAGGTTCACTACTCTTACTGAGTAGGTTCACCGCCCTCGCTCAGAGCAGGTTCACTACTCTTACTGAGTAGGTTCACCGCCCTCGCTCAGAGAGGTTCACTACTCTTACTGAGTAGGTTCACTACTCTTACTGATAGGTTCTCTACTCTTACTGAGTAGGTTTACAGCCCCCTGCTCAGAGAAGGTTCACAACCCTTGCTCTGAGTAGTTTTACAGCACTCATGAGAGTATGTCCTTCACACTCACTCTGACTAGCATTCCACTTCTAGTCTGGGCTTGCATAGACAAGGGAGCATACCTCACACATGACCTCTCATAAGAGGGCATGTCAATTCTCTCTTGTGGTCGTTTTTCTTTCATGATTGAGTTCCTTTCTTAAGCTCGTTTACTTTCGAGTTATTTATACTCTAGAGAATTAATCTTTCAGTTGAATAGACAAGCCTTGTTGGCCTTATGGGTTAATTTGTGGTTTAAGATTAAATTCCTCAAACCCCCAACTTTAATTCCCTTTTGTCATTCCCCAAAGCGAGTTTACCCCGGAATTTTATTTATGGGGAAAATGAAAAATAAAAAACAGAGTTACCCTGGGGAACGCCCAGGCTGGGGGGGGGGGTTCCTGTACATTTTTCAATTTTTCCACTTTTTCCATAAGTAAAAGCCTTAAAATGGATTTTGTGGAAGTTTTAAAAATAAAAAGGTGAAACCAAAACCTAGCATTGTTTGGTTCTTCAAGCCTTTTTCCGAATGCATAAACCTCAGATTAGGAACAGTGGGGGTTAAAAACCAATTTGGACCACTGTCCTCCGAAAAATCTTAAAGCCACTCCTGCACCCAACATCTTGCTCCTGGGGGGTTTCAACTTAAGGCACCTAAAATGGAGGGGAATATAGCAAATAATATTGTTGCGTAATAACACCAGGGGGCAGCTCTGATGAAAACTCACACTCACCGAGCTTTTAAATCTCTGCACAAAATTCAATTTTAAACCCGCAAATAATAGAGCCTACTAGACTGGAGAATACACTAGACCTCATCTTCACTAACAATGAGATCTGATAAGAAATTTTCACCATATCAAAAACAATATACTCAGATCACAAAATAATTGAGGTTCAGACATGTATGCGTGGAGCCCCAGACCGACATAATGAGACTAGTCACGAGGGAGCATTCACCAAATTCAACTTCAATAACAAAAACATGAAGTGGGACAAGTAAACCCAAGTCCTAACCGATATAAGCTGGGGAAAATATACTAAGCAACACAGACCCCAACGTTGCCTAAAACAGATTTTAAATTGGTGGCACTCGGATGTTTTGCACAAGGCTTATTCCTCTAAAAAAAGGTGCTGCATAGTCCTTGTGGCTTAGCGCTTCTTTTTATTATAAAAAATAAAACTAAGAAAAAGGAGGAGTAGATGTAAAATAGAAAGAGACAGGCGCTCCCTTTACAGGCGACGGAAAAGAATAACAGAGCGGCTAAAAGAGGTCAATATATCTGAAATGCGTAGGAGACACTGGTCAGAGAAATAGCAAGCATCGAACTCAAGCTAAAGGAATCTTATAGGATCAGGAATCGCGGAAGAACTAAAAGCCATAAATGAAATCGAAAGAAACCCAAAGTATTTCTTCTCTCTATGCCAAAAACAAAGTCGAGAACAACATCCATATTGGGCCCCTTAACCCTATAAAAAAAAAAAAAAAGGCAATTTAAAAACAGATTTAAAAAACCGCGGAAAAACCATTTCCCAAAAAAAACTGCTGGGAAAACGGGAAAAAATGGGTTTGGGAAATAAATTTTCATAAAAACACAGAGAGCCCCGAGAAAATCCCGGGGCATGGGGAAACCCCTTTTCACAAGGAATATCCCCCCCCTTTTATTTTTCCTAAATTCACTACAAAAAGTAGAAATTTTTCCCTTAAAACCCCAACTGCAACATTTTTCAGACATGCGGCCCCAGGGGGCATAAAGATTTTCAGGGGTAAAAAACTTTTAAAAAAACAAATGGAAATTTCAAACCGATTTTAAACGGGGAAATTAAACCACGAAAAAAAACTTTTTGGCCAAAAATAAAAAACACCAAGTCAAAGCCCCGGGGTATTCTTAATTCATTTTTGGGCCAAAATTTTTTTTTTTAAAAAAAAAAAGGGGGGGAAAAAAAAAACCCTCAAAAAGGGGAAGATAAAATTTGGTCATTTTCAAAATTGGGGGAAAAACCTGAATAACACACTTTAAAGGGAGGAAATTTGGACAGAAAAAAAAGCCTTAGGACGATAAAAAAAAACCCCAAAGGGGGGGGGAAAAATTTTTGGGCCCAAAAACCCCGGGAAACGGGAAAAGGAATAAGTTAAAATCCCGAAAATAAAAATTTTACCGAACGCAACAAAATAATCAAAACAAAAGATTGGGAGACAAATAAAAAACGGGGTGTACTGACGAAAGGACTACAATAATGGGGGGCCCAATGCATGCCCCCAGCCAAATAAGGGGGTTTAAACAGGCCCCGGAGTTTTAAAGGCCTCATAAAAGGGGCCTGACCGGGGGTGGGGGTTACCCCCCCCCCCCAAAAAAACCGGGGATCACCCCGATCCACAACCTTTAAAAACCCCGGGGGGGGTTAGGAATTTCCCAAAACCCCTGGGGAGGGGGCAAAAAAACTTGGTTTAAAATTTTCTTTTTGGGAATTTTGGCCAAGAGGCTAAATTTTTTTTTTAAAGGTAATTTTTTTTTTTGGGAAAACCAAGTTAAAATTTGGATACACACCAAATCTGTTAATAAGGAAGTCTTGATGTTTACCTTTTTGGGAAGGAGTGCCCCCTTCCCGAAAAAACCCCCCCCTGACTGACCACTGGGGGGCCTCCATTTCCTTCCAAAATGTTTAAAAATAGAAACCGCAGGGTTTTCCTCCCTTTGGAATGAGGGGAAAACCATCGTTTCCGGCAAAACGATTCTAAAATTTTTTCCCCCATTTGTTTTAGGATGAAAACCATTGTTTAAAACGTTTTTAAAAAACCCCCATATTTTCAAAAATTTCGCCAAAAAAAAGGGGTTTAAATTTTAAAAAAGGGAGTTGTATTAAAAACCCCTTTACAATAAAAATAAAAAAACATTAACAATGCGGGGTGTAGGTTTTTTAAACAAAAAGCTTTTTGAAAAAAAAAAATCCCTTTTCCCCAACCAAAAAAAAAAAACACTTTTTTAAAAAAAAAGGGAAACCCCAAAAATTTTTTAATTGGGGTTCCCGGGAACTTAAAAGAAAAAAAACCCAATCCCGAAAAACTTATTTTTTTCCCAAATTTTTTTTTCTTTTTTTTTCTTTAATGAAATTAAACAAAAGATTTCCCAGCCGAAAACACCAAGAAGGTTTTTTTCCAAACGTTGACCAATAAATTTATGTAGCAAAGTTTTTTTCAAAAAATTTCCCAAAAAACCAAAAGGGATAAAAAAAAAATTTGGATTTCAGGTGCTTTAAAGCCTTGTTCAAGTTTTTTAATTTTTGGTCGCGAGACTGTTTTGGGGTTTTGTTTTTTCCCCCAACCTTTTACAGCCCCCGGTTTAAAACCCCGTTTTGGGGTTCGGGGCTTCAGCTTGGGGGTTTTGGTAATGTGGGGTTTTTGGTATTAAATTTGCTTTGATATTTAAAAATTTAAAAGCAAGGGGTGGGGTTTTTTTTTTTTTAAAAAGGATTTATGGGAAAAAAACTGGGTTTTTAAGGTTTTTTTTAAGCCAAAAAAAAGAAAAAAATACCCTTGTGAAGGTTTAATTTGAGGAAAGAAAAAAAAATTTGGGTGCATTCGGATTTTGGAAATTTAGAGAGGACCCCTTTTTGGTTGAGGAGGGGGGAAAAAAAATTTTTTTTTTGTTTGAAGGTTTTTGAAAAAAAGGGAAATGGAGCGAAGAGGACTCAAAAATGATCTCTAGGGAAAACCCAAAGGTCGCTGGGGTTAGGGGGGGTTTTTTGTAAACGGCTTAAAAAATTTTTTTTATTTATAAGGAAAAAATTTTTTTAAAAATTTAAATTTTTGGGGGTTTTTTTACTTTGGGGGAAAATTGGAAAATTTGAACCTGAAGAAAGGGACCCCATTTGGGAATTTGTTTTTTTTAAAAAAATAAAAATTATGAGGGGGGGGTTTTTGGGGGAAAAATAAGGTGTTTAATGGAAGTTTTTTTTGGCCCCCCCCAGTTAATTTTTTAAAAAAAAAAAAAATTATTTTAAGGGTTAATATTTTTTTAAAGCTGGGGAGGGGGGGAAAAAAGGTGGATTGTTTTTTTTAAAAAAAAAGGGAGGGTGTAAGGGAAAAGTGTTTTTATTTTTTAAGGTGAGAATTTTTGGGGTTTAGGATTTTTGGTGGGTTTTCCCAGTTTTGGGTTTTAAAATGTTTTTTAAATTTATGGGGGGGAAATTTTTAAATTTTTTTTGGTTTACGGGGTTTGTAAAATTTTAAGGGTTTTGGTGGTTTATAAAGTTTAAGGCCTTAATTTTTTTTTGTGGATGTATGAAGGGAGAAAATTTTTGTTTTTTAAAGGGGGGGTTGCTGAGGGGGGTTTAGGATTTTTTTTATTTTTTTTTTTGGGGTTTTTATTTTTAGGGTTTTGGGGTTTTGACCCCAAGCAAAAAAAAGGTGGGTTGGATAAATAAGTGATTTTATAGTGTGAGAAGGATTTTGCGGCACGTAGTTTTTTAAAAACCCCCTTTTGGGAAATACTTTTTTGGTATTTTGGATATGGGGCTGAATTTAGGTTGTTGTCGGGATAGGTGGGAATTTTTCCCCCTTTTTGGTAATTGGGGTTTTAACTTAATGTTTTTTTTAAACCCCCCTTTTTCCCAAACAAAATTAGAAATTTTTTTAGTTAAGCGTAAGTTTATTTGGGTGTCATCCAAGTGATATTTTAAACAGTTCTTACAAGGGGCTTGGGTTCCCAAATTGGGTAAAATTAATAAGTCTTTATAGCAAAAATTTTGGGTTTTGGGTTTATACTTTGGGGGGGCATTTTTTTTGGGAAAAACCCAAACCCCTCAAATCCTATCAATCTGTTTATCTGGTCTTTAAAGGTGAGATTATCCTATTTTAAAGTAAAATTTAAATACAAACCCAAGGGGCCCAACCTTGTAAAAAATTTTAGTAGGATTTGTTTTTACTGTTAAAAATTTTTACAAAATTTTTGTGGAATTTTTTATTTCAATTTTAAAAAGATTATTTTTAAATTCCCTCCCCTTGTGAGAATAAAAAGGCGGGGTTTTTGTTTTAACCCTTATTTTTAACCCCTGCAAGTTTCCAAAGTTTTTATAAATTTAAAAGGTTTCCTTTTGAATTGAGGGACCCCCTTATGATTGGGTTTCCCCTTTTTTATTTTTTTTTTTTTTTTTTGAAAAAATTTTGGGGCATGGGGGCCCCCTTTTTAAGAATTAAAAAGCAAATTTATTTTTAAAGTTTAAATTTTGGGTTTTAAATAAAAAAAACCCTGGATCCGAAATTGGGTTTTTTTAGGCGAATTGATCAAGGAAAAGTTTTATTTTTAATTTTATTATTTTGTTTTTAGGTTTTTTGGTAGGTTTTTTTCCCGGGGGCCCCGAATTTGGGATTTTTTTTCTTTTTTTTTTCGGGTTTGAACGGATAGTTTTTTTTGGCTTTTTTTTTACTTTTAAATGAAAATTTTTTTTTTTTGTGTTAAAATGTTTTTTCTTTTCTTTGGGGCGTCTGGTTTTTAAAAGACTGGTTTCTCAAAAGCCTTTGTTTGTACTTTTTGAAAAAGGTTTATGTTTAAAATTTTTAAAAAACGCCAGTTTATCCCTTCCTTGGAGAATTTTGGGAATAAAACCCCTCCCCGGAATTCCACTGGGCCCGATTCTAAATTCTTTTTTATTTGGTTTTAAATTTTTGGAGGAAAGGAGGGAGGGGGTGGCGAGTTCCTTTTTTTAATTTTAAAGAATTTCCCAAAATTTTGGTTTCCCTTTTCTCAAGCTTTGGTTTAATTTTTATAAAAGGGGATATGTTGTGAAATCAAGGGTGCATTTAAACCCAATTTAAATTAGCTAAAAAGGGGGGTTTTCATTTTTTCTTTTGTTATTGGCTTTAATTTCTAAAGAAATTTTGTTTTTGGGGGGAAACCGGTAACCCCCAAAAAAAACCTTAGGGTTTTTTTTTTTAAAATTAGCCCAAAAAATTCCCTATTCACTGCATTGTGAAAATAAATTGGTAAAAAATTTCAATACCAAACTTGGGTTTGTTTCCTTTAATTCTTTTCCTTAAATAATTTTTGTTCCTCAACCGGGTTTAGAAGTAATCAAAAAGGGGGATTTCAAAAGCCTAAGGCCCCTAGTTTTTGTTGGGCATGTTTTTTTAAAAGGAAACTTTTTGCATTGTTTGGAAGTCTTTTCTTTTAAAAAAATTACTTTAAAGGTTTTTTTTGGGTGCAATTTTTTGGAGGTTTCAGGGTGTATAAAATCCTTTTTTTTAAAAATGGGATTTTTTCATTTTTTATCATTGGTTCCCGAGGGTTTTAAATTTTCAAATTTGTGATTTTTTCATGAGGGAATTTCCTATCACAAAAAGGTTGTTTTTTTTGCTTCAAAAACAAAGGATTTTAAAAAATAAAAATTTGCAAGTCTCCTTTAATTCCTGGGCAAAAAATTTTTGGGAGTTTGTTTTGGCTGGTGACTAAAGTACTTTAACAATTTTAAAAAACAAAAAAAAACCTGCTTTGAAGCCCTTTTTAATTTGTTTTATTTAGTTTAGGGAGAATGAGATGGTTGGGGTTTTGGGGGAAAGTTTGGGGGGTTTTTACAGTTTTTCCTTTTTAAAAAAGGAATAGTTTGATAGAAAATAATTAAAAAAATTTGTTAAAATTTAAAATTTAAAAAAGAACCCTTCAAGAATTGCACTTTTTTGGTTTTTAATTTGGAAACTTGATTGAGTGAATGTTTGGGCTTTTAAACTTAAATAAAAAGGAAAAAAATTAATTGTTTGCCTAAGGTTTTTTTGTTTTAAATTGGAATTTTAAAAGGGTAAAAAAACCTTTTCTTTAAAAAAAAGAATTTTTTAAAAAAAAAAAGGGCTTGGAAAAAAATGGAGCTTATTTTGGGAAAAAAAAAATTTAAAAAAATTGAAAAAAAGGCTGGTTTCAATGTTTGATCTTATTGTAAAAATTCTTGGGTTTTTAAAAAAACGTTTGGGGGTTATTATGAGGAGCCGTCCCCGTAACATAAACCCTAAATCCAACTTCATGGGGGCATCAGTGGTAGCGCATGGTAGCGCAGTGGGAGTGTCACATAATTGCTGATCCCCTGTATATTTTGTTATTTGAGTAGATTAGATTAGATTTTGCCCCCCGAAGTGGCTATTTATTTTTGCACCCCCTATCCTCCTGTGGCGGAGCGCGAGAGCAGTGGATACACAAAAGGCCCATGAACTAGGCCCCAAAAATTTCAGGGAAAACATATGGGGTTTATATCTACATACTATATTCATTTTCTGTTACAAGCAAATTTAGGAAATTTGCTTGTATATTGGTTTTATTTTATTAAAAAGATATTTGACTGTCACATAGGTTATTTTACTGTCTGTTCTGATTCCTAATTGGAAATTTTAAACACATTGTTTAAGAGAGTGAACATAGCAAATAATTTTTTTAGTTTGATACATCTGGTGTCCCAAACGCCAGAAGTATTGTAAAAACCCGCCTAAGCCCGGCCCTCAACATCAGTAGTTGTATATGTTTTACATAGTTTACCCCCTTGCTAGGTATGACTACTGTGTGACATCACTGATGCCCCATGGATGTGCACTCCCGGGTTCCCTCCTCACTCCACCCTTAGGTCTAGAAAGGAAACACGCAAGGCTGGGCTTCCCTTTCACACTCGCTAATGTAAGTGTTACCATAACAAGTGTTTTTAACTCCAATCATAATCTCCATGAACCCCTAATAATGTGACGGGTGAGCGCGTAAATTTGATATTTAGTGGGTTTTGGGGATTAATTCTGTCAACCGACGACAGACATTGTCGACCCCAAACCCAGCCTAGCACCATACCCCCAAGCAAACTCCACCCGCCCGTTTGCTTCCCGCTTATGGTCATCTTTGTGTCTTATTTTTTATTTGCTTTTTTTGCATTACTTCCGAGGGGGTTTACCCGGGTTGGCAAATTTGGGCCAAACTGCCAAGCCCGTTGGGGGGGGAAGTCAAGCCCTACCCATCCAGTCTGTATTAAGACCACCTTGCCTGTAGCCATTTCCCCCCCTGCTGTGGTCATCGTTACAAGTTCCAACCCGTTTGTGACGGGGAAAACCCCACCAGCCAACAACCCTAGTTGATGTGTTGTGTTTTCCCGCCCATTGTAAGTGTAAACCTTTCCCATTTTACATTTTTTTCCCCCTTTTTCGCTTATATTTCATTGAACAAATTTTCCCCTTGTGCAATTTTTAACTTCTCGTTTTTTAAAGTAAATCATTCTTTTGCTTGTTTAGTAAGTGTTTTCTTAAGCTGCAATTAAAGTTTAAAATGTTCATCAGTTATTCCCTTTATTAAATTTTTTTTTATTGTTTCTGTAAAATGCCCTTTTTTTGTTGAATTTTTTTCTTTTGAGATTGATCATTCTGCATGACTCTTTGCAAATTTGGCTCCCTTTTAATTTTTCTTTCGAAATTTTTTATGTAATGTTGTGTTTGCAAATTTTTTATTAGGATTATTATTTGCAAAATTGCTACAGTTTTTTCAGTGCAATTTTGTGTTTCGTTTTCAAATTTCTTGGTTCGTGCATAATATTTTAACTTTGTGTTCACTTTATTTTTTTTTGAGCATTGTTTTCCCCGTCCATTTTAATTTTTCACAAGATTTTTTGCTTCCATATTATTATTTTTTATTTATTTATCATTTTTGTTGAAATTTTTTTATGACTTTAGAGTAAAGACAACTCACTGTGCCTTTTAATTCTATAAAGTAAATTTGAGTAAAATTTTATCGAGTTTAAAATACAATTTCTCTTGTTATAAAAGGGGCTTATTCATTTTAGTGTTTTATGTGAGTTTTCCCTTTCTCACAGTGTGACTTCTTTATTATGCAAATAGATAAATATTTTTTTTCCCCTTTTTGCCTGTGTCTTTATTCTTCTATTATTTTGTTCATGCCTTTAGACAGTTTCTGGATGTCCCCGACACTTTTGAATGCTCAATCAGTGATCATGCCAGTAAAGTAACATGAATCAGTCCAGAGTCCCCTTCCCCTACTGATGAAAGACAAACCTATCTTAGACAATGTGTTTGTTCTCACAGCTTGTATCTGAGATTTGTTAAAGTTCTGCAAAATGTGAAGTTCAGATTAAGTTCCTATAGATCTGTGAACTGCTTATTAACGTAGCCAAGCGGTCAGGCACTAGTAAGACTGTCACTCCACAATATCGTGCACACAGGATAGTGTAGAGTTACCTTGGGTTTCAGAGGAACCTCAGACAACCCTGGGTGCTGAGACTACTATCGCTGCGATGGCGACTTGTTTAAGTAGTCGTTCCTTCCTTATGAAGAACGTTACCTGTAATGAGTTATGCCATCTCTTGCTGATGTCACAAGCCATTGCAGAAAGACGTTCCTGTGGCTAGTGTACTCACTTGAGTGTTTTTGTTGTTCCTAGTGTTTCAGATGGTGATACTATCCTAGTTGACAGTAATACATGCAGTGTTTATAAGAGCAGTCTCTTTATAGCTGATACCTCGTGTTACTGTGTGCGACTCAGAATGAATACCAGCATTGTCGACCGTGTTCATTTCTTTTCCCCTGTGCTTGCCATGAGAGATAGTAGATCCGTTCTCCCTTGCTCATATTTCGTGTTATAGTGTTATTTTTTTCAACTGGGGAGAGTCATCCACTCCACTGAGTTTATTCATTCCTCCAGTAAGAAAGAACCGATCCCTTGTGGTCTGGTGTGATTCGATTCCTGCTCCAGAAAGATCTTATTCTGACTGTGAAGCCACCAGCACCCATTAGTGACTTTGTAATGAGCCAAGAATTACTGTATCGAACAGCTGAGTTGGGTACTCCAAGCAGAAGAGTATACCAGTTAATAATTCCACAGTCACTAGTGAATGTAGATGTATCTTTTGTAGATACTTATTCAGATCTCCCTCAATCAAGGCATGTGTTAGCCATTGCAAAACAATTCAATCCTCCCAAAGACAATAACCATTCTGCATATATAAATCTTACCCTCACAGAGTTGGGTTTAAATGTACATAGCCTGTATAATTAGATGTCCAAGATGAATGAAGTCGTCAACTGTGTGTTTATTATTAGCTGATTAGTTTTCAGAATTTTTTTTTTTGTGTTCACGTTCCCTCCAAATTCTGAGAATTTAGCAGTAATGATCTGTGCTCGCCAGATGTGTCTTTGCTGTTAATTACTTTCACCTTTGTAAATATATATATATTCTTCCTCAGAATCTGTAGAGTGCATGAATATAGATCAATCGATCAATTCCATCCTTTTATTATACTGTACTATGATTTGTTCTTATAATTCATAATGTATTACCATACCACCCATTAGTTCTAAGTTACATATGTCATTATTATTGTATAGAATCAGCCCAGTGCCACCTGCCTGTTCAGCCTATAGCATAGTATTGTATGTCGAGATGACATACGTAACATGACCGAGCTGTCAGCATAGTTGCTGATCCCCTGTATATGTATATGTTATCTGAGTATCATAGTACCATCCATTTGTTTTACATAGTTGACCCCTTACTAGGCTCAGTGACTAGCATGTGTGACGTCACATGATGCCGCATGTGAGGGCTACGCTCCTGGCTTCCTCCTCACTCCACCCTTAGGTCTACGACAAGGCAACATGGCAAGGCTGGGCTTCCCTCTTCACACTCTGCTAATATAAGTGTTACCATCCAACAAGTGTGTTTAACTCCAACCATCACACCTCCATGAACCCTCCCAAGAGTAGCAGCAGTGGATGCAGCAGTGGATGCAGCAGTGGTGCCAGCAGTGGTAGCAGCAGTGGTAGCAGCAGTGGTAGCAGCTGTGGTAGCAGCAATGGAAGCAGCAATGGTAGCAGCAATGGAAGCAGCAAAGGCAGCAGCAGTGGTAGCAGCAGTGGAAGTAGCAGTGGTAGCAGCAGTGGTAGCAGCAGTGGTAGCAGCTATGGTAGCAGCAGTGGAAGCAGCAATGGTAGCAGCAGTGGAAGCAGCAATGGCAGCAGCAGTGGTAGCAGCAGTGGAAGTAGCAGTGGTAGCAGCAGTGGTAGCAGCAGTGGTAGCAGCAGTGGTAGCAGCAGTGGTAGCATCACTGGAGTCTCACTAAGTTGGTCACTGAAGCCGCGGTCAGGTTCCTGGATAAACCGTTATGATCTGTGTAGCATCTCCCGACCACTGACCCACCTACCCACGTCACTCACACCACACCATGGGTCTACCCGACCTCTGACCCACCTACCCACGTCACTCGCACCACACCATGGGTCTACCCGACCTCTGACCCACGTACCCAAGTCACTCACATCACACCATGGGTGTACCCGACCTCTGACCCACCTACCCACGTCACCCACACCACACCATGGGTCAACCCGACCTCTGACCCACCTACCCACGTCACTCACACCACACCATGGGTGTACCCGACCTCTGACCCGGTGGTCTGGTGGCTAAAGCTCCCGCTTCACTCACGGAGGGCCCGGGTTCGATTCCCGGCGGGTGGAAATTCCGACACATTTCCTTACACCTATTGTCCTGTTCACCTAGCAGCAAATAGGTACCTGGGTGTTAGTCGACTGGTGTGGGTCGCATCCTGGGGGACAAGATTAAGGACCCCAATGGAAATAAGTTAGACAGTCCTCAATGACGCACTGACTTTCTTGGGTTATCCTGGGTGGCAACCCTCCGGGGTTAAAAATCCGAACGAAATCTTATCTTATCTTATCTTACCCACGTCACCCACACCACACCATGGGTGTACCCGCCCACTGACCCACCTACCATGTCACCCACATCACACCATGGGTCTATCCGACCTCTGACCCACCTACCCACGTCACTCACACCACACCATGGGTCTACCCGACCTCTGACCCACCTACCCACGTCACTCACACCACACCATGGGTCTAACCCGACCAGTGACCCACCTACCCACGTCATCCACATTACACCATGGGTCTTCCCGACGCTGACCCACCTACCCACGTCACCCACACCACACCATCGTCTAGTCTGTGTGCTTAGAGTGGTTCACACATTGTTTTACTTAACACTGTCATGGTGAGTCGAAGTCTTGGAAGTTAAACTGAAATAAAAATCTAGTTATTATACTGGTCATAAAACACCAGGACGCAACTTCCCAGCAGTTCAAGATCCGCTACTGAAAATAGAGAACTGTCTTGAAACCTCTCAAACCTGACACCAATTTGTACTTTCACTTAGTTTGGTATTCGAAGAGTACATTACATTTTATTCGACGTTTGTCATTCACCTACCGTAAGTATATTTAGGTACAGGTACACGTAAGTACATCTGTCATACATAGTGTTAAACAGTCAGACATGCCAGTCTCGACCAGTGAACTAGCAATTATGAGTGTAGCAGTTCTGGGGCTCTACTGCTATGCTAATTGGTAGTTCGATATAATCATGTGAAGGATCGTGAATTCTACAAAGTGACGTCTTCCAGGCATGGACCAGGACTGGCTGGTTGACACCTCCTCTGGTCCAGTACACTGTGTCACCCGAATCAGTCGGCTGCTTCACTGCCGCAAATATACCTGTGTTCGGCGAGAATATGGGGGGTAAGTCGAAGGTCAACACCAGTGCGGATGGTCTGTGTGTCTAGACGTGTGCCAAGTCTTGGAAAATCTTGGAAGGAATGGTCCCAAATCTGCACACAGAAATCACTCCCTACGAAAGTAAAAGACTGGGCAGGCGATGCAAAATGCCCCCAATAAAAAGTAGGGGCGCCATTGGTACACTAAGAGAAAACACCGTAAGTGTCCGGGGCCCAAAACTGTTCAACAGCCTCCCATCAAGCATTAGGGGAATTGCCAATAAACCCCTGGCTGCCTTCAAGAGAGAGCTGGACAGATACCTAAAGTCAGTGCCGGATCAGCCGGGCTGTGGCTCGTACGTTGGACTGCGTGCGGCCAGCAGTAACAGCCTAGTTGATCAGGCCCTGATCCATCGGGAGGCCTGGTCATGGACCGGGCCGCGGGGGCGTTGATCCCCGGAATAACCTCCAGGTAACCTCCAGGTATGCATCTTGTGCAGACATTCAGGAATCGTCCACTAGAGATGTTAAACTAAGAAAGTGTTTTTGGGCATGCCCAATTGAGAACCAACTGTAGAAAAAAAATCACATCTGTATTAAAAGAGAGTAACATCAAAACGCTCTTCATAGAAAACCTGATAGCATTCTATTACAGATGGGAAAATAAAAAGACTGGGCCAGATGGTGCTATCGCCCCTGGGGCAGGTGCTGTCTTGGCAGACAGTGTCTGTAAGAATACAGAAATGAAAGTTGGTTGCCAGAAGGAAGACAGGAGCTCTGGTGCTGGGGAAACAAGTGTAGACAAGGACATGTAAAACTCAAAGTTACAAACTAGCAATACCACTGGAGATAGTAAACATGGGGATGCCCCAAGGAATAGTGAAGATAAAATACCAGAAAATACTGGTGAAGGCGCCAGTATTAGTACAAGTGCTAATGCTAGTAAGGAGACAGAAAAACATGCACCAGTAGGGAATGCAACCACAAAAGACCAAGGCAAACATAAATCAATCCTGTGCAAATTCTATGCCTTAGGTATCTGTAAGCATGAAATATCTGGAAAAACGGAGGGAAAATGCAGTGCTCATATGACAGTAAGAGAATGCAACCTTTCTTCCTGTAAATTATTCCACCCTGAAATGTGTCACTCCTCAGTTCAGGAAAGACAATGCTATAACTTATACTGTCAGGTACACCACCTAAAGGGGACAAGAAGATACAGAACGTCCAGACCATGGGAAAATCTGGGTAGCCACAACCAGTCCAGAGAAAGAGGTTTTTCAGCGCCAGGAAGGAAAAAAAAAGCTGGCAGGAAATAACAGAAATGGTACACCAACTGAAATCATATCTGGAGCGGAGTCACAGTCAGTGGCCTCCACTCCAAAACAACAGATATTAGTGCCAGGAAAAAAGATCCCCGACTCCCCCACACATACCATCAATTCGATAACATTCATCTTTGCAAATATACAGGGTCTAGAGCCAGCAAAGAGCAACAAAATATCTTTCATTCGTGGACTGCTTACAGAGTCAAGCGCAATGTTCGCAGTTTTCACAGAGACCCACATAAAGGATTACTTTGACAATGAAATATGGATCCCAGGTTATAACCTATACAGATGCGACAGAGTGAACAGGCAAAAGGGGGAAGGGGAGTTGGCCTGAATGTCACCGAGTCTCTGATATGCTCTGAACTACTGAACACCTCAAATGATGCTGATGTTTTGGCAGTAAAGATCGAGAACCGAAACCTTGTCATTTTGGTTGTAGTATATAAGTCTCTGGATGCAACTTCCCAACAGTTCCAGGAATAGATTTTGAAAATCGACCACTGTCTGGAAAATCTTCCATCTCTTGCCCCAAACATGTTGCTCCTTGGGGATTTCAACCTAAAGCACCTAAAATGGAGGAATGTACCAAATAATGGTATAGCAGAGATAACCCCAGGAAGCAGCTCAGATGAAAACTCGCACACACACGAACTTTTAAATTTCTGCACCAAACTCACCTTAAACCAACAAATAATAGAGCCAACAAGATTGGAGAATACACGTGACCTCATCTTCACTAACAATGATGATCTGATATGAAATATTACCACATCAAAAACAATATACTCAGATCACAACATAACAGAGATTTAGACATGCATGCGCAGGGGTCCCAGACCAATATAATGTGATCAGTCAAACAACAGACATAGCCCCACTCCACAAAGGGGGCAGTAAAGCAGTTGCAAAGAATTACAGATTGACAGCACTAACATCCCATATCATAAAAATCTTTGAAAGGGTTCTAAGAAGTAGTATCGCCACTCATCTAGATACCTATCAGTTACACAACCCAGGGCAACATGGGTTTAGAGCAGGTCGCTCTTGCTTGTCCCAACTACTGGACCACTATGGCAAGGTCCTGGGTGCTCTAGAAGACGTAGATGTAGTATACACAGACTTTCTGAAAGCCTTTGACAAGTATGACCATGGTGTAATAGCACACAAAATTCATGATAAAGGAATAACAGGAAAAGTTGGTAGATGGATCTGTAACTTCCTAACAAACAGAGCACAAAGAGTGATAGTAAACAGAGCAAAGTTTGAGGCGGCTACTGTGAAAAACTCTGTTCCACAAGGCACAATGCTTACCCGCATCCTGTTCCTCATCCTCATATCTGACAGACAAGGATGTAAGCCACAGTACCGTGTCTTCCTCTGCAGATGACACCTGACAGTGTCCTTCATTGAAGGCATTGCAAGACTCCAGGCGGACATCAACCAAATCTTTAAATGGGCCGCAGAAAACAATATGAAGTTCAGTGGTGAGAAATTTCAATTACTTCGATATGAAGGACGTGAGGAAATTAAAACTATATCGGAGTATAAAACAAATTCCAGCCACACAATAGAGCGATAAACTAATGTAAAGAACCTGGGAGTGATAATGTCGGAGGATCTCACTTTCGAAGACCATAACATTGTATAAATCGTATCTGATAGAAAAATGACAGGGTGGATAATAATAATAATAATAATAATAATAATATAATAATAATATCTTTATTTCTACAAGTACATGTACAAGGTATACAGTCCTAGTTGACATCAGTGACTTATTACTATATAGAAAGCCGCTTGTTAAGCAGAGCATTTCGGACGAATTAGGTCAGTTTTGTCCCAAGTTGCGACCCACACCAGTCGACTAACACCCAGGCACCTATTATTACTGATGGGTGAACAAACTGAACAAAGGCAACCGGTAAAAGGAAACACGTCCAGTGTTTCAACCCCTTTACCGGGAATCGAACCCTGACACTCACCTTGTAAAGCGAGAGCTTTCGCCACTAGGCCAAGGGGCACCTTCAAAACTAGGGATGCCAGACCAATGATGACACTCTTCAGGTCGCTTGTTCTATCTAGGCTGGAATATTGCTGCACACTAACAGCACCTTGCAAGGCAGGTGAAATTGCTGACCTAGAAAATGTACAGAGAACCTTCACAGCGCACATAACTGCCTTAAAACACCTCATGTTATGACCAAGGTCATAATGTGATTAATTTATATGTATAATCCACTTAATATTATACTCTGGGTTTCTTTAATATTAGCTAAATTAAAGATTCCACTAGTTTATAATATTATCTGATTTAGGAATATACCCAGGTATGATGTGTGTGTATATATATATATAATATATTATAATATATATATATATATATATATATATATATCTTGAGTAATGTGTTAGGTGGTACACCTGGCTAAGGTATATAACAAGGTATGCCCATTGGTGGGTAGTTTGCCCCGCTCTACCCTCTCCCCCTTTTGACGAGTTGATGTCAAGAAGGGATTTACTGTCTGTGGCAGTTCACTCTCTCTGCTGACTCAGTGTACATTGACTGAGCTACCCTCCTAGTACTCCGCCTTATTCTCACTTGGATAGAGAATTGTGTTATAGAAACTCCTGAACCGGCTTGTGGTTTATTGTGAAGTCTGCGGACTATTATATACAGTTATCTTCAGGTTACGATGTGACGACCAGTGTCAAGCTTAGAACTTTGTGATATATTCCTTATGCCAGGGAGTTACTCAGTGAAAGTGTTAATTCTCAATATATGTACTTGCACACAAGTAATGTTACTATTGAGGAAGCAGTAATATTCATCTGATCATTATCAAGTGTAGTGACCATATTGACATGTACATTCTATTAAGAGTTTTCTTGGTGAAGGAAAGGTCGACAGTGATATTTAATAGATATTTATGAATATCTAAAGTATTTAAGCTTTTAAATAAAAAGAACTAGAAAAGACTGAGTAACTATTATTTGTGCCTTACATTTCTAAGTTTGGAACCATATCCTCTCATTCTATGAAGTGTGTTGTTACGGAGTGCACTAACCTGGCTAAAGATTAAGATTCGAACCGTAACACCTCATTTGCTGGGAACTATTGAAATTCCTCAACCTGTATTTCCTGAAACTCAAGCGGGAGAGATACATAATTAATATACACTTGGAAAACCCTAGAGGGATTAGTAACAAATTTGCACACGAAAAATCACTTCATATGACAGCATAAGACTCAACAGACAATGCAATATCCCCCCAATGAAAAGCTGGGGCGCCACTAGCACGATAAGAGATAACACAATAAGTGTCAGGGGCCCAAGACTATTCAACTACCTCCCAGTATACGTAACGGGGATTACCAATAGACCCCTGGCTGTCTTCAAGTAGGTGCTGGACAGGCACCTAAAGTCAGTACCTGATCAGCCGGGCTGTGGTTCGTACTTCGGTTTACTTGCAGCCAACAGTAACAGCCTAGTTGATCAGGCCCTGGTCCACCATGAGTCCTGGTTACAGACCGGGCAGCGGGGGAGTTGACCCCCGAATCCCTCTCCAGGTATACTCCAGGTATACATCCAAGATCCTCATGCCTTCTGGTGCAAAAATAAAAAAAACCCTCCCACCCTTACCCCAACCCCCATCACCTCCCCCACACCCTCGACCCTGGTGTAACTCAAGGACTAGAACACAGTAACGATAAGGAAGCTAAAAATATGGTACACTAATGCTGATGGAATAACGAATAAGAGAGATGAATGGAGGCATCCACAGACATTACAGCACTCACAGAGACAAAACTCACAGAGGTGATAACAGACATGATCTTCCCATCTGGATATTAGATGAAGAATTAGAAACGTGAGCAACATCTGGGTATCTTTACTTTGCAAAAATCTTGAAAATAAAGATACCCAGGTTAGATTAGGTTAGGTAAGGTTCGTTAGGTAAGGTTCGTCATAGTCGGATGATAACCCTCCATTGGAGATTTTGGTCATTTGACCGAAGCCTTCCGCTGGCTTACCGGTCCAGGCCTTTAAAAAGTATGGTCATAGTTATAACTATTTTTATATAAAAGATACCCAGATGATGCACATGTGTCTAATTCATCATCTTGTCTACACTGTGTACCATGAATATCACATTATGAGGAAATACCGAGGAACAAAAAAGTTTTGAGAAGGTCAGAGGAACGGAGAGAAGGGAAGCAGATGACAACATTGTAGGCACACTGAAGACTGGGGCCCCAAGGTTATGAGGACACTGAAGACTGGGGGCCCCAAGGTTATGAGGACACTGAAGACTGGGGGCCGCAAGGTAATGATGACACTGAAGACTGGGGGGACCCCAAGGTAATGATGACACCGAAGACTGGGGGACCCAAGGTAATGACGACACTGAAGACTGGGGGCCCCAAGGTTATGAGGACACTGAAGACTGGGGGCCGCAAGGTAATGATGACACTGAAGACTGGGGACCCCAAGGTAATGATGACACCGAAGACTGGGGGACCCAAGGTAATGACGACACTGAAGACTGGGGGCCCCAAGGTAATGACACTGAAGACTGGGGGCCCCAAGGTAATGACTCTGAAGACTAGGGGCCCCAAGGTAATGATGACACTGAAGACTGGGGGGCCCCAAGCTAATGATGACACTGAAGACTGGGGGGCCCCAAGGTAATGACACTGAAGACTGGGGGCCCCAAGCTAATGATGACACTGAAGACTGGGGGGCCCCAAGCTAATGATGACACTGAAGACTGGGGGGCCCCAAGGTAATGACACTGAAGACTGGGGGCCCCAAGGTAATTATGACACTGAAGACTGGGGGCCCCAAGGTAATGACACTGAAGACTGGGGGCCCCAAGGTGATAAGACTGAAGACTTGGGGCCCCAAGGTAATGATGACACTGAAGACTGGGGGCCCCAAGGTAATGATGACACTGAAGACTGGGGGCCCCAAGGTAATGATGACACTGAAGACAGGGGGGCCCCAAGGTAATGATGACACTGAAGACTGGGGGCCCCAAGGTAATGACACTGAAGACTGGGGGCCCCAAGATAATGATGACACTGAAGACTGGGGGCCCCAAGGTAATGATAAGACTGAAGACTGGGGGTCCCAAGGTATTGACGACACTGAAGACTGGGGGGCCCCAAGGTAATTATGACACTGAAGACTGGGGGCCCCAAGGTAATGATGACACTGAAGACTGGGGGGCCACAATTTAATGATGACACTGAAGACTGGGGGCCCAAAGGTAATGATGAGACTGAAGACTGAGGGCCCCAAGGTAATGATGACACTGAAGACAGGGGGCCCCCAAGGTAATGACACTGAAGACTGGAGGCCCCAAGGTAATGATGACAATGAAGACTGGGGGCCCCAAGGTAATGATGACACTGAAGACTGGGGGCCCCAAGGTAATGATGACACTGAAGACTGGGGGCCCCAAGGTAATGATGACACTGAAGACTGGGGCCCCAAGGTAATGATGACACTGAAGACTGGGGGCCCCAAGGTAATGATGACACTGAAGACTGGGGGCCCCAAGGTAATGATGACACTGAAGACTGGGGGCCCCAAGGTAATGATGACACTGAAGACTGGGGGTCCCAATGTAATGATGACACTGAAGACTGGGGGTCCCAATGTAATGATGACACTGAAGACTGGGGGCCCCAAGGTAATGATGACACTGAAGACTGGGGGTCCAAAGGTAATGATGACACTGAGACTGGGGTCCCAAGGTAATGATGACACTGAAGACTGGGGGTCCCAAGGCAATGATGACACTGAAAACTGGGGGCCCCAAGGTAATGATGACACTGAAGACTGGGGGCCCCAAGGTAATGATGACACTGAAGACTGGGGGCCCAAGGTAATGATGACACTGAAGACTGGGGGCCCAAAGGTAATGATACTGAAGACTGGGGGCCCAAAGGTAATGATGACTCTGAAGACTGGGGGCCCAAAGGTAATGACACTGAAGACTGGGGGCCCAAAGGTAATGATGACACTGAAGACTGGGGGCCCCAAGGTAATGATGACACTGAAGACTGGGGGCCCAAAGGTAATGATGACACTGAAGACTGGGGGCCCAAAGGTAATGACACTGAAGACTGGGGGCCCAAAGGTAATGATGACACTGAAGACTGGGGGCCCAAAGGTAATGACACTGAAGACTGGGGGCCCAAAGGTAATGACACTGAAGACTGGGGGCCCCAAGGTAATGACACTGAAGACTGGGGGCCCCAAGGTAATGACAATGAAGACTGGGGGCCCAAAGGTAATGATGACACTGAAGACTGGGGGCCCCAAGATAATGATGACACTGAAGACTGGGGGCCCCAAGGTAATGATGACACTGAAGACTGGGGGACCCAAGGTAATGAGGACGCTGAAGACTGGGAGCCCCAAGGTAATGATGTCACTGAAGACTGGGGACCGCAAGGTAATGATGACACTGAAGACTGGGAACCCCAAGGTAATGATGACACTGAAGACTGGGGGCCCCAAGGTAATGATGACACTGAAGACTGGGGTATTGGGGCCCCAAGGTAATGACGCTGAAGACTGGGGGTCCCAAGGTAGTGATGACACTGAAGACTGGGGGTCCCAAGACAATGATGACACTGAAGACTGGGGGCCCCAAGGTAATGATGACACTGGAGACTGGGGGTCCCAAGGTAATGATGACATTGAAGACTGGGGGTCCCGAGGTATTGATGACACTGGAGACTGGGGGTCCCAAGGTAATGATGACACTGAAGTCAGCGGGTCCCAAGGTAATGATGACACTGAAGACTGGGGGTCCCAAGGTAGTAATGACACTGAAGACTGGGGGTCCCAAGGTAGTGATAACACTGAAGACTGGGGGTCCCAAGGTAGTAATGACACTGAAGACTGGGGGTCCCAAGGTAGTGATGACACTGGAGACTGGGGGTCCCAAGGTAATGATGACACTGAAGTCAGCGGGTCCCAAGGTAATGATGACACTGAAGACTGGGGGTCCCAAGATAATGACACTGAAGTCAGCGGGTCCCAAGGTAGTGATGACACTGAAGACTGGGGGTCCCAAGGTAGTAATGACACTGAAGACTGGGGGTCCAAGGTAGTGATGACACTGAAGATGGGGGTCCCAAGGTAGTAATGACACTGAAGACTGGGGGTCCCAAGGTAATGATGACACTGAAGACTGGGGGTCCCAAGGTAATGATGACACTGAAGACTGGGGGTCCCAAGGCAATGATGACACTGAAGACTGGGGGTCCCAAGGTAATGATGACACTGAAGACTGGGGGTCCCAAGGTAATGATGACACTGAAGACTGGGGGTCCCAAGGTATGATGACACTGAAGACTGGGGGTCCAAGGTAATGATGACACTGAAGACTGGGGGTCCCAAGGTAATGATGACACTGAAGACTGGGGGTCCCAAGGTAATGATGACACTGAAGACTGGGGGGTCCCAAGGTAGTATGACACTGAGACTGGGGGTCCAAGGTAGTAATGACACTGAAGACTGGGGGTCCCAAGGTAATGATGACACTGAAGACTGGGGGTCCCAAGGTAATGATGACACTGAAGACTGGGGGTCCCAAGGTAATGACACTGAAGACTGGGGGTCCCAAGGTAATGATGACACTGAAGACTGGGGGTCCCAAGGTAGTGATGACACTGAAGACTGGGGGTCCCAAGGTAATGATGACACTGAAGACTTGGGGTCCCAAGGTAATGATGACACTGAAGACTGGGGGTCCCAAGGTAGTAATGACACTGAAGACTGGGGGTCCCAAGGTAGTGATGACACTGAAGACTGGGGGTCCCAAGGTAGTAATGACACTGAAGACTGGGGGTCCCAAGGTAATGATGACACTGAAGACTGGGGGTCCCAATGCAGTGATGACACTGAAGACTGGGGCTCCCAAGGTAGTAATGACACTGAAGACTGGGGGTCCCAAGGTAGTGATGACACTGAAGACTGGGGGTCCCAATGCAGTGATGACACTGAAGACTGGTGGTCCCAAGGTAGTGATGACACTGACGACTGGGAGTCCCAAGGTAATGATGACACTGAAGACTGGGGGTCCCAAGGTAATGATGACACTGACGACTGGGGGTCCCAAGGTAATGATGACACTGACGACTGGGAGTCCCAAGGTAATGATGACACTGAAGACTGGGGGTCCCAAGGTAATGATGACACTGACGACTGGGGGTCCCAAGGTAGTGATGGCACTGACGACTGGGGGTCCCAAGGTAATGATGACACTGACGACTGGGGTCCCAAGGTAATGATGACACTGACGACTGGGGTCCCAAGGTAGTGATGACACTGACGACTGGGGGTCCCAAGGTAATGATGACACTGACGACTGGGGTCCGAAGGTAGTGATGACACTGACGACTGGGGGTCCCAAGGTAGTGATGGCACTGACGACTGGGGGTCCCAAGGTAATGATGACACTGACGACTGGGGGTCCCAAGGTAGTGATGACACTGACTGGGAGTCCCAAGGTAGTGATGGCACTGACGACTGGGAGTCCCAAGGTAGTGATGGCACTGACGACTGGGGGTCCCAAGGTAGTGATGGCACTGACGACTGGGGGTCCCAAGGTAATGATGACACTGACGACTGGGGGTCCCAAGGTAGTGATGACACTGACTGGGAGTCCCAAGGTAGTGATGGCACTGACGACTGGGAGTCCCAAGGTAGTGATGGCACTGACGACTGGGGGTCCCAAGGTAGTGATGACACTGACGGACTGGGAGTCCCAGGTAGTGATGACACTGACGACTGGGAGTCCCAAGGTAGTGATGGCACTGACGACTGGGCGTCCAAGGTATGTGATGGCACTGACGACTGGGGGTCCCAAGGTAGTGATGACACTGACGACTGGGAGTCCCAAGGTAGTGATGACACTGACGACTGGGAGTCCCAAGGTAGTGATGACACTGACGACTGGGAGTCCCAGGGTAGTGATGACACTGACGACTGGGGGTCCCAAGGTAATGATGACACTGACGACTGGGAGTCCCAAGGTAATGATGACACTGACGACTGGGAGTCCCAAGGTAATGATGGCACTGACGACTGGGAGTCCCAAGGTAATGATGGCACTGACGACTGGGAGTCCCAAGGTAGTGATGGCACTGACGACTGGGAGTCCCAAGGTAATGATGGCACTGACGAATGGGAGTCCCAAGGTAGTGATGGCACTGACGACTGGGAGTCCCAAGGTAATGATGACACTGACGACTGGGAGTCCCAAGGTAGTGATGACACTGACGACTGGGGGTCCCAAGGTAATGATGACACTGACGACTGGGAGTCCCAAGGTAATGATGACACTGACGACTGGGAGTCCCAAGGTATGATGACATGACTGACTGGGGGTCCCAAGGTAGTGATGACACTGACGACTGGGAGTCCCAAGGTAGTGATGGACACTGACGACTGGGAGTCCCAAGGTAGTGATGACACTGACGACTGGGGGTCCCAAGGTAATGATGACACTGACGACTGGGAGTCCCAAGGTAGTGATGACACTGACGACTGGGAGTCCCAAGGTAGTGATGACACTGACGACTGGGGGTCCCAAGGTAATGATGACACTGACGACTGGGAGTCCCAAGGTAATGATGACACTGACGACTGGGAGTCCCAAGGTAATGATGACACTGACGACTGGGAGTCCCAAGGTAGTGATGACACTGAAGACTGGGGTCCCAAGGTAATGATGACACTGACGACTGGGAGTCCCAAGGTAATGATGACACTGACGACTGGGAGTCCCAAGGTAGTGATGACACTGACGACTGGGGGTCCCAAGGTAATGATGACACTGACGACTGGGAGTCCCAAGGTAATGATGACACTGACGACTGGGGGTCCCAAGGTAATGATGACACTGACGACTGGGGGTCCCAAGGTAATGATGACACTGACGACTGGGGGTCCCAAGGCAATGATGACACTGACGACTGGGAGTCCCAAGGTAATGATGACACTGACGACTGGGGGTCCCAAGGTAATGATGACACTGACGACTGGGAGTCCCAAGGTAATGATGGCACTGACGACTGGGAGTCCCAAGGTAATGATGACACTGACGACTGGGAGTCCCAAGGTAATGATGACACTGACGACTGGGAGTCCCAAGGTAATGATGACACTGACGACTGGGGGTCCCAAGGTAATGATGACACTGACGACTGGGAGTCCCAAGGTAGTGATGGCACTGACGAATGGGAGTCCCAAGGTAGTGATGACACTGTTATACAACCCTCCACTAAACAGCTTTTAAGAAAGCGTGTTCAGTAAGCTTGATGTAAGCTTAGTGAACATTATATACAAGTTTTTAACAATGGTCTTGAGGAGAGACAGATGTTATAGACACATAAAAGTACATAATGTTGAGTTCACCTGAAAAAACAAATAAAGTCAAACACTGTTACTTATTTCTGACCAGTGTAGGAGAAGGCTCGATCCACTCTCCTGTAATCGCAATACAGAAATGCTACTCTCTCAGCTAGGCTTTCTGCTTACATTCTGCTTACAGAGTACAGTATGAGAAAACCCAAGTTGCTAACTTTAGACAAGGAGAGGGACTTGGAGTAAGTATAACACCAAACATTTCACTGGAGGAGCACGTCACCCAGATCACCGTGACACTGTGTGCGTGCTTCCCATCTGAAGAACTGCAATCAGACTTTGTGGGGAAGGAAGGGAAGACTTTCTGGGGATGGAATTGAAGACTTTCTGGGGAAGGAAGGGAAGACTTTCTTGGGATGGAAGGGAAGACTTTCTGGGGGATGGAAGGGAAGACTTTCTGGGGATGGAAGGGAAGACTTTCTGGGGATGGAAGGGAAGACTTTCTGGGGATGGAAGGGAAGACTTTCTGGGGATGGAATTGAAGACTTTCTGGGGAAGGAAGGGAAGACTTTCTGGGGATGGAAGGGAAGACTTTCTGGGGATGGAAGGGAAGACTTTCTGGGGATGGAAGGGAAGACTTTCTGGGGATGGAAGGGAAGACTTTCTGGGGAGGGAAGGGAAGACTTCCTGGGGAGGGAAGGGAAGATTTTCTGGGGAGGGAAGGGAAGACTTTCTGGGGAGGGAAGGGAAGACTTTCTGGGGAGGGAAGGGAAAGACTTTTGGGGAGGGAGGGAAGACTTTCTGGGGAGGGAAGGGAAGACTTTCTGGGGAGGGAAGGGAAGACTTTCTGGGGAGGGAAGGGAAGACTTTTCTGGGGAGGGAAGGGAAAATTCTGGGAGGAAGGGAAGACTTTCTGGGGAGGGAAGGGAAGACTTTCTGGGGAAGGGAAGGGAAGACTTTCTGGGGAGGGAAGGGAAAGACTTTCTGGGAGGGAAGGGAAGACTTTCTGGGAGGGAAGGGAAGACTTTCTGGGGAGGGAAGGAAGACTTTCTGGGGAGGGAAGGTAAGACTTTCTGTGGAGGGAAGGAAGACTTTCTTGGGAGGGAAGGAAGACTTTCTGGGAGGGAAGGGAAGACTTTTGGGAGAGGAAGGGTGTACTTTCTGGGGAGGGAAGGGAAGACTTTCTGGGGAGGGAAGGGAAGACTTTCTGGGGAGGGAAGGGAAGACTTTCTGGGGAGGGAAGGGAAGACTTTCTGGGGAGGGAAGGGAAGACTTCTGGGGAGGGAAGGGAAGACTTTCTGGGGAGGGAAGGGAAGACTTTCTGGGGAGGGAAGGGAAGACTTTCTGGGGAGGGAAGGGAAGACTTTCTGGGGAGGGAAGGGAAGACTTTCTGGGGAAGGAAGGGAAGACTTTCTGGGGAAGGAAGGGAAGACTTTTGGGGAGGGAAGGGATGACTTTCTGGGGAGGGAAGCGAAGACTTTCTGGGGAGGGAAGCGAAGACTTTCTGGGGAGGGAGAGTAATTCAGAACCTTATATACGACGTAGGTCAGACCTATCATAGAGTAGGTAGCACCAAAATGGAGCCCTTGTGTAGAAAACATGTTCAGAGACTTAAAATATGAGTTGAGATATTCACCCCAAGACTTGTTATGGTACCATTACGAAGAAAGATTAACGGAACTCAGTCTTACAACAAAGATGATAACCACGGGAGATATGATTACGAAGTACCAGATACTTAAAAGATTCGATAGGTAAATAGAGACAGGGAGTAAGGGGACAGGGAAGACAAATATCACTGGAATATCAGTGGAACTATCTGGATGAGGAGGTGGTAGAAACAGAAGATTCCATTCACAGTTTTCGGAGTAGGTATGACAGGGCCTTCTTTTAATTAGCAAGTTTTGACACGTGAGCAATGTGCTGCTACACTATCCTTGTCATTTCAATGATTCTGGACGGGGCGTACTCACCTATTTGTACTCACCTATTTGTGGTTGCAGGGGTCGAGTCTTAGCTCCTGGCCCCGCCTCTTCACCGGTTGCTACTGGGCCCTCTCTCTCCCCGCTCCATGAGCTTTATCAAACCTCGTCTTAAAACTGTGTATGGTTCCTGCCTCCACTACGTCATTTTCTAGGCTATTCCACTGCCTGACAACTCTATGACTGAAGAAATACTTCCTAATATCTCTCTGACTCATTTGTGTCTTCAACTTCCAATTGTGGCCTCTTGTTTCTGTGTTCCCTCCCTGGAAACATCCTGTCTTTGTCCACCTTGTCTATTCCACCCCAGTATTTTATATGTCGTTATCATGTCTTCCTGACCCTCCTGTCCTCAAGTGTCGTCAGGGAGATTTCCCTTAAACTTTCTTCATAGGCCCTTCCCCTTAGCTCTGGAACTAACCTTGTCGCAAACCTTTGTACTTTCTCTAGTTTCTTGACGGTGCTTTATCAAGTGCGGCTTCCAAACAGGTGCTAATAAATCCAGTATGGGCCTGACATACACGTGTACAGTGTCTTGACGATTCCTTACTAAGGTATCGGAATGCTGTTCTCAGGTTTGCCAGGCGCCCATATGCTGCAGCAGTTATTGGTTGATGTGTGCCTCCGGAGACATGCTCGGTGTTATACTCACCCAAGTCTTTCTCCTTGAGTGAGGTTTGCAGTCTTTGGCCCCCTAACCTGTACTCTGTCTGTGGTCTTCTGTGCCCTTCCCTATCTCCATGACTTTGCATTTTTTGGGAGGATTAAATTCGAGAAGCCATTTGCTGGACCAGGTGTCCAGTCTGTCCAGATCTCTTTGAAGTCCTCCTGGTCCTCATCTGATTTAATTCTCTTCATTAACTTCACATCATCTGCAAACAGGGACAATTTTGAGTCTAACCCTTCCTCATGTCGTTCACATATACCAAAAAAAAGCACTGGTCCTAGGACCGACCCCTGTGGGGCCCCGCTCGTCACAGGTGCCCCTGTGATACATCACTACGTACCATGACTCGTTTTTGCCTCCCTGTAGGTATTCTTTGATCCATTGCAGTGCCCTTCCTGTTATATGCGCCTGATGCTCTAGCTTCTGCACTAAATCTCTTGTGAGGAACTGTGTCAAAGGCCTTCTTGCAGTCCAAGAAGATGCAATCAACCCCCCCTCTCTCTCGTTTTCTTACTTCTGTTATTTTATCATAAAAATCCAGAAGGTTTGTGACACAGGATTTGCCTTCCATGAATCCGTGCTGGTTGGCATTTATACTCTTGTTCCGTTCCAGGGCTCCACCACTCTCCTCCCGATAATCTTCTCCCTAACTTTGCGTACTATACACGTCAATGCACAGGTCTATAGTTTAGTTTCCTCTTTTCTGTCTCCTTTTTTTAAAAATGGGAACTACATTTGCCGTCTTCCATATCTCAGGTAGTTCCTCAGTTTCCAGGGACGTGTTGAAGATTGTGGTAAGTGGCACGCACAACATATCTGCTCCCTCTCTAAGGGCCCATGGGGAGATGTTGTCCGGTCCCATTGCCTTTGAGGTATCGATGTCCCTTAGCAGTTTCTTCACCTCCTCCTCATCTGTATGTATGTCGTCCAACACTTGTTGGTGCATTCCTTGCTGGTGTCCCCATCTGATCTGTCCCCCCAGAGGCCTTCCTGTCTCTACTGTAAATACTTCCTTAAATCTCGTGTTGAGCTCCTCACATACCTCTTGATCGTTTCTTGTGAGTTCTCCACCTTCTTTCCTCAGCCTTATCACCTTGTCCTTGACTGTTGTCTTCCTCCTAATGTGGCTATACAGCAGTTTCGGGTCAGATTTGACTTTCGATGCTATGTCGTTTTCATACTGTCGCTGGGCCTCCCTCCTTATCTGTGCATACTCGTTTCGGGCTCTTCTAAAAATCTCCTTGTTTTCCCGGGTCCTATCCTCCTGTTTTTTTCCATTCTCTGTTGCATTTATTTTTGCCCCCCTACACCTTGGGAAAACCCAAGGGGACTCGTTTTGTTTTTCCCTTTTATTTCTTTTTCCCTTGGGGAACAAACCCTTTCCTCTCCTCCTTGCACTTGTTCCAAATTCCATCACTCGTTTACTGATTTTCCTCCATTTCTCTGTCCCCAAAAACCCTCCTCAGGAATTTTTCCTTACCTTGTAGCCCCCCTTTATAGTTTGGCCGTCCCCTTCATTTCCTTTTTAACCTCTCCACTTGTAACTCTACTATATAATAAAAACTCAAAACCACGGATCGCTAGCTCCAAGGGGCCCCCTCGTAATGATGCCCCAAATTCTAAACTGCTATGGGAAAACAAACCCATCTTGCGTCATCCCCCCTCCTTTTGGGTAGTGTTTCTGACATTTGAGCATGGGGTTTTTTAAAGTACCAATCCATCATTTGGCTCACACGTTTCGGGCCCCCCATGTGGCTCCAGTTTCCCAGTCGATCTCCCTGTGGTTGAAATCCCCCTTTACCAGAACTTTGCTCTCTCGATTGGCTCTTCTTGCCACCTCCCAGTTGTCCACCATCACCCTGTTGTTTTTTCGTACCCCCTCTCTTGGCCTCCTGCATTTCTGTGGGGGGTTTATACGGGTAATAGTGTTTAAATCTGTCGCCTGAGCGGGCACTTCACCAGGGTGATATGGTAGCATTACCTATTGCAAAAACCTGGAATAACTTGTGAGTAATTGGTAGTACCAAGCTATGACTAACCCCCGGGACACGGAGTGAGTGCATACCGACAACACACCTGTGGTCCCCAAACACACCTCTGGCACCAACAAACCAGCTGGCACCAACACACCTGGGGGTCACCAACACACCCTGGCCCCCAACACACCGTGGTCCCCCAACACCCCGTGGTCACCAAACACACCTGCGGTCCCAACACACTGCGGGTCACCAACACACCTGCTGGTCACCAACACGCTGCGGGACACCAAACACCCCTGCTAGCCCCAAAGCACACCTGCTGGCACCAGCACACCCGGGTCACCAACACACCTGCTGGTCCCAACACACCGGGTCACAACACACATGGGTCACCAACACACCTCTGGGCCCTGGCACCAAAAAAACCTGCTGGTCCCAAACACCCCGTGGCCCAACACACCTTGGTCACCACACCCCTGCTGGTCCCCAACACCCCTGCGGGTCCCCAAACCACCTATTCAAAAAAACCCTGCTGGCCCCAACACACCTGCTGTCCCAACACACATGCTGGTCACCAACACATGCTGGTCACCAACACACCTCCGGGGCTCCGGGGCACCAACACACCCCGCGGGCCCCCCCAAACAACCCTGTTGGCCCAAAAAACCAACCGCGGGTACAACACACCTGCGGTCCAAACACCCTGGGGCCACAAACCCTGCTGGTCACAACACCCCTGCTGGTCACCAACACACCTCGGTCACCAACACCCTGCGGGTCACCAACACACCTCGGGTCACCAACACCCTGGGGTCACCAACACACCTCTGGTCACCAACACACCTCGGGTACCAACACACCTGCTGGTCACCAACACCCCTGCTGGTCCCCAACACACCGCGGTCACCAACACACCTGCGGTCCCCAACACACCCGGTCCCAACACCCCTGCTGGTCCCCAACCCCCTGGTCCCAACACCCCTGCGGGCACACACACCTGCTGGTCACCAACTCCCTTTTTGGGTCACCACCACACCTCTTGTCCAACAACCTGCTTGTCACAACCCCCCTGTTTGCACAACACACTTGCTGTCCCCAAAACACCCCTGCGGGGTCACCAACACACTGCGGGTCACCAACACACCTCGGGTCACCAAACACCTGCGGGCACAACACACCTGCGGTCACCAACACACCTGCTGGTCAAACACACCTTTTGGTCAAAAAACAACCTGTTGGTCAAAACACACCTTTGGCCAACCAAAAAAAAAAACCCTTTTGGGTCACAACACCCTGGGGCCCCAACACCCCTGGTGGTCACCAACACACCTGGGGGTCACCAAACACCTGGTGGTCACCAACACACCTGGGGTCACCAACACACCTGGTGGCCCCCAACACACCGGTGGTCACCAACACCCTGCTGGTCCCAACACCCTGCTTGGTCACCCAACACACCTGTGGTCACCAAACCCAAAACCTGCTGGTCACAACACACCTGGTCACAACACCCCTGCTGGACAACACACCTGCTGGTCCCAAACACAGGCAATTTCACTAGCAGAGACTTAACTTCCGCTACAGAGAAAGACATGAGTGAACGGCCAGGAATGTACTTTTAGCAGCGGAATGTCAAGATTGTTGAAGAAATCGTCATGACACTGTCTTTAGTGACGTCAATGCGTGGGGTGCGAGATGAATACAAATTGGTGTGAAACGTTTATTGTTAAAAAAAAAAAAAGTCGTTAATTGGCATATCAAATTCATGTGACTCATTGTAGTGACGTCACAGTAAAAGACTTACGTTAGGAAGAGTCACTGATAAGGCCGGAGGTACAGGTATTTTCAAAATGAATGTTGAGGAAAGGGAAGACTTTGTGGGGAGGGGAAAGGGAAGACTTTATGGGGAGGGAAGGGAAGACTTTTTTGGGAGGGGAAAAGGAAGACTTTCTGGGGGGGGAAGGAAAAAACTTTTTGGGGGAAAGGAAAAAACCTTCTGGGGGGAAAAAAAAGACTTTCTGGGGGGGGAAGGGAAACTTTCTGGGGAAGGAAGGGGAAAACCCCTGGGGGGGAAGAAAAGACTTTCGGGGGGGAAAGGGAAGACATTATGGGGGGGGGAAGGAAACTTTGTGGGGAGGGAGGGAAGACTTTTTGAGGAGGGAAGGGGAAGACTTTTTGGGGGGAAGGGAAACTTTTTTGAGGGGAAAGGGAAAACTTTTTGGGAGGAGGGGAAGACTTTTGAGGGGGGAAGGAAGATTTTGGGGAGGGAGGGAAGACTTTATGGAGGGAGGGGGAAAATTTATGGGGAGGGGAAAGGGAAGACTTAGGGAGGGAAGGGGAAACTTTTTGGGGAGGGAGGGGAAACTTTTTGGGGAGGAGGGAAGACTTTATGGGGAGGGGAAGGGGGGCTTTGGGGGAGGGGGGGGAAGACTTAAAAGGGGAGGGGGGGAAGCTTTATGGGGGGGGAAGGGAAACTTTATGGGAGGGGAAAGGGAGACTTTATGGGGGGGGAGGGAAGACTTTTGAGGGGGGAAGGAAGACTTTAGGGGGGGGAGGGGGGAAATTTTTGAGGGGGGAAGGGAAAACTTTATGGGGGGTAAGGGAAAAAAAACTTTCTAGGAGGGGAAAGGGGGGACTTTTAGGGGGGGGAGGGGAAGACTTTCTGAGGGGGGAGGGAAACTTTTTTTGGGGGGGAGGGGAAACTTTTTTGGGGAGGGAGGGGAAGACTTTTCTGAGGGGAAGGAAAACTTATGGGGGGGGAGGGGAAAATTAAGGGAGGGAAGGGGAAAACTTTCGGGAGGAAGGGAAGACTTTTAAAGGGAGGGGGGGGAAGCTTTCTGAGGGGGAAGGGGAAACTTTATGGGGAGGGGGGAAAACTTTTTTTGGGGAGGGAGGGGAAAACTTTTGAAGGGAAGGAAACTTTATGGGAGGGGGGGGAAACTTTAAGGGGGGGGAAGGGAAGACTTTTGAGGAGGGGAAGGGGAAGACTTTTTTGGGGAGGGAGGGGGAAAACTTTTGGGAGGGAAGGGGGACTTTCTGGGAGGAAAGGGAAAACTTTCTGGGGGGGGGAAGGGAAGCCTTCGGGAGAGGGAAGAGAAGACTTTTCTGGGGGGAAGGAAAAACTTTCTGGGGAGGGAAGGGAAGACTTTCTGGGGGGGGAAGGGAAGACTTTTATGCGGAGGGAAGGGAAGATTTATGGGGGGAGGGGGGGGCTTTCTGGGGGGGGAAGGGGAAAACTTTTTTGGGGAGGAAAGGGAAGCTTTCTGGGGAGGAAGGGAAACTTCGGGAGGGAAGAGAAGCCCCTTTGGGAGGGGGAAAAGACTTTCTGGGGGGGGAAGGGGAAACTTTCTGGGGGAAGGGGAAAACTTTCTAGGAGGGAAAGGGGAAAACTTTCTGGGGAGGGAAAAAGACTTCTGGGGGGGGAAGGGGAAAACTTTTTGGGAGGAAGGGAGACTTTTTGGGGGGGGAAGGAAGATTTATGCGGAGGGAAGGGGAAAACTTTATGGGAGGGGGGGGAAGACTTTCTGGGTAGGGAAAAGGGAAACTTTCTGGGAGGAAAGGGGGGGACTTTCGGGGAGGAAGGGAAACTTTCTGGGGGGGAAGGGGAAAACCTGGGAGGAAAGGGGGGACTTTCTGGGGGGGGAAGGAAGACTTCGGTTGAGGGGAAGGGGAAATTTCTGGTTGAGGGGAAAAGGGAAGACTTCTCGGGAGGGGAAGGGGAAACTTTTCTGGGGGGGGGGGGGAAAAACTTTCTGGGAGGGGAAAGGGGAAACTTTTTGGGGGGGAAGGGAAAATTTCTGGGGAAAGGGAAGACTTTCCGGGAAAAGAGAAAACTTTTTGGGGGGAAAAAGGGAAGATTTTTTGGGGAGGGAAGGGAAGACTTTCTGGGAGGGGGGGGAAACTTTCTGGGGAGGAAATGGAAAAACTTTTTTGGGGGAAGGGGGAAAAATTTTTTTGAGGGAAGGAAGACTTTCGGGGGGAAGGGGGCTTTCTGGGGAGGAAAAGGGGAAAACTTTCTGGGGGGGGAAGGGAAGACTTTTCGGGAGGAAAAAAAGACTTTTTGGGGAAGAAGGGAAAAACTTTCTGGGAGGGAAGGGAAACTTTCTGGGGGGGGAAGGAAGACTTTTGGGGAGGGAAGGGAAACTTTTTGGGAGGGAGGGGAAGACTTTCGAGGAGAGAAGGGAAAACTTTTTTGTGAGGGAAGGGGGGAAATTTTGGGGGGGGAAGGGAAGGCTTTTTTGGTTGAGGGGGGGAAACTTTCTGGGGGGGAAGGGGAAAGGTTTTGGGGGGAAAGGGAAGCTTCTGGGAGGGAAGGAAGACTTTTTTTCGGGGGGAAAGGAAACTTTTTGGGAAGAAGGAAGACTTTTTGGGGGGGAAGGGAAAAATTTCTGGGGAGGGGAAGGGGAAAACTTTATGGGGGGGGAGGGGAAGACTTCGAGGAAGAAGGGAAGATTTCTGTGGAGGGAAAAGGGAAAACTTTCTGGGAAGGGGATACGGGGGGGAGGCATAGAAAGGGGTCATGGAAAGAGTCATGGGGGGGAGGGGCATGGGGGAGAGGCATGGAAGGGAAATCACGGAGGGAGAGTCAAGAAGTAGAGTCATGGGAGGGAGGTCAAAGGGAGGGAGAGTCATAGAAGTGAGAGTCATGGGAAGGGGGGAAATATGGGGGAGGGTCATGGGAGGAGAGTCATGGAAGGGGATCATAGGGGGAGAGTCAGGGAGGGAGAGTTAAAAGGGGGAGGTCATGGAGGAGGCATGGAAGGGAGAGTCAAGAGGGAAAGAAAAAGGAGGGAGGTCATGGGGAGGGGAGTCTGGAGGGAGATCATGGGAGGGAAATTCATAGGAGGGGAGAGGGAGGGAGAGTCTGGGGGTAGGTCATGGGAGGGGGATCATTTAAAGAGAGTCATGGGGGGGAGAGTCATGGGGGGGAGAGCCATGGGGGGGAGATTGGAAGGGAAGGGCATGGGAGGGGGAGCAAGGAGGGAGAGCATAGGGGGGAGGTCATGAAGGGGAGGTCATAGGACGAGAGCAAGGAGGGAGAGCCATGGAAGGAGAGTCATAGGAGGAGAATCATGGAGGGGAGGTCATGGGGGGGAAAGGGCATGGGTGGAGTCTTTTGGGGGGGGCATGGAAAGGGAAATCTAGGGGAAGTGTGAAGGGGGAGTCATGGGGGGAGATCAGGAAGGGAATTAGGGAGAAGAGTCGGGGGAAGATCATGGGAGGAATCAGGGAGGGAAGCATAGGAGGGAGAGTCATGGGGGGTAGAGTCATAGGGGGGGAGTCATGGGGGGGAGTCTTGGGGGGGAGAGTCATAGGAGGGAAAGCATAGAGGGAGGTCATGGGAGGGAGAGTCATGGGAGGGAAGTCCTGGGGGGGAGATTCATGGAGGGGGGCATGGGGGGTAGGTCAGGAGGGAAAGGGCATTGAAGAGAGAGTCATGGGAGGGAGAGTCAGGGAGGGGGAGTCAGGGGGGGAGAGTCAGGGGGGGAGAGTCCCCTGGAAGGGGAGTCAGGGGGAGGTCTAGGAGGAAGTCATAGGAGGGGGAGTCAAGAAGGAAGTCTAGGAGCGAAGTCATAGAGGGAGAGCCCTGGAAGGGGGAGTATAGGGGGGGAATCATGGGAGGAGAGTCATGGGGGAGAGTCATGGGATGGAGTCATAGGAGGGAGAGTCATGGAAGGAGAGTCATAGGAGGGAGAGGGAGGGGAGAGCATAGGAGGGGGAAATCATGGAAGGGAGAGTTTTTTTGGGAGAGAGTTTAGGGAGAAGAGTCTGGGAAAAGGGCATGGGAGTGAGAGTCTAGGAGGGGGACCATGGGGGGGAGAGTCAAGGAGGGGAGTCATGGGAAGGGGGAGTCATAGGAGGGAGGGGTCGGAGAGGGGGGAATCATAGGATGAGAGTCAGGGGAAATCATAGGAGTGAGATCAGGGAGGGGGAATCGGAGAGTGAGAGTCATGGGGGGTGAGAGTCATGGGGGGAAGTCATGGGAGGGGGAGTCTGGGATGAAGTCATGGGATGAGAAACATAGAGGGAGAGTCCCGAAGGGGGAGTTATGGGAAATGAAGTCAGGATGAGAGACTCATGGGAAAGGGGGAGTCAGGAAGGGGAGTCAGGGTGGGGAGTACTGGAGGGAAATCAAAGGAAGAGTTATGGGATGAGAGCATGGGGGGGAGAGTCGGAGTGAGATTAAGGGAGAGGGAGCATGGGGAAAGGGGGTAGGAAGGGGGAGTTATGGGGGTGGAGTCATGGGAGGGGAGTCTGATAGGGGGAGTCATGAGGGGAAGACATGGGAGAGAGAGTCATGGGAGGGAGGGTCAAAATGGGAGGGAGGGGGAGGAGGGAGAGTCATGGGAGTGAAGTCTGGGGGAAAAGTCAGGGGGGGAAGTCATGGGGGGAAAAGATGGAAAGGGAGTCAAGGGGGGAGAGCAATGGGGGGAGAGTAAGGGAGGGGGAGCCATGGAAGGGGGAAATCAGTAGGGGGAGTCAGGGAGGGACGTCAGTGGGGAAGGCTTGAAAAGAGAGTATGGAAAAGGGGATCATGAAGGGAGAGTCTTGGGAGGGGGTATTGAGGGGGAAACTGAGAAGGAGTCATGGAAGGGAAGTCAAGGAGGGAGAGCAAAAGGGGGAGAGCCATGGGGGGAGAGTCAGGAGGGGTTTATGGGAGGGAGATCAGGAAGGGAGAGTCAGGAAGGGGGAGTTTTTGGGAGGGAAGTCACGGAGAAGAGTCTGGGGGGGGGGAGTCATGGGAGGAAGGTCATGGGGGGAAGGGTAGGGAGGGAAGCTGGAGGGGAGTCAGGGGGGGGAAGTCATGATAGGGGGAGTCATGAAAGGGAGAGCATAGGGGGGAGCCCCTGGGAGGGAGAGTATGGGGGGAAAAGTCAGGGAAAGGGGAAATCATAGGGGGGAGAGCAATGGGGGGGATATGGGGGGGAGATCAGGGGAAAGGGGCGCCATGGGGGGGGGAGTCATGTGGGGAGAGTCATGGAGGGGCGCATGTGAGGGGATCTTTAGAGAGAGAGTCATGGAAGGGAAGTCTGGGGGGGGGTTTATGGGAAAGGGGGAAATCATGGGAAGGGGGAGTCCGGAAGGAGAGTCATAGAGGGGGGTCATGGGGGGAGAGTCCCGGAAAAAGAAATCAAAGGGGGGAGATCATGAAGGGGTGCCATGGGGGATAGCATGGGGGGATAGTCATGGGAGGGGTAGCATGGAGGGGGTGTCGGGGGGGGAGTGATGGAAGGGTGCATGGAAGGGGGGTTTATGGATGGGGGAAATCATTGAAGGGAAAGTCATGGGAAGGGGGTCATGAAGGGGATCTTGAAGGGGGAGCATGGGAAAGGGAAAAGTCAGGAAGGGGGAGTCAGGGGAAGTCATAAAGGGGGAAATCAGGGGGGAGAGTCCTGGAAAAAAAAGATCAAAGGGGGGAGATCATAGGGGAATCTGGAAGGGGGACAGGGAGGGAGATCATGGGGGAGATCATGGAAGGGGGAAATCATGGAAGGGAGAGTCATGGGAAAGGGGGGAAGTATGGGAAAGGGGGAGTCATTGAAGGGAAAGTTTGGAGGGAGAGCATGGAAGGGAAGTCATGGAAGGGAGAGCATGGGAAGGGGGAGCAGGAAGGGAGAGCTGGAAGGGAAGTCAGGGGGGAGATCTTGAGGGGAGGTCATGGAGGAGAGTCCTAAAAAAAGAGCCAGAAAGGGGGAGCCATGGAGGGAAGTCATGGGAGGGAGAGTCAGGGGGGGAGAGTCATGGGAGGGGATCTGGGGGGGGAGGTCATGAAGGGGAAATCAGGGGGGGGAGTATGGAATGGAAGTCATGGAATGAATCATGGAAGGGGGAGTCATGGAAGGGGAAAACATGGGGGGGAGAATCTTGGGGGGAAAGTATGTAAGGGGGAGTCATGGAAGGGGGAGTCATGGATGGGGGAATCACGGGGGAGGTCTGGGGGAAGAGTTTGGGGGGGAATCAGAAGGTAGAGTCATGGAAGGGAGAGTTAGGGGGGGAGAGTACGGAGAAGAGTCATGGGGGGGAGTTTTTGGAAGGGGGGGTCATGGGGGGGAGAGCATGGGGGGGAGAGTCATAGAAGGGAATTTATAGGGGGGAGAGTCATAAAGGGGGAGTCATAGGAACAGAGTCATAGGGGGGAGACCTGGGAAGGGGGAAATCATAGGGGAGAGTATGGGGAGGGGGAAAACAGGAGAAGAGTCACGGGGGAGGCATGGGAGTGAGAGTTATGGGAGGAGAAAATGGAAAGGAGATCATGGAAGGGAGAGTTTTGGGGGAGATCACTGGGGGGGAAGCGGGGGGAGAGTCATTGGAGGGGGAGTCTGGGGGGAGAGTCAAGGGGGAGAGCATGGAAGGGGGAGCCCTAGGGGGGGAGAGTGTGAGAGGGGGAAATATAGGAGGGAGTCAGGGGGGGGAGATCGTGAGAGGGAAAGTCATGGGGGGAGAGCAAGGGAGGAGAGTCATGGGAGGGAGTCGTGAGAGGGAAAATCATGGGAGGGGGAGTCATGGGAGGGAGAGTCTGGGGGTGAGAGTCATGGGAGTGGAATCATAGTAAGAGAGTCGCGGAGGGAGAGGGCATGGGGGTGAGAGTATGAAGGGAACCTTTGAAGGGGGAGTCATGGGGGGAGAGCTTGGGGGGATCATGTAAGGGAGGTCATGGAAAAGGGGAAATCATGGATGGAGAGTCATGGTGGGGGGTCATGGGAAAGTTATGGGATGAGAGTCAGGAGGGGGGCATGGAAGGGAAAGTATGGGAGGGGGAGTCCCTGGAGGAGAGTCATGGGGGGAATCGGGAGGGGGGGTCTGGGGGGAGAGTCAGGGAGGGGGATCATGGAGGAAAAGCAGGGAAAAGGGGAAATCATAGGAGGAGAGAATGGGGGGGAGAGTAATGGGGGGGAGAGTCGGGGAAAGGGGAAACCATGGGAGGACAGGGAGGAGCGTCTTGGGGAAGTTGAGGAGAAGTCATGGAAGGGGGAGTCATGGGGGGGAAGTCATGAAGGGGGAGCTGGGGGGGGAGTCATGAGAGGGGATCAGGGAGGAGAGTCCTGGAAAAGAGTCATGGAAGGGGGGGTCATGGAAGGGGAAAAACATGGGAAGGGGGGGGGTCATAAGGGGGGAAACAGAAGGGAGAGTCATGGAAGGGGGTCATGGAAGGGGGAGTCATGGGGGAAGTCATGAGAAGGGGAGTCATGGGAGGGGGAGTTGAAAAAAGGTCAAAGGGGGGAGAGTCATGAGAGGGAAGCCCTGGGAGGGGGAGCCATGGGAGGGAGAGTCATGGAAGGGAGATTTTATGGAAAGGGGAGTCATTGAAGGGAAATAGGGGAAGGGGAGTCATGGAAGGGGGAAATCTGGGAAAGGGGGAGTCATGGAAGGTGAGTAAAGGAAGGAGAGGCATGGAAGGGAAAGTCTGGGGGGAGATCATGAACGGGGCCCTGTTAAGGATGTCAGGGAGGGAGAGTCGGGAAAGGGAAAGGTTTTGGGGGGGAAATCATGGGAAGGGAAATGGAAGGGAAGCCAGGGAAGGGGAAAATCATGGGAAAGGGGGATCATAGAGGGAAGGGGCTGAAGGGAAATCATGGAAGGAGAGTCATGGGAGGGAGGCATGGGAGGGAAGGGCTGGGAGGGAAGTCATGGAGGGAAGCGGAGGGAGATCGGGCGGAGATCAGGGGGGGAGAGTCATGGGAGGGTATCCCCGGAGGGTAGCAGGGGGGGATAGTCATGGGAGGGAAAATAGGAGGAATAGGCCTGGGAGGATATCATGGCAGGGGGATATGGCAGGGAGATCATGGGAGGGGGAAATCAGGGAGGGGGAATATGGGGGGAGAGGGAGGAAGGGAGAGCGTGGAAGGGGGAAAACAGGAAGGGAGGCATGGACGGAGAGTCATGGAAAGGAAGTCATGTAAGGGGGCCAGGAAAAGGGGAGTCATGGGGGGGAGAGTCTGAAGGGGGATCAGGAAGGGGGGGGCAGGGGAAAAAGGTCATGGGTGAGAACAGGGAAAGGGGGAGTCAGGAGAGGAAATTCATGGGAGAGAAACTTAGAGGGAGATCAAGGGGGGGGAGAGTCAAGGAGGGGAGTCATGGGGAAAGGGGGAGCATGGGGGGGGGAAGTCATGGGGAAAGGGAAGTCATGGAAGGGAGATTTAGGGGGGGGGTCATCGAGGGGAGCATGAGGGAGGATAAGTTCCAGGGGAACGAAGGAGGAAAACGCCAGGTTTCCTAGAACCTGGGGCCTCTTACCCTTCACAAGTTTTGAAATTTTTAAACCGACTGGAAGAGATGTTCTCGAGTTGTGAGCAAAATAAAGTCGAAAAGTTGGAACAAAAAGAAGAAAATTAAAAAAAATAATTCAGGCATTGAAAGGTAGGTCTTCAGGTCTTCTGAGATACCTAAATTATTATTAAACTTGGTGGTCTTCTGAGATACCTAAATTATTATTAAACTTGGTGGTCTTCAGGTCTTCTGATATACCTAAATAATAATAAACTTGGTGGTCTTCAGGTCTTCTGAGGTACCTAAATAATAATAAACTTGGTGATCGATGTCCATAGAGTTCCACTGAGCGGTGTGGCCAAGCTTCCAGCAACACAGTGAGCGGTGTGGCCAAGCTTCCAGCAACACAGTGAGCGGTGTGGCCAAGCTTCCAGAAATACATGAGTGGTGTGAGGCTAAGCTTCCAGAACACAGTGAGCGGTGGCCAAGCTTCAGCAACACAGGTGAGCGGTTGTGCCAAGCTTCCAGCAATACAATGGCGGTTGTGGCAAGCTTCCAGCAATACAATGAGCGGCGTGCCAAGCTTCGCAATACAATGAGCGGTGTGGCCAAGCTTCCAGCAATACAGTGAGCGGTGTGGCCAAGCTTCCAGCAATACAGTGAGCGGTGTGGCCAAGCTTCCAGCAATACAGTGAGCGGTGTGGCCAAGCTTCCAGCAATACAGTGAGCGGTGTGGCCAAGCTTCCAGCAACACAGTGAGCGGTGTGGCCAAGCTTCCAGCAACACAGTGAGCGGTGTGGCCAAGCTTCCAGCAACACAGTGAGCGGTGTGGCCAAGCTTCCAGCAACACAGCTGGAGATAAACCCTCAAGCTGACTCTACCAATACTGATGAATAAGACGCTCGTGTAACACTTGGAATAATTATTCTGGAAACATTTCGCCAGCCAGTGGCTTTTTGAGTCCAATGTTTCGCCAGCCAGTGGCTTCTTGAGTCCAATGTTTCGCCAGCCAGTGGCTTTTTGAGTCCAATGTTTCGCCAGCCAGTGGCTTCTTGAGTCCAATGTTTCGCCAGCCAGTGGCTTCTTGAGTCCAATGTTTCGCCAGCCAGTGGCTTCTTGAATCCAATGTTTCGCCAGCCAGTGGCTTTTTGAGTCCAATGTTTCGCCAGCCAGTGACTTCTTGAGTCCAATGTTTCTCCAGCCAGTGACTTCCTCACTCCAATGCGTTTCTGTGCGTTGATCAGCTTGAAACTTCTAGTGATGGCTGGTGTTGGTCGAAGGAAGGGTTCCATTAATTTTGAGTTGTGCATGTTCTAATTTGTCACTTTTATTAAACAAATTACATGTAGTCGCTTCCTACGATCCATTATAAACTCACACATTAAAAAAAGTAGAGCTGGTGATGGGAATGAGAGCAAATTGGTCTGTGACATGACTGGACAAGGACACATCAGCGGCCTCAGGCCTAAAAAAAATGGATTGATTTTGTTCTGAGTGGGTGCCAATTTGCACATTTTATCGACGAAATTTGGCAAATTGAAATACGATCTTCTTGAAACATTTAACACTGACGAAAGTTGCTTATGTGAAGTGTTGGATTGTTAGTGAAGTGTGTCCTTAACACTCTGCAGAATTATCTTCACTCCTCAGACTGTCCTCGTCTCGCAGCTCACACCAGGTGTGTACATACACCAGGTGTGTACATACACCAGGTGTGTACATACACCAGGTGTGTACATACACCAGGTGTGTACATACACCAGGTGTGTACAACACCTGTGTGTTACACCCCGGTGTGTACACACCCCCAGGTGTTTTACATACCCCCGGTGTTTTACACCCCCGGTGGGGAACATTCACCAGGTGTGAACAAACCCCGGTTTGTACCCACCGGTGTGTACCAACCGGGGGTTGTGTAAACCCCAGGTTTGTGTACAACCCCAGGTGTTGTCCCATAAAACCGGGTTTGTGTCCCAACACCAGGTGTTACAACACCAGGTGTTTTACATTCACCAGGGTGTACACCCCCCAAGGGGGTACAAACACCAGGTGTGTACATTCACCAAGGTTTTTCATAAATTTGAAAAAAAATTAAAATAAAAATGTCAAAAGGGTTGGTAAAAAAAATTCTTTTTTCAAACCTTAAGATAAATTTTTTGATTCTTTTTCCAAATTTTCCGAAATTTTAAAAAAAGAAAATTTGGGGGTTAAATTTTAAAACTTTTTTTTGAACCTTTAAAATTTAATATTTTTTCCCCCCCCCCCCCCCCCGCCCCCCCCCCCCCGTTTTTAAATTGGGAAAACCTTCCCTGGTTTTTCCTTTTCCCGAAGGGTAAACCCCTTATTGTAAATTGACCTGGTAATTGCTTTAAAAGGACCTTTGTACTGACCTGTCTCCGGGACCTGTGATACGACCGGGTTCCCCTGAATATGTAACTGCCCTTTTTCTACCTGACACTTGATACTGCCCTGTCTCCCGGGAAAACTGTGAAAACTGACCTGTTTTCCTGAAAATATGATACTGACCTGTCTACCGGACATTTTATGCAAAATGCCCTGTCTACGGGCACTTTATACTGACCTGTTCCCTAAACACTTGATACTGCCTGTTTACCTGACACTATGATACTGACCGGGGTCTACCTCCCACTGTGATCCCTGCCCTGTTCCCTGCACTGTGATACTGCCCTGTCTAATGCCTTGATACTGCCCCCTGTCTCCCTGAATTTTGTGAACTGCCTGTTCCCTGCACTTGATACGGGGCCCCCTGTTACCTGACATATGTAACTGACCTGTTTTTTTTTTGTAACCCCCCTGACACTGTGTACTGACCCTGTTTACCGGGGGAACTTGATACTGCCCTGTTTCCTGACACTTGTACTGACCTGTCTCCCTGCCCCATGTGATTGACCTGTCTACCTAACCCTGGGGATACTGATTTTTTTTAAACGGTTTATGTGTTAGGGCCTGTCTCCTGTCCCTGTGTTATGACCTGTCTACCTGACACGGGATACTGACCTTTCTCCTAAAAACTGGGAAAACTAAACCTGTCTACCTGAACTGTGATACCGGCCCCTGTTTCCTGAACTGTGATATTGACCTGTCTCCCTGACACGGAAAACCTGCCCTGTCTACCTGACACTGTGATATGACCTTTTCTACCTGCCCACTGTGATATTTAAACTGCCCTCCTGACACTGTGTTATTGCCCTGTTTTACCTGACACTGGATACGGGACCTGTCTACCTGACACTGTGATACTGGATGTATTTAATAATAACCTGTCTCCTGACACTGTGATATTAAACCTTTTACCTACCTTGGGGAAAATGACCTGTTCCCTGACACTGTGATACCCTTTTTTTTTTTTTCCCCCCCCCCGTTTTTTTTTCCTTTTTCCTTAAATTTTTTTTTGTCCCCTTTGCCACTGGGGATACTGACCTTTTCTCCCCTGACCTGTGATGGGGACCTTTTCCCCTTACCGGGACACTGTGATACCTGACCTGTCTACCGGGACACTGGGGATACTGCCCCTGTCTACCTGACACTGTGATACTCCCCCTGTCTACCTGCACTGTGATACTCACCTTTTTCCCGGGACACTGTGTTCTCACCTGTCTCCCTGACCTGTGATACTCACCTTTTCTACCGGGATACGTGTTTACGGGCCCTTTTTCCTACCTCACATGTGTTTATGGGCCCTTTTTCCCCCGACATTGTGATAATAAACCGTTACCGGGGCCCCTGTGATATAAACCCTTCTTTTTTAAACCCTGTGAAAATTTGACCGGGTCTCCGGGACACTGTGATATGCCCTGCTCTACCTACATTGGGGGAAAGGGCCCTGTTTTCCCTGACCTGTTATATGACCTGTCTACCTGACACTGTTTTTTACTGACCTGTCTACCTGACCCCTGTGATATTTGCCCTTTTCCCCCGGGACACTGTGATACTGCCCTTTTCCCCCTTGGACAGGGTTTGATAGCCCTTGTCTCCCGGGGCACTGTGATACTGCCCTGTCCCCTAAAATACTTTTGATACTGACCGTCTACCTGACACAAATAATACTGACCTGTCTACCTGAAACTGGGGTTTACTGACATGTCTATGAACTTTGAAAACTGCCCGTTTTTCCTGAAAACTGTGATACTGACCTTTTCTCCCTGACATGTGATACTGACCTGTCTCCCTGAAACTTTTGTTTCCCTAAACCTGTGTACCTGACCCTGTGAACTGACCAGTCTCCGGGACCTGTGATACTAAACCTGTTTTCCCGGACACTAAAGATACTAAACCTGTTTTAACCTTTTGATAATGCCTGTCCCCCTGACAAGTGAAAAATGACCTGTTTTAACCTGTGAAAAATGACCTTTTACCTGACACGGGTAATACTGCCGGTCTCCCTTTGACACTGTGATCCCTGACCAGCTACCTGAAAACTGTGAAAATAAACCCTGTTACCTGACACTGTGAAATTGCCTGTTTTAACACTGTGTTTATGCCCTGTCAAACTGACACTGTGATATAAATGTTTTCCTGACATTGTGTTTAAGGGGCCTGTCTCCTGACACTGTGATACGGGACCTGTCTACCTGACACTCTGATACTGACCTGTCTACCTGACATTGTGTACGGACCGCCCTTCCTGACACTGTGATACTGTCCTGTCTACCTGCACTGTGATATAAATGTTTACCGGGACCCCTGTGATATTTAATTTTCTCCCCGGGACACTGTGTTTACTGACTGTAAAACCTAACACTGTTTCTAAACCTTTTCTCCCTGGAAACTGTGGAAATACGGGCCTTTTTCTACCTGACACTGTGATACTGCCCTGTCTACCTGGCACTTTGAAAACGACTGTCTATTTGGAAAACCTGAAAATTCCCTGACCTGCCCCCCATGACACTGTGTTTACGGGCCCTGTTACCTGCCCACTGTTATACTGCCCTATCACCGGGGCACTGTGATACTGCCCCGTATACCTGACACGTGTTCTGACCTGTTTTCCCGGGGGGACACTTTTATACTGCCCTGTATCCCCTTCACTGTGATATGACTGTCTACCTGACACTGGGGATATGACCTGTTTACCTGACACGGGGTTTTTATGACCTGTCTCCCCTGACACTTTTGATACTGCCTGTCTCCCTGACCTTTGTGTTACTGACCTGTTCTACCTGAAAAACGTGACACTGCCCGGGTCTACCTGACACTGTGATACTGACCTGTCTCCCCTGAAACTGTGTTACTGACCTGTCTACGACACTTTTTGATATGCCCTTTTCTACCTGACCTGTGAAAAACTGACCTGTTACCTGAAACTGTGTTTTACGACCTTTCTACCTAAACCCCTGTGGATCCCTACCTGTCTACCGGGACACTTGTTACTGACCTGTCTACCTGACACTGGGGATACCCACCTTTTCTACCTGCCCTGGATACGGGCCCTTGTCTACCTCCACTGTGTTTCTGCTGACCGGTCTACCTGACATTGTGATAATGCCTGTCTACCTAAACCCCATTGTAGGGCCTTTTCTACCGACATTGGGTTTATGGCCTTTTCTACCTGACACTGTTTTAACCTGCCCTGTTTTCCCGGACATTTGTGATACTGCCCTGTCTCCCTGACACTGTGATCTGACCGGGTCTCCCTGACATTGTTATACTGACCCTCTCCTGAAAACTCGATACTGCCCTTTGTTACCTGCATGTGATACGGACCTGTTTTCCCTGAAAACTGTAAATACTGCCTGTCAAATTTGACACGGTGATACTGCCCTGTTTTACCGGGCACTGTGATACTGACCTGTCTCCCTGACCCTGTGATACTGACCTGCTAAAAACCAAACACTGATACTAAACCCTGTTTACCTGACACTGTGATACTAAACCTTTCTACCTGGCATGTGATACGGGACCTGTTATTGACCTTTTAAATACTGACCTATTCCCCGGGGCATGTGATACAGGCCCTTTTCTACTTGACACTGTTATACTGACCTATCTACCTGGCATGAAATAGGACCTGAAAATCCCTGCCACTGGGGTTCTGCCCTTTGGTCTACCAGCACTGAAATTTAACTGACCTGGTCCCTGACACTGGGGATATGACCTGTCTACCTATACTGTGATACTGACCTTTTCTAACGGGAACCCCTTTTAATACTGACCGGGGTTTTTACCTGACCCCCCCCCTGTGTTTCCCTGACATGTCTCCCGACACTGTGATACTGCCTGCTTACCTAAACACGGTGATTGACCTGTCTCCCTGCCCATGTGATACTGACCTGTCTACCTGGAACTTTTTGGATACTGACCTGTCTACCTGAACTGTGATACTGCCCTGTCTAACTGCACTGTAAATCTAAATGTCTACCGACACTTTTATACTGCCCCTGTCTACTGACACTGTGATTTTGACCTGCCCTTCCCTGACACTTGATACTGCCCTGTTACCTGCACCCCGATACTGCCTGTCTCCCGGGACTTTGATACTGCCCTTTTTGTCTACCTGAAAACGTGATACTAAACCTGTCTACCTGACATGATCCCTAAACCTGTCTACCCTGAAACGGGTTGATCTGCCCCTTGTTTTCCCTAAAAGGTTGTTTATAAATTGTCTCCCTGACACTGTGATACTGACCTGTCTACCTGACACTGTGATATTGCCCTTTGTCTACCTGAAAACGGGTGTACTGACCTGTTTTCCCTTTACACTGTTATACTGACCTGTCTCCCTAAACACTGTGATATGCCGTTCCCTTTACACTTTTAACTGACCTTTTCTACCTGACACTGGGGATTCTGCCCTTTTACCTGTACTTTTAAAACTGACCTGTTTTACCTGCCCACTTTTAATACGCCCTTTTTGGTTCCCTGATATGTGATATTTGCCCTGTCAAACAGACACTTTTAATATGATCTGTCTCCCTGCCTGTGAAAATGCCCCTGTCACCTGACACTGTGATACTGACCTGTTTTTCCCTACACTGCACTCAGTGGAGGTACCTGGGTATCTTTTTTGACTTTATTAAATGATTCTTGCGGGTGCGGTATCTGGGGGTAAAACAGGAAAGGTGTTGGTCCCCAGGGGACCGGGTTTTCCATTGGGCCCGGGGGAGAGAGGAGTGGGAAATGCTGTCTGAGGGGAATTTAGGTAGACGCGAGGTGGGCTTTTCTGAAGTGATGGGGGCCTTTTGGGGGCGCCCCAGCTTCCCAAAAAAATGTGGTTCAGCGGGCAGACAGCTTTGGCTTGTCTGTGCAGCCATTTGCGGGCTGTCTAAAGGTACGGAGAAGGGTCCTTTGTTCCAAGGCACTCGACCGTCCTCCCATTCATTAGTGTGTACTTGATTGCCCCCCATTCTCTCCCATTTTTGACCTGCGCTTTTATTCCCTTTCCCCTATTAATAAAAATTAATAATAATAAAAATTAGGTTTGGAAAGGGTTTAGTGGGTTGGTAGACAGCAACCCCCCCAGGAATTTCTCCCTTTTCCTGCCAGTGGCCCTGTAAAACAGAAACCTGAAATTTTTGGGGGCAGGGTTTGGTAGGATTGCTGTTTTTTTTTTTTTCCTGTTCATAAACACCCCTAGATAACAGGGATAAATTCTTGCTATCCTACTTACACTTTGGTACACTTCCCCGACACCCCCACATGCATATTATTTTATACATAATTGGGTTTTTCCCCTTTTTTCAAAATTTGCTCTTGTTCTTTTTTATTTTTTTTTTTAATTGGGGGGGTTTTTTCCAGGGGGGAAAGGGAAAAAAAAGAATTTTTCCCCCCGTAAGCCTTGCGTGTGTATGAGGCGCCCTAAAAACCCCGGGAGCAAGGGGCCCTAGAAACCCCCCTTCCCCTGTAGCCCCATTTACTAAAAAGAGAAGAAGGAAAAACTTTAAAAAACTGGATGTTTTAAAGGGTGCGTGGATGTAGTGCGGATGAAAAAAACCCAGTTAAATTGCTGATGTTTGAATAAAAAGAAGTTGGTGTCCAGGCCCTAAGCGAAAAAAAGCTAAAGGGGGGTGGGGGAGTTTTAAGTGGGGGGAAAATTTAAAGGGGATTAAATTTTCGGGGAATTTATCGGGAGAGAGTTAGAGAAAAGGGGGGGGGTTTTGCAGTAATGTTAAATGATCAGTTATGGAAGGAAAAAAGGGGAATATGAATGTTTTAAATTCAAAAAATTATGTGGATTAAAGAAAAGGGTTTGGTTTCCCGGGAGAAGTGGGTCAAAATTAAGCGTGATATGCCCTGGAGAAAAAGAGGAATTAAAGGGAGGGAAGATTTTGGGAGATGTTAAGTGAATGTAAAAGGAAAAGCTTTAAAACCCAAGTGGAGAGTGTTTGTGTGGGGGAAAACTGAATCCCTAAAGTGGGAGAAAACTTTTGAGAGGGTGGGGTTTGGGGTAATTTTGGGGGGGTGCCAGGTGTTAAATGTAAGGGGAAAACCCCTTTGATTGAACTTTGTATAGAAAGGGGTTTAGTTATAGGTAATACATATTTTAAGAAAAAGAGGAAAAATAAGTATACAAGATATGATGTAGGGCGAAATGACAGTAGTTTGTTGGATTATGTATTGGTAGATAAAAGACTGATGAGTATACTTCAGGATGTACATGTTTATAGAGGGGCCACATATATATCAGATCACTTTCTAGTTTAGCTACACTGAGAGTAAAAGGTAGATGGGATACAAGGAGAATAGAAGTATCAGGGAAGAGAGAGGTGAAGGTTTATAAACTAAAAGAGGAGGCAGTTAGGGTAAGATATAAACAGCTATTGGAGGATAGATGGGCTAATGAGAGCATAGGCAATGGGGTCGAAGAGGTATGGGGTAGGTTTAAAAATGTAGTGTTAGAGTGTTCAGCAGAAGTTTGTGGTTACAGGAAAGTGGGTGTGGGAGGGAAGAGGAGCGATTGGTGGAATGATGATGTAAAGAGAGTAGTAAGGGAGAAAAAGTTAGCATATGAGAAGTTTTTACAAAGTAGAAGTTGTGCAAGGAGGGAAGAGTATATGGAGAAAAAGAGAGAGGTTAAGAGATTGGTGAAGCAATGTAAAAAGAGAGCAAATGAGAGAGTGGGTGAGATGTTATCAACAAATTTTTTTGAAAATAAGAAAAAGTTTTGGAGTGAGTTTAACAAGTTAAGAAAGCCTAGAGAACAAATGGATTTTTCAGTTAAAAATAGGAGAGGAGAGTTATTAAATGGAGAGTTAGAGGTATTGGGAAGATGGAGGGAATATTTTGAGGAATTGTTAAATGTTGATGAAGATAGGGAAGCTGTGATTTCGTGTATAGGACAAGGAGGAATAACATCTTGTAGGAGTGAGGAAGAGCCAGTTGTGAGTGTGGGGGAAGTTCGTGAGGCAGTAGGTAAAATGAAAGGGGGTAAGGCAGCCGGGATTGATGGGATAAAAATAGAAATGTTAAAAGCAGGTGGGGATATAGTTTTGGAGTGGTTGGTGCAATTATTTAATAAATGTATGGAAGAGGGTAAGGTACCTAGGGATTGGTAGAGAGCATGCATTTAAATTTCCCTTTTTATAAAGGCAAAGGGGATAAAAGAGAGTGCAAAAATTATAGGGGATAAGTCTGCTGAGTATACCTGGTAAAGTGTTTTGGTAGAGTTGTTATTGAAAGAATTAAGAGTAAGACGGAGAATAGGATAGCAGATGAACAAGGAGGCTTTAGGAAAGGTAGGGGGGGTGTGGACCAGGTGTTTACAGTGAAACATATAAGTGAACAGTATTTAGATAAGGCTAAAGAGGTCTTTGTGGCATGGATTTGGAAAAGGCGTATGACAGGGTGGATAGGGGGGCAATGTGGCAGATGTTGCAAGTGTATGGTGTAGGAGGTGGGTTACTGAAAGCAGTGAAGAGTTTTTACGAGGATAGTGAGGCCAAGTTAGAGTATGTAGGAAAGAGGGAAATTTTTTCCCAGTAAAAGTAGGCCTTAGACAAGGATGTGTGATGTCACCGTGGTTGTTTAATATATTTATAGATGGGGTTGTAAGAAAAGTAAATGCGAGGGTCTTGGCAAGAGGCGTGGAGTTAAAAGATAAAGAATCACACACAAAGTGGGAGTTGTCACAGCTGCTCTTTGCTGATGACACTGTGCTCTTGGGAGATTCTGAAGAGAAGTTGCAGAGATTGGTGATGAATTTGGTAGGGTGTGCAAAAGAAGAAAATTAAAGGTGAATACAGGAAAGAGTAAGGTTATGAGGATAACAAAAAGATTAGGTGATGAAAGACTGAACATCAGATTGGAGGGAGAGAGTATGGAGGAGGTGAACGTATTCAGATATTTGGGAGTGGACGTGTCAGAGGATGGGTCTATGAAAGATGAGGTGAATCATAGAATTGATGACGGGAAAAGAGTGAGTGGTGCACTTAGGAGTCTGTGGAGACAAAGAACTTTGTCCTTGGAGGCAAAGAGGGGAATGTATGAGAGTATAGTTTTACCAACGCTCTTATATGGGTGTGAGGCATGGGTGATGAATGTTGCAGCGAGGAGAAGGCTGGAGGCAGTGGAGATGTCATGTCTGAGGGCAATGTGTGGTGTGAATATAATGCAGAGAATTCGTAGTTTGGAAGTTAGGAGGAGGTGCGGGATTACCAAAACTGTTGTCCAGAGGGCTGAGGAAGGGTTGTTGAGATGGTTCAGACATGTAGAGAGAATGGAACAACACAGAATGACTTGAAGAGTGTATCAGTCTGTAGTGGAAGGAAGGCGGGGTAGGGGTCGGCCTAGGAAAGGTTGGAGAGAGGGGGTAAAGGAGGTTTTGTGTGCGAGGGGCTTGGACTTCCAGTAGGCATGCGTGAGCGTGTTTGATAGGAGTGAATGGAGACAAATGGTTTTTAATACTTGACGTGCTGTTGGAGTGTGAGCAGAGTAACATTTATGAAGGGGTTCAGGGAAACCGGCAGGCCGGACTTGAGTCCTGGAGATGGGAAGTACAGTGCCTGTACTCTGAAGGAGGGGTGTTAATGTTGCAGTTTAAAAACTGTAGTGTAAAGCACCCTTCTGGCAAGACAGTGATGGAGTGAATGATGGTGAAAGTTTTTCTTTTTCGGGCCACCCTGCCTTGGTACGAATCGGCCAGTGTGATAATAAAAAAAAATAATAATAACAACAATAATAATAATAATGTGTACTCAGTGGCAGGTGTACTCTGTTGCAAGTGTACTCTGTGGCAAGTGTACTCTGTGGCAAGTGTACTCTGTGGCAAGTGTACTCTGTTGCAAGTGTACTCTGTGGCAAGTGTACTCTGTTGCAAGTGTACTCTGTGGCAAGTGTACTCTGTAGCAAGTGTACTCTGTGGCAAGTGTACTCTGTGGCAAGTGTACTCTGTGGCAAGTGTACTCTGTGGCACGTGTACCCTGTGGCAAGTGTACTCTGTGGCAAGTGTACTCTGTGGCAAGTGTACTCTGTGGCAAGTGTACTCTGTGGCAAGTGTACTCTGTGGCACGTGTACCCTGTGGCAAGTGTACTCTGTAGCAGGTGTACTCTGTGGCAAGTGTACTCTGTGGCAAGTGTACTCTGTGGCACGTGTACCCTGTGGCAAGTGTACCCTGTTGCAAGTGTACCCTGTGGCAAGTGTACCCTGTTGCAAGTGTATTCTGTGGCGAGTGTACTCTGTGGCAAGTGTACTCTGTGGCAAGTGTACTCTGTGACAAGTGTACCCTGTGGCAAGTGTACTCTGTGGCAAGTGTACTCTGTGGCACGTGTACCCTGTGGCAAGTGTACCCTGTGGCAAGTGTGCTCTGTGGCAAGTGTACCCTGTGGCAAGTGTACTCTGTGGCAAATGTACCCTGTGGCAAGTGTACTCTGTGGCAAGTGTACCCTGTGGCAAGTGTACCCTGTGGCAAGTGTACTCTGTGGCAAGTGTACCCTGTGGCAAGTGTGCTCTGTGGCAAGTGTACCCTGTGGCAAATGTACTCTGTGGCAAGTGTACTCTGTGGCAGGTGCACTCTGTGGCAGGTGCACTCTGTGGCAAGTATACCTTGTGGCAAGTGTACCCTGTGGCAAGTGTACTCTGTGGCGTGTGTACTCTGTGGCAAGTGTACTCTGTGACAAATGTACCCTGTGGCAAGTGTACCCTCTGGCAAGTGTACTCTGTGGCGTGTGTACTCTGTGGCAAGTGTACTCTGTGGCAAGTGTACCCTCTGGCAAGTGTACTCTGTGGCGTGTGTACTCTGTGGCAAGTGTACTCTGTGACAAGTGTACCCTGTGGCAAGTGTACTCTGTGGTAAGTGCACTCTGTGGCAAGTGCACTCTGTGGCAAGTGTACCCTGTGGCAAGTGTACCCTGCGGCAAGTGTACTGTGGCAAGTGTACTCTGTGGCAGGTGCACTCTGTGGCAAGTGCACTCTGTGGCAAGTATACCTTGTGGCAAGTGTACCCTGTGGCAAGTGTACTCTGTGGCAAGTGTACTCTGTGGCAAGTGTACTCTGTGGCAAGTGTACTCTGTGGCAAGTGCACTCTGTGGCAAGTGTACTCTGTGGCAAGTGTACTCTGTGGCAAGTGTACTCTGTGGCAGGTGCACTCTGTGGCAAGTGCACTCTGTGGCAAGTATACCTTGTGGCAAGTGTACACTGTGGCAAGTGTACTCTGTGGCAAGTGTACTCTGTGGCAAGTGTACTCTGTGGCAAGTGTACTCTGTGGCAAGTGCACTCTGTGGCAAGTGTACTCTGTGGCAAGTGTACTCTGTGGCAGGTGCACTCTGTGGCAAGTGCACTCTGTGGCAAGTGTACCTTGTGGCAAGTGTACCCTTTGGCAAGTGTATTCTGTGGCAAGTGTACTCTGTGGCAAGTGTACTCTGTCAGTCACAGTTGCCTTCATCAAGGACTCAGGAATTTATGTTTGTAGTTAAAAAAGACACCTGTTTATAAGCTATTTCCTAAAATATTTCTCTTTTTATGTGTTGATCTATGGTTATATTAGTAGCGCGGTATAGGAAGTAATAATGGTTGGCTGGAGGCTACGTAGCCTCAGGCTAGTGTTAGAGTAGCCTACTTTACTGGAGGCAACCGCACCGGCGGTCACTGACATCCTGTACTAGTAGTGCACTCCCGTCTCTGGCCTTTCTTACCTACCTATGGCAGGTTTATATTAACGTGCTGGCGAAAACCACCTCTCAATACACTATGGAGAATATTTAGATGAGAAGCGTTGTGTTGTAGATGGTGTGAAGTGTGGCAGAGTACGTATAATGTTGTCAGCGTAGAGGCGCAGGCAGGGAGGAATAACAAGGTGCTGGAGGTGTAAGGCTCACCGGAGTGTGTTGCAGCTTGGTAAAATAAGCTTTAATGGTGGTGGTACCTGCCACTACCGCCTCTTAGAGCACTGGCGGTCACTCGGGTCCGCTTGCCCTAAAAATGTGGGACCGTCCCGTTTAATGTTGATTAATTACCAGATGATTCCCAATGCTCTGCCACCTCTGTTTTACCTCTGCAGTTGCTGGTATACGTGCACACTGTCGATATTTGTTTCACGAGGTTTAAAATCGAGTCAAAAAGAGAAGTGAGAGTCATTTATGTGAAGTGTTATGGGCAGCAGGATGGCTGTGTAGAGGAGGAGCCACATTCTTGGTGCGACGGTAGGCGGGGCTCTCAGGCCGTCGTCATCTTCTGCCTGCCGTAGGATTTATCCATCTTCACGGTATTCATACGACTTTTGCCTAGTATCCCTGCCGATCTCAGACTATTACGATTGCTTTTTGTGGAATACTGGTACACAGCCATCATAAGAGAGTGAGAGATACAAAACACACTTGGAGAACACAGGTTGTGGGTACAAGTTGGGCGGTCGTAGCCGGCGTCGTGCGCTCCGTCGTGAAGGAGAAGCCTCAGTCTGGCTCAACGACTGGTGAAGGACGGGTGTGTGATAAGCGCCCTCTCCTCTTCATGCAACCTGTTTTATCTGTGATTTTTGTAGTTTTAGTTATATAAGGTAAGAACCTGGAGAGGCAAAACAGTGCTGGAAAAAGTTTAATTCTGCTAGTGATCGCCCCGAGAGTGGAAGACCTGGTGACCTGAACGCACCAGGAAGGAGCGAGCCAAGACGCGCTAATACAAAACTGATCACTTACACGCTAAGTATTATTTTAACACTTTTATATCACCTTACACTCTACCTATATATATATATATATATATATATATATATATATATATGTATATATGTATGTATATATACACACACACACAAGAAGGCAAGGATTCAGAATAACGTGAGCAGTGTGGAGGATGTTGATACAGTGTGGAGGATGTTGATACAGTGTGGAGGATGTTGATATAGTGTGGAGGATGTTGATATAGTGTGGAGGATGTTGATACAGTGTGGAGGATGTTGATACAGTGTGGAGGATGTTGATACAGTGTGGAGGATGTTGATATAGTGTGGAGGATGTTGATATAGTGTGGAGGATGTTGATACAGTGTGGAGGATGTTGATACAGTGTGGAGGATGTTGATACAGTGTGGAGGATGTTGATACAGTGTGGAGGATTTTGATACAGTGTGGAGGATGTTGATACAGTGTGGAGGATGTTGATATAGTGTGGAGGATGTTGATATAGTGTGGAGGATGTTGATACAGTGTGGAGGATGTTGATACAGTGTGGAGGATGTTGATACAGTGTGGAGGATGTTGATACAGTGTGGAGGATGTTGACAAAGTGTGGAGGATGTTGATATAGTGTGGAGGATGTTGATACAGTGTGGAGGATGTTGATACAGTGTGGAGGATGTTGATACAGTGTGGAGGATGTTGATACAGTGTGGAGGATGTTGATATAGTGTGGAGGATGTTGATATAGTGTGGAGGATGTTGATACAGTGTGGAGGATGTTGATACAGTGTGGAGGATGTTGATACAGTGTGGAGGATGTTGATACAGTGTGGAGAATGTTGACAAAGTGTGGAGGATGTTGATATAGTGTGGAGGATGTTGATATAGTGTGGAGGATGTTGATACAGTGTGGAGGATGTTGATACAGTGTGGAGGATGTTGATACAGTGTGGAGGATGTTGATACAGTGTGGAGGATGTTGATACAGTGTGGAGGATGTTGATACAGTGTGGAGGATGTTGATACAGTGGGAGGATGTTGATACAGTGTGGAGGATGTTGATATAGTGTGGAGGATGTTGATATAGTGTGGAGGATGTTGATACAGTGTGGAGGATGTTGATACAGTGTGGAGGATGTTGATATAGTGTGGAGATGTTGATATAGTGTGGAGGATGTTGATACAGTGTGGAGGATGTTGATACAGTGTGGAGGATGTTGATATAGTGTGGAGGATGTTGATATAGTGTGGAGGATGTTGATACAGTGTGGAGGATGTTGATACAGTGTGGAGGATGTTGATATAGTGTGGAGGATGTTGATACAGTGTGGAGGATGTTGATACAGTGTGGAGGATGTTGATACAGTGTGGAGGATGTTGATACAGTGTGGAGGATGTTGATACAGTGTGGAGGATTTTGATACAGTGTGGAGGATGTTGATACAGTGTGGAGGATGTTGATATAGTGTGGAGGATGTTGATATAGTGTGGAGGATGTTGATACAGTGTGGAGGATGTTGATACAGTGTGGAGGATGTTGATACAGTGTGGAGGATGTTGATACAGTGTGGAGGATGTTGACAAAGTGTGGAGGATGTTGATATAGTGTGGAGGATGTTGATACAGTGTGGAGGATGTTGATACAGTGTGGAGGATGTTGATACAGTGTGGAGGATGTTGATACAGTGTGGAGGATGTTGATATAGTGTGGAGGATGTTGATATAGTGTGGAGGATGTTGATACAGTGTGGAGGATGTTGATACAGTGTGGAGGATGTTGATACAGTGTGAGGATGTTGATACAGTGTGGAGAATGTTGACAAAGTGTGGAGGATGTTGATATAGTGTGGAGGATGTTGATATAGTGTGGAGGATGTTGATACAGTGTGGAGGATGTTGATACAGTGTGGAGGATGTTGATACAGTGTGGAGGATGTTGATACAGTGTGGAGGATGTTGATACAGTGTGGAGGATGTTGATACAGTGTGGAGGATGTTGATACAGTGTGGAGGATGTTGATACAATGTGGAGGATGTTGATACAGTGTGGAGGATGTTGATACAGTGTGGAGGATGTTGATACAGTGTGGAGGATGTTGATACAGTGTGGAGGATGTTGATACAGTGTGGAGGATGTTGATACAGTGTGGAGGATGTTGATACAGTGTGGATGATGTTGATACAGTGTGGAGGATGTTGATACAGTGTGGAGGATGTTGACAAAGTGTGGAGGATGTTGATATAGTGGGAGGATGTTGATATAGTGTGGAGGATGTTGATACAGTGTGGAGGATGTTGATATAGTGTGGAGGATGTTGATACAGTGTGGAGGATGTTGATATAGTGTGGAGGATGTTGATATAGTGTGGAGAATGTTGATACAGTGTGGAGGATGTTGATACAGTGTGGAGGATGTTGATACAGTGTGGAGGATGTTGATATAGTGTGGAGGATGTTGATACAGTGTGGAGGATGTTGATACAGTGTGGAGGATGTTGATACAGTGTGGAGGATGTTGATATAGTGTGGAGGATGTTGATACAGTGTGGAGGATGTTGATACAGTGTGGAGAATGTTGATACAGTGTGGAGGATGTTGATACAGTGTGGAGGATGTTGATACAGTGTGGAGGATGTTGATACAGTGTGGAGAATGTTGATACAGTGTGGAGGATGTTGATACAGTGTGGAGGATGTTGATACAGTGTGGAGGATGTTGATATAGTGTGGAGGATGTTGATACAGTGTGGAGGATGTTGATACAGTGTGGAGAATGTTGATACAGTGTGGAGGATGTTGATACAGTGTGGAGGATGTTGATACAGTGTGGAGGATGTTGATACAGTGTGGAGAATGTTGATACAGTGTGGAGGATGTTGATACAGTGTGGAGGATGTTGACAAAGTGTGGAGGATGTTGATATAGTGTGGAGGATGTTGATATAGTGTGGAGGATGTTGATACAGTGTGGAGGATGTTGATATAGTGTGGAGGATGTTGATACAGTGTGGAGGATGTTGATACAGTGTGGAGGATGTTGATATAGTGTGGAGGATGTTGATACAGTGTGGAGGATGTTGATATAGTGTGGAGGATGTTGATATAGTGTGGAGGATGTTGATACAGTGTGGAGGATGTTGATAGTGTGGAGGATGTTGATATAGTGTGGAGGATGTTTGATATAGTGTGGAGGATGTTGATACAGTGTGGAGGATGTTGATACAGTGTGGAGGATGTTGATACAGTGTGGAGGATGTTGATACAGTGTGGAGGATGTTGATACAGTGTGGAGGATGTTGATACAGTGTGGAGGATGTTGATATAGTGTGGAGGATGTTGATATAGTGTGGAGGATGTTGATACAGTGTGGAGGATGTTGATACAGTGTGGAGAATGTTGATACAGTGTGGAGGATGTTGATACAGTGTGGAGGATGTTGATACAGTGTGGAGAATGTTGATACAGTGTGGAGGATGTTGATACAGTGTGGAGGATGTTGATATAGTGTGGAGGATGTTGATATAGTGTGTTGTATCATGTTAATAACATACAACTGAGGAAAGTTTTACAGAAGACTGGAAGTTAATATAAACTAACATATCAGTGTGTTAGGTGGTGGAGGGCTGTGTGGTGGTGGTGGAGGGCTGTTGTGGTGGAGGGCTGTGGTGGTAGAGGGCTGTGTGGTGGTGGTGGAGGGCTGTTGTGGTGGAGGACTGTGTGGTGATGGAGGACTGTGGTGGTTGGGTGGAGGGCTGTGTGATGGGGTACAGGGCTGTGTGGTGGTGATGGAGGGCTGTGTGCTGGTGATGCAGGGCTGTGGTGGTTGGGTGGAGGGTTGTGTGATGGGGTGGAGGGCTGTGTGGTGGAGTGGAGGGCTGTGTGATGGGTGGAGGGCTGTGTGGTGGGGTGGAGGGCTGTGTGGTGGTGATGGAAGGCTGTGGTGATGTTGTGGAGGGCAGTGTGATGGGGTGAAGGACTGTGTGGTCGGGTGGAGGGCTGTGTGATGGGTTGGAGGGCTGTGTGATGGGGTGGAGGACTGTTTGGTGGGGTGGAGGGCTATTTGGTTGAGGGAGGGAGGGAGACAAGAGGCCGAACTGGTGGTGTGACGTCAGTTGAGAAACTTGTTGGGAGGGTGACTGTGATGGAGGGAGGACTTGATGGAGAGAGCACTTGTGGGAAGGGGCGGTGACTGTATTGGAGGGAGGGCTTGTAGGAGGGACGGCTTGTAGGAGGGAGGGTGACTGTGTTAGTGGGAGGACTTGTGGGAGATTGTGGAACTGTGTTGAGGGAAGATTGACTGTAAGGAAGGGAACGTAACTGCGAGAGAGGGTAACTGTGTTGGAAGGCGGGAGGAAGGGAGGGTAGCTGTGTTGGAAGGAAAGAGGGAGGGAGGGTAGCCGTGTTGGAAGGAGGGAGGGAGGAAGGTGGAAGGTTGGTAACTTCAGGATGTACTGCTGCTGCTGCTGCTGCACCCTTCTCTGACTCAGCACATGGTAGAACTATCTGGCCTGGGGCATTTGTGTGCCTGGGGCATGTGTGTGCCTGGGGCATCTGTGTGCCTGGGGCATCTGTGTGCCTGGGGCATCTATGTGCCTGTCTGTTTACTTTGGGCATTTCTAGCTGTCCACTGACTTATGGACTCGTTACACTTGTCCTGTTATAAGCATGACAGAAAGTCTCACACAGACACCTTAGGTTTCTCTTGGCTAGGCTCTAGGCTAAGGTAGGCTAGGTCCCAGTTAGTTCCTAGGCTAGGAACTAGTTTAGTTCCTACTGTAGACCAGGCTATGATATACTCCCGGGTATTGTGCTCCTACTGTAGACCAGACTAAGATATACTCCCAGGTATTGTGTTCCTACCTTAGACAAGACTAGGATACCCTCCCGGGTATTGTGTTCCTGCTGTAGACCAGACTAGGTCCTACCGTAGATCAGACTAGGATACCCTCCCAGGTATTGTGCTCCTACTGTAGACCAGATTAGGATACCCTCCCAGATATTGTGTTCCTACTGTAGACCAGACTAAGATATACTCCCAGGTATTATGTTCCTACTGTAGACCAGACTAAGATATACTCCCAGGTATTATGTTCCTACTGTAGACCAGACTAAGATATACTCCCAGGTACTGTGTTCCTACTGTAGACCAGACTAAGAAAAAGAAAATAATTTTGTCACGATTTTGTCATATTTTTTATGGGTTCAAGGTTCTCGTTTTTTTGTGTTTTCTTTTGGATGTATTTAAAGACATTGTATTTGTAGTGCAGCTGAACACACAAGAACACCGGTGTTCGTGATTACTTGGGGTACTTATGAAGTGTATACTGGGATTCGTGTATTGCCTGGTAATAATAATAATAATAATAATAATAATAATAATAATAATAATAATAATATCTTTATTTCTACAAGTAGATGTACAAGGTATAAGAGTTGTGTATTGCCTAGTAACATACATACTTATCTAAGAACTATGTAGTGTTTAGTAAAGTACAAACGTTTATGAGAGGTATTTAGTAAAGTACACACGTACAAGAGTACGTCTCACCTGTTGTACCACAGTACATGGGGAATTTTTAGTTGCGGAACGGATGTACTCTCACCGCTACATAGGTCGATGTAATTTAAAGAGTCTACCCTTATCTTTTTTTTTTCATTTTCTTTCTTAAGGGTAGACTGGGATAATTTAAAATACTTTAACAAATATTATAGGAACTCAAGGTAAAGGGAGGGAACAGCAGTTGAGTCAGTTTAATAGACAGGTTTTAGGGAAATGTTACTTAAATCAACTTTGAACATTTTCAATATTAATGAGGTGTCGATGGGTGGGAGGTATGATATTACTCAGGAATATTTGGAATATATGAAATACTCCAATGGAAATAAGTCGCCCTGTCTGACTTCGGGTTATCCTTGGTAATTTACACATAGTATGTTACTATGTATGATAATTCGTGTAACTGTATATATGTGTACCTGTACCTAAAATTTACTTGTGAATATTTTTTAAATGCTCATGTATACCCAAAATACTCAGGAATTCGTAAATACTGATAATTTTCAACAGTGAGGCAGAATTGGCAATTATGTGGTAAGGAATAGTCAGGAATAATAATACCCTTTAAGGGCTATTTACATATACTCACTAATGACCGGAAATACTCAGTAATGACTAGAAACTCAAGAAAATGTAAACCCACACTGTCAAGTTTCCATAGTGACGGTAGTGTTGACAGTTGTTGTTTTTAGGAATACTCAGGATATTTGGTACACTGAAGTAGTGTCAACCAACACATATTTCGAGAACTTTCTGGAAACTTCGGGAGTTTCAGCAGAAAGTGACGTGGGGTAATACAGCATTCTTATATTAATACAAACATCCACAAAAAACACAAGTGTTTCTGACATTGTCATCTAATAAATATTATTAGAATAAATATTATTAGAATATTTCAGAATGGCACTAGACTAGTTGATAGTAACTTGACGCGTTTTTTGGGCGTCTGTATGTGTATTTGGGTACAGGTACACATAAGTAAGTTTATTCAGGTATACACAAATACAGTTACATAGAATTATCATACATAGCAGCATATGTATAGAGAACCTGGGATAACCCAAAAAATGTCAGAGTGACTTATTTCTACTGGGGCCATTTTAATACCTTGTTATACTATAAAGGAGATAATATTTTATTGTTATACTATACATTATACTATACTATACACTATTATACTATACATTATACTATACTATACATTATTATACATTCATCAGACACCTTTTGGCAGTCTTCTTGAACTGGTTCATGCTATGACTGGCTTTGACATGTGCGGGCAGTCTGTTCCATTCCTTTATTGCTGTACAATAAAAGGTGTTTGAAGCCTGGCCACTGACTGTGGGTACTACAAAGTTATGCTCTCTCCCCCTAGTACTATGATTGCTTTGGTTCCCAACCTTGACAATATTGACAGCAAGATATTCTGGACACTGTTTGTGAATAATTTTATAAACTTGATTTAACTTCAGTTGTTTTACTGTCTTTAACACTCAGTACGTATATCCAATTGTTGTAATTCATCCTGGCCTACATGTTCTCTTGGACCCAGGTCGAGGATGAATTTATATGATAATGGGACATAAGTGCAGTTATCATACAAAGTGTAAATTACCTAGCATAACCTCAGAAAAAAAAGTCAGTGACTATTTCCATTCTCTTTTTACTCTCTGTAAACCTTGGAGGGTTTACCTACCCCAGACGAGGGGTTGCAGGAGTGTGGTCTAAGTGTGTTGGTGCTGGCCTCTCACAGTACGCGCCGTGTGGGGCACACAGCCCTACCTATCAAGGAATCTTTTTCTTAACCTACCTGCTACAACTGCAGCAATACTGAATAGTTCCTATCGAAACGAAAAAGTGCGATAAGCCTAGAAGTAGTGTTTTCCATTTCCTAGTGACCAAAGGGTAGTTCTTTTAACAGATTATAAAAAATTGCTATCCAATCTTGCCCATCGTAAAGTACTAAATTTCTTGATTATATATATATATAATATATAAAATATATATAATATATATATAATATATATATATATATATATATATATATATATTAAAAATTATATAGGGAAGTACCACCTCTATAGCTGTACTGGGGACCCTCATCCTCAGAGAAGACAATAAACGTACCTCAGGGAAAACTCAAGGTTCTCCCCGGAGAATATTTTCTTCTATATATATATATATATATATATATATATATATATATAAAATATATATATATATATATATATATATATATATATACGCAAAACAACCACTCTGAAAGATTACAGAAATTCCAAGCGCTTTCGTGACTACTCACATTTATCAAGGAACTATGAAAGTAAAACATCCAAGGAAGCTATATAAGGGGTCTGGCCAAACACCTCACTATCAGATCCCACAACGGTTAAACACGTGACGCGCGCCGACCCAACTTGGATAGGTCCTTTGCACAACTCACCCACAAACTATTCTACCCAAAAAAATTTTAAAAATTAAATTATTTGTCCAGTGTATTATTAAATTCTTCCCAAATTCTATTAATTATAAATGGATCTAATTTATATAAACCAAAGGAAATATTCATATTATTGTCAAAACTGCTTTTTATGAAACAAGATTCAATTATATTCCTGTAGACCATGGACTTGCTTGATACTACTTTCTCAACTTTTTGAAAATCAATTGGATGGTTAAAATCTCTTACATGAATAAATAGAGCATTGGAATCTTGTCCAGTTCTAATGCTATATTTATGTTGTTTTAATCTTAGTTCGAGATTTTTACCAGTTTGACCGTAATAAACTTTATCGCAAATTTTACAAGGAATTTTATAGACACATCCATCAGCATTTTGGGGGGAATTCTTTATCAAAAGTTTTTTTACTGTATCAAGATTTTTGAATACAACTTTAATTTTAAAAGTCTTAAGAAGAGAAGGCATATCAGCCAAGTTTTAATGGTAAGGGAGAACCAACATATTTTTAGTTGAATAAGGCTGGTTGTCCCTTTTTGGATTGTAAAAAGTATTTGATAAATTAGACACATGTGCAACTCTTGGGTATCTTTATTGAGGAAACGTTTCGCCACACAGTGGCTTCATCAGTCCATACGTAGGAGAAACTTGAAGAACAGGAGGAGAATGAGGTAATCAGTCCCTCAACCTTGAGTCGATGTGTTCAGTCCATTCAAGATTGATGGACTGAACACATCGACTCAACTTTAAAAGATTTATCAATTTATCATTTATCATTTCTTGGGTATTTTAAATCATTACCTATTTCATAAATTTTGGATATTTCCTCATCTATGAACTCAGGACTACAAATTCGTAAAGCTCTCAAAAACATTGATGAGAAAACAAACAGTTTGACTCTATCTTGATGCGAGGAATAATAGTGGACATAGGAACAGTTATTTGTAGGTTTTCTGTAAATTTTAAATTTGAATTCATTATTACCCTTAATAATTAAAACATCTAGAAAAGGCAATGAGTTATTTTCTTCAAACTCAACAGTTGTACAAAGGACCTGTCCAGCTGGGCCGGCGCGCGTCAGGTGTTTAACCGTTGTGGGATCTGATAGTGAGGTGTTGGCCAGACCCCTTATATAGCTTCCTTGGATGCTTTACTTTCATAGTTCCTTGATAATGTGAGTAGTCACGAAAGCGCTTGGAATTTCTCTAATCTTTCAGAGTGGTTGTTTTGCATATTCTGAAATCACCTGTTTACTGTGATCTTATTGCATATATATATATATATATATATATATATATATATATATATATATATATATATATAAATATATATATATATATATATATATATATATATATAAGAACTATCCATATTGCAGTTCTTAAAGCACTATCAGCTTATTTTGACTTAACGGCAGCACGATACTATTCTTACAGCAGGTGAGGTACTACTATCAGCAGGTAATGACTTGATAACTAAACGGTACTGTGGTTGTTACTGCAGGTGAGGTACTACTATCAGCAGGTAATGACTTGACTGCACGGTACTGTGGTTGTTACTGCAGGTGAGGTTCCACTATCAGCTGGTAATGACTTGATGACTGCACTGTATTATGGTTGTTACTGTAGGTGGTGGTAGGGATCAGAGCCCCCAAACAGGTGTCCTGGAAACACCTGCCCTTCGCTGTCTATGCTACAACGTGTGTAGAACTGACACGTCATAGCGAGCCTCTGTTTATTATATGTAATGAGACACATCACATCTTATGATGTAACATTCATTATGTGAGGCAGAGCAAGCTAGCGTGTTGCTCCCAGTGAAGTTGCCAAGAACTAGTGTTGGCTTGTGTGTTGCAATGTTATGCGCACGGAACTTCTCTTCGCACATTTGAAGGGAATCTTACTCGTTCACAAATTTTCAATGGGAACTGTACCTTTTGTACCATTGTCACTATCCTGCAATATTATTCTGAGTTCTAATTATTCAAGTTGTGAATTATACCAGTCATGGTATTGTTACTATACCAGTCATGATCTTGTGACTTGCTGTACCAGTCATGGTGTTACGATTTAGTATACCAGTCACGGTATTGTGTGTGTGTGTGTGTGTGTGTGAGCTTATCAGGAAGGCTAGGAGAGAGGAGTGTATAAGACCTTTACTGTGGTGTGCACCCCGTGGCAGGAGTCGCCGCTGGCGGCGCCCCTGGCAAGAGTCGCTGGCTCACTTCAAGGTCAGATCTTTCGTTCATTCTCAAATCTTGACAAGTACCACCAGCACCACCACCACCTGGACAACTTGACGGAGGAAACGTTTGTGCGTGCACTCTGTCGAGCGCTGTTAACTGTGCAAAGAGTTCTTCATCAGAGTGCTATGCAAGCTGATGGTGCTGTAGTGTGAGGATAATAGCGCTTTGTTTTAATACGAGTTCTGGAATTAATAGCGGTATTACAACCCAGGAGTCCCAAAGGCCTGTTATCCTGGTTGTAAAGGGAACAAAATAAACACAGCAGAAAAACTTTTGACTTATATTATCCTTCACCAATTTAGAACAGAAGTATGTACACTATATACACTATGTACAACAATAGGTATTAGTGCACTCCACGGTAAGCAAGGCAGAATAGAAGCCACTAGAGAGCAGACCGTGCTTCAACCAGCTCTAGAATGGGAATGACAAGGGCAGACAGGTGAGTTGTACCCGCAACACCTCTGCGATTGCCAAAACCATCTTCTCATTGGCTGGAACCTGGGTACTGATTGAACGACGAGGCCCCATCGTTAACCCTTAGCACCTGGTTCGCTGGTTGTGGGAGATAGCCTGTCAATGAGGGTGTGTACATGCGCCGAATAAAGGTTACGTACTCTTTGCATGCCACAAGCGGTGATGTTAAAGGCTGAGTGGCTGTCTTTACATGTAGTTATTAATAATGCTGGGTACATCAGTATTGTGTTACTACCCTATTCTATATGATAGTTTATTGTAAGATGATGGAGTGAGGGTGTGTGTCTATGCTTCAGCCCGTATACCAGTGATGGCTAGTGTACCGTGATATGTCCCCTCCTCCTCACCTCCCTCTCTCTCCCACTCATGCTGGTGGTTCTTCACTTGTGCACCTGGCACTTCTGGTGGTCCTAGCACTTTAGGTGGTCCCATAATTAAATTATCTGCGTGTTCTTCCTCAGTGGGACGAGTTCATGATCTGCCCCCAGCCAACCTTCTCTCTGGTGTCAGGTCATACATACCTGCCTTCATGACCTGCCTCCAGCCAACCTTCCCTCTGGTGCCAGGTCAAACATACCTGCCCTCATGACCTGCCTCCAGCCAACCTTCCCTCTGGTGTCAGGTCAAACATACCTGCCCTCATGACCTGCCTCCAGCCAACCTTCCCTCTGGTGTCAGGTCAAACATACCTGCCCTCATGACCTGCCTCCAACCAACCTTCCCTCTGGTGCCAGGTCAAACATACCTGCCCTCATGACCTGCCTCCAACCAACCTTCCCTCTGGTGCCAGGTCAAACATACCTGCCTCATGACCTGCTCCAGCCAACCTTCCCTCTGGTGTCAGGTCAAACATACCTGCCCTCATGACCTGCCTCCAGCCAACCTTCCCTCTGGTGCCAGGTCAAACATACCTGCCCTCATGACCTGCCTCCAACCAACCTTCCCTCTGGTGCCAGGTCAAACATACCTGCCTCATGACCTGCCTCCAACAACCTTCCCTCTGGTGTCAGGTCAAACATACCTGCCCTCATGACCTGCCTCCAACCAACCTTCCCTCTGGTGTCAGGTCAAAACATACCTGCCCTCATGACCTGCCTCCAGCCAACCTTCCCTCTGGTGTCAGGTCAAACATACCTGCCCTCATGACCTGCCTCCAGCCAACCTTCCCTCTGGTGTCAGGTCAAACATACCTGCCCTCATGACCTGCCTCCAACCAACCTTCCCTCTGGTGCCAGGTCAAACATACCTGCCCTCATGACCTGCTCCAACCAACCTTCCCTCTGGTGTCAGGTCAAACATACCTGCCCTCATGACCTGCCTCCAACCAACCTTCCCTCTGGTGTCAGGTCAAACATACTGCCCCTCATGACCTGCCTCCAGCACTTCCCTCTGGTGTCAGGTCAAACATACCTGCCCTCATGACCTGCCTCCAACCAACCTTCCCTCTGGTGTCAGGTCAAACATACCTGCCCTCATGACCTGCCTCCAACCAACCTTCCCTCTGGTGTCAGGACAAACATACCTGCCCTCATGACCTGCTCCAACCAACCTTCCTTGGTGTCAGTCAAACATACCTGCCCTCATGACCTGCCTCCAACCAACCTTCCCTCTGGTGTCAGGACAAACATACCTGCCCTCATGACCTGCCTCCAACCAACCTTCCCTCTGGTGTCAGGACAAAAAATACCTGCCCTCATGACCTGCCTCCAACCAACCTTCCCTCTGGTGCCAGGACAAACATACCTGCCCTCATGACCTGCCTCCAACCAACCTTCCCTCTGGTGCCAGGACAAACATACCTGCTCTCATGACCTGCCTCCAACCAACCTTCCCTCTGGTGCCAGGACAAACATACCTGCCCTCATGACCTGCCTCCAACCAACCTTCCCTCTGGTGTCAGGTCAAACATACCTGCCCTCATGACCTGCCTCCAGCCAACCTTCCCTCTGGTGTCAGGTCAAACATACCTGCCCTCATGACCTGCCTCCAACCAACTTCCCTCTGGTGTCAGGTCAAACATACCTGCCCTCATGACCTGCCTCCAGCCAACCTTCCCTCTGGTGTCAGGTCAAACATACCTGCCCTCATGACCTGCCTCCAACCAACCTTCCCTCTGGTGTCAGGTCAAACATACCTGCCCTCATGACCTGCCTCCAGCCAACCTTCCCTCTGGTGTCAGGTCAAACATACCTGCCCTCGACCTGCCTCCAGCCAACCTTCCCTCTGGTGTCAGGTCAAACATACCTGCCCTCATGACCTGCCTCCAGCCAACCTTCCCTCTGGTGTCAGGTCAAACATACCTGCCCTCATGACCTGCCTCCAACCAACCTTCCCTCTGGTGCCAGGTCAAACATACCTGCCCTCATGACCTGCCTCCAGCCAACCTTCCCTCTGGTGTCAGGTCAAACATACCTGCCCTCATGACCTGCCTCCAGCCAACCTTCCCTCTGGTGTCAGGTCAAACATACCTGCCCTCATGACCTGCCTCCAGCCAACCTTCCCTCTGGTGTCAGGTCAAACATACCTGCCCTCGACCTGCCTCCAGCCAACCTTCCCTCTGGTGTCAGGTCAAACATACCTGCCCTCATGACCTGCCTCCAGCCAACCTTCCCTCTGGTGTCAGGTCAAACATACCTGCCCTCATGACCTGCCTCCAACCAACCTTCCCTCTGGTGCCAGGTCAAACATACCTGCCCTCATGACCTGCCTCCAGCCAACCTTCCCTCTGGTGTCAGGTCAAACATACCTGCCCTCATGACCTGCCTCCAGCCAACCTTCCCTCTGGTGCCAGGTCAAACATACCTGCCCTCATGACCTGCCTCCAGCCAACCTTCCCTCTGGTGTCAGGTCAAACATACCTGCCCTCATGACCTGCCTCCAGCCAACCTTCCCTCTGGTGTCAGGTCAAACATACCTGCCCTCATGACCTGCCTCCAGCCAACCTTCCCTCTGGTGTCAGGTCAAACATACCTGCCCTCATGACCTGCCTCCAACCAACCTTCCCTCTGGTGTCAGGTCAAACATACCTGCCCTCATGACTGCCTCCAGCAACCTTCCCTCTGGTGTCAGGTCAAACATACCTGCCCTCATGACCTGCCTCCAGCCAACCTTCCCTCTGGTGTCAGGTCAAACATACCTGCCCTCATGACCTGCCTCCAACCAACCTTCCCTCTGGTGTCAGGTCAAAACATACCTGCCCTCATGACCTGCCTCCAACCAACCTTCCCTCTGGTGTCAGGTCAAACATACCTGCCCTCATGACCTGCCTCCAGCCAACCTTCCCTCTGGTGTCAGGTCAAACATACCTGCCCTCATGACCTGCCTCCAACCAACCTTCCCTCTGGTGTCAGGTCAAACATACCTGCCCTCATGACCTGCCTCCAACCAACCTTCCCTCTGGTGTCAGGTCAAACATACCTGCCCTCATGACCTGCCTCCACCAACCTTCCCTCTGGTGTCAGGTCAAACATACCTGCCCTCATGACCTGCCTCCAACCAACCTTCCCTCTGGTGCCAGGTCAAACATACCTGCCCTCATGACCTGCCTCCAGCCAACCTTCCCTCTGGTGCCAGGTCAAACATACCTGCCCTCATGACTGCCTCCAACCAACCTTCCTCTGGTGCCAGGTCAAACATACCTGCCCTCATGACCTGCCTCCAACCACCACTTCCCTCTGGTGCCAGGTCAAACATACCTGCCCTCATGACCTGCCTCCAACCAACCTTCCCTCTGGTGCCAGGTCAAACATACCTGCCCTCATGACCTGCCTCCAGCCAACCTTCCCTCTGGTGCCAGGTCAAACATACCTGCCCTCATGACCTGCCTCCAACCAACCTTCCCTCTGGTGCCAGGTCAAACATACCTGCCCTCATGACCTGCCTCCAACCAACCTTCCCTCTGGTGCCAGGTCAAACATACCTGCCCTCATGACCTGCCTCCAGCCAACCTTCCCTCTGGTGTCAGGTCAAACATACCTGCCCTCATGACCTGCCTCCAGCCAACCTTCCCTCTGTGTCAGGTCAAACATACCTGCCCTCATGACCTGCCTCCAGCCAACCTTCCCTCTGGTTCAGGTCAAACATACCTGCCCTCATGACCTGCCTTCCAGCCAACCTTCCCTCTGGTGTCAGGTCAAACATACCTGCCCTCATGACCTGCCTCCAGCCAACCTTCCCTCTGGTGTCAGGTCAAACATACCTGCCCTCATGACCTGCCTCCAGCCAACCTTCCCTCTGGTGTCAGGTCAAACATACCTGCCCTCATGACTTGCCTCCAGCCAACCTTCCCTCTGGTGTCAGGTCAAACATACCTGCCCTCATGACCTGCTCCAGCCAACCTTCCTCTGGTGTCAGGTCAAACATACCTGCCCTCATGACCTGCCTCCACCAACCTTCCTCTGGTGTCAGGTCAAACATACCTGCCCTCATGACCTGCCTCCTACCAACCTTCCCTCTGGTGTCAGGTCAAACATACCTGCCCTCATGACCTGCCTCCAGCCAACCTTCCCTCTGGTGCCAGGTCAAACATACCTGCCCTCATGACCTGCCTCCAACCAACCTTCCCTCTGGTGTCAGGTCAAACATACCTGCCCTCATGACCTGCCTCCAAACCAACCTTCCCTCTGGTGTCAGGTCAAACATACCTGCCCTCATGACCTGCCTCCAACCAACCTTCCCTCTGGTGTCAGGTCAAACATACTGCCCTCATGACCTGCCTCCAACCAACCTTCCCTCTGGTGTCAGGTCAAACATACCTGCCCTCATGACCTGCCTCCAACCAACCTTCCCTCTGGTGTCAGGTCAAACATACCTGCCCTCATGACCTGCCTCCAACCAACCTTCCCTCTGGTGTCAGGTCAAACATACCTGCCCTCATGACCTGCCTCCAACCAACCTTCCCTCTGGTGTCAGGTCAAACATAACCTGCCCTCATGACCTGCCTCCAACCAACCTTCCCTCTGGTGTCAGGTCAAACATACCTGCCCTCATGACCTGCCTCCAACCAACCTTCCCTCTGGTGTCAGGTCAAACATACCTGCCCTCATGACCTGCCTCCAACCAACCTTCCCTCTGGTGTCAGGTCAAACATACCTGCCCTCATGACCTGCCTCCAACCAACCTTCCCTCTGGTGTCAGGTCAAACATACCTGCCCTCATGACCTGCCTCCAACCAACCTTCCCTCTGGTGTCAGGTCAAACATACCTGCCCTCATGACCTGCCTCCAACCAACCTTCCCTCTGGTGTCAGGTCAAACATACCTGCCCTCATGACCTGCCTCCAACCAACCTTCCCTCTGGTGTCAGGTCAAACATACCTGCCCTCATGACCTGCCTCCAACCAACCTTCCCTCTGGTGTCAGGTCAAACATACCTGCCTCATGACCTGCCTCCAACCAACCTTCCCTTGGTGTCAGGTCAACATACCTGCCCTCATGACCTGCCTCCACACAAACCTTCCTCTGGTGTCAGGTCAAACATACCTGCCTCATGACCTGCCTCCAACCAACCTTCCTCTGGTGTCAGGTCAAACATACCTGCCCTCATGACCTGCCTCCAACCAACCTTCCCTCTGGTGCCAGGTCAAACATACCTGCCCTCATGACCTGCCTCCAACCAACCTTCCCTCTGGTGTCAGGTCAAACATACCTGCCCTCATGACCTGCCTCCAACCAACCTTCCCTCTGGTGTCAGGTCAAACATACCTGCCCTCATGACCTGCCTCCAACCAACCTTCCCTCTGGTGTCAGGTCAAACATACCTGCCCTCATGACCTGCCTCCAACCAACCTTCCCTCTGGTGCAGGTCAAACATACCTGCCCTCATGACCTGCCTCCAACCAACCTTCCCTCTGGTGTCAGGTCAAACATACCTGCCCTCATGACCTGCCTCCAACCAACCTTCCCTCTGGTGCCAGGTCAAACATACCTGCCCTCATGACCTGCCTCCAGCCAACCTTCCCTCTGGTGTCAGGTCAAACATACCTGCCCTCATGACCTGCTCCAACCAACCTTCCCTCTGGTGTCAGGTCAAACATACCTGCCCTCATGACCTGCCTCCAGCCAACCTTCCCTCTGGTGCCAGGTCAAACATACCTGTCCTCATGACAATTTGGAAGTTCGATTCAAAATATTTATTAAAACGAGACACAAAAAATCTTACAACTAACAGCGCTATCTTTCTCCAATATGAACGTTGTATATATATATATATATATAATATATATTATATATATATATATAATATTATATATATATATATATATATATATATATATTATATGTAAACTGGTGTGGGTCATGCATAACCTGTATCTCCTAGGGTATATACCCTGAGAGGTTAGTGTATCTCCTAGGGTATATACCCTGAGAGGTTAGTGTATCTCCTAGGGTATATACCCTGAGAGGTTAATCTTTCTTAGAGGGATTAAAGTGTTTTTCTGGTGGTGAAAATGTTCGCGTGTGGTCATTAATGGCCGTCGTGTAGTCGATAGGCTTCAAACCCCAGTAAACATTGTTTTTATTTATAGACTTTACTCTTTCTGGTTTATTTTGTTATTGTTTGTTATTTATTCTGTTGTTGTTATATTTGTTTTACTGAAGTATTCTCTGTACATGTGTTGAGTCAGTGAGATCATGACTCACACATTGTTGAGTCAGTGAGATCATGACTCACACATTGTTGAGCCAGTGAGATCATGACTCACACATTGTTGAGTCAGTGAGATCATGACTCACACATTGTTGAGTCAGTGAGATCATGACTCACACATTGTTGAGCCAGTGAGATCATGACTCACACATTGTTGAGTCAGTGAGATCATGACTCACACATTGTTGAGTCAGTGAGATCATCACTCACACATTGTTGAGTCAGTGAGATCATCACTCACACATTGTTGATCAGTGAGATCATCACTCACACATTGTTGAGTCAGTGAGATCATGACTCACACATTGTTGAGTCAGTGAGATCGTGACTCACACATTGTTGAGTCAGTGAGATCATGACTCACACATTGTTGAGTCAGTGAGATCATGACTCACACATTGTTGAGTCAGTGAGATCATCACTCACACATTGTTGAGTCAGTGAGATCATCACTCACACATTGTTGAGTCAGTGAGATCATGACTCACACATTGTTGAGTCAGTGAGATCATGACTCACACATTGTTGAGTCAGTGAGATCATGACTCACACATTGTTGAGTCAGTGAGATCATCACTCACACATTGTTGAGTCAGTGAGATCATGACTCACACATTGTTGAGTCAGTGAGATCATCACTCACACATTGTTGAGTCAGTGAGATCATGACTCACACATTGTTGAGTCAGTGAGATCATCACTCACACATTGTTGAGTCAGTGAGATCATCACTCACACATTGTTGAGTCAGTGAGATCATGACTCACACATTGTTGAGTCAGTGAGATCATCACTCACACATTGTTGAGTCAGTGAGATCATGACTCACACATTGTTGAGTCAGTGAGATCATGACTCACACATTGTTGAGTCAGTGAGATCATCACTCACACATTGTTGAGTCAGTGAGATCATCACTCACACATTGTTGAGTCAGTGAGATCATCACTCACACATTGTTGAGTCAGTGAGATCATGACTCACACATTGTTGAGTCAGTGAGATCATGACTCACACATTGTTGAGTCAGTGAGATCATGACTCACACATTGTTGAGTCAGTGAGATCATGACTCACACATTGTTGAGTCAGTGAGATCATGACTCACACATTGTTGAGTCAGTGAGATCATCACTCACACATTGTTGAGTCAGTGAGATCATCACTCACACATTGTTGAGTCAGTGAGATCATCACTCACACATTGTTGAGTCAGTGAGATCATCACTCACACATTGTTGAGTCAGTGAGATCATCACTCACACATTGTTGAGTCAGTGAGATCATCACTCACACATTGTTGAGTCAGTGAGATCATCACTCACATCATTGTTCAAGAGAACATCTGAGCTTGTTTAAGTGTTCTTCACTTTGCTGCCACAGACAGATAGGCAGACAGACAGATAGGCAGACAGACAGATAGGCAGACAGACAGATAGGCAGACAGACAGATAGGCAGACAGACAGGCTTGTACTGCACCCGTCATCCTTCACTCTAGTCACTAGTGAGTCTCCTGCCCAAGGTGCGGCCGTGTTGTACCGAGCCCACCCGCACCCTTGCCCTTTTGTCACATCTGCTCACGCCCACACTCATGTCGTGCATTCACACCCATGTAATTGCCAGATGTTTGTGTTGTTGGTTTGTTCTCCAGGGAAAATTGCCTCAGAGGGTATTGGAAAAAAGACTGAGGGTAGTTTCTCAAGACACAAGGTTGGGTAGGTGTTGGGCGGCCACAGTCGTGCTCAGCTGTGTTTGTTTACAGGAACAAAGGAGTGATGCAGTGGGCCTGCTGTCTCTTGCTACGTACCTCCTGTTCGCGCCAAAGAGTTCCCATTAACTGTTTGTTGTATATTATTTATAAAACTATCTAAGGTATCCGCTTCAAGACGCTACAGTGATAGCTTCTTCTTCGTCTGCAGTGTTTTCCCACTTTCCTCTGTTACTCTCCACCATCAATTATCATTAATCTTTGTTACCAAAACTCTCCTGTCATGAGGTCTTCCACAGCACTCCAACATTGTCTTTAATGCAACTCGCTAATTGTTTTCATCATCACTCTATTTTCATAATTTTTCTCTAAGTGTTTTCAACAAACTTACAGACAACAGGAAAGGTGCAATTACTTTTGTTTTTACGGTCGATGCTGCCTATAGTTATCTTGTAGACACGACCCAAACAAATATGGATACACAAACGGTTTAGAAACTACAGCCCTAAAAAAAAAAGGCTGAGAGGAATACATTTAGGCATATATTATTTACAGAATATGAAAATTTAGGATTCCTGCTTAAAATTTCTTATTTTCTCTAAAATATAGGTTATTGTTGTGTCTGAATATTTCTCGAAATATCAAGGCAATAATTGATTATATAATGATAAATTTCCACGATTATATTTACGAAACATTAACAAGCAGTTAATGAGTCATTAAGAGAGTCAAGTACTCACCTAATTGTACTCACCTAATTGTGGTTGCAGAGGTCGAGACTCAGCTCCTGGCCACGCCTCTTCACCGACCGCTCCATAAGCTTTATCATACCTCGTCTTAAAACTATGTATAGTTCCTGCCTCCTGTCTGATGATGACTCGTGGGAGAGAGAGTACACAGCAAGTCTGGCAGGGTGATGACTGTGCTAGTTGTGGGCACTGGGTATGTGATGATGACTGTGCTAGTTGTGGGCACTGGGTATGTGATGATGACTGCTAGTTGTGGGCACTGGGTATGTGATGATGACTGTGCTAGTTGTGGGCACTGGGTATGTGATGATGACTGTGCTAGTTGTGGGCACTAGGTATGTGATGATGACTGTGCTAGTTGTGGGCATTGGGTATGTGATGATTGTGCTAGTTGTGGGCACTGGGTATGTGATGATGACTGTGCTAGTTGTGGGCACTGGGTATGTGATGATGACTGTGCTAGTTGTGGGCACTGGGTATGTGATGATGACTGTGCTAGTTGTGGGCATTGGGTATGTGATGATGACTGTGCCAGTTGTGGGCACTGGGTATGTGATGATGACTTTTTCCTGTTTGTGGGCACTAGATATGTGATGATTGTGCTAGTTGTGGGCACTGGGTATGTGATGATGACTGTGCTAGTTGTGGACACTAGGTATGTGATGATGACTGTGCTAGTTGTGGGCACTGGGTATGTGATTATTGTGCTAGTTGTGGGCACTAGGTATGTGATGATGACTGTGCTAGTTGTGGGCACTAGGTATGTGATGATGACTGTGCTAGTTGTGGGCACTGGGTATGTGATGATGACTGTGCTAGTTGTGGCCACTGGGTATGTGATGATGACTGTGCTAGTTGTGGGCACTGGGTATGTGATGATGACTGTGCTGGTTGTGGGCACTAGGTATGTGATGATGACTGTGCTAGTTGTGGGCACTAGGTATGTGATGATGACTGTGCTAGTTGTGGGCACTGGGTATGTGATGATGACTGTGCTAGTTGTGGGCACTGGGTATGTGATGATGACTGTGCTAGTTGTGGGCACTGGGTATGTGATGATTGTGCTAGTTGTGGGCACTGGGTATGTGATGATTGTGCTAGTTGTGGGCACTGGGTATGTGATGATGACTGTGCTAGTTGTGGGCACTAGATATGTGATGTTGACTGTGCTAGTTGTGGGCACTGGGTATGTGATGATGACTGTGCTAGTTGTGGGCACTAGGTATGTGATGATGACTGTGCTAGTTGTGGGCACTGGGTATGTGATGACTGCTAGTTGTGGGCACTGGGTATGTGATGATGACTGTGCTAGTTGTGGGCACTGGGTATGTGATGATTGTGCTAGTTGTGGGCACTGGGTATGTGATGATTGTGCTAGTTGTGGGCACTGGGTATGTGATGATGACTGCGCTAGTTGTGGGCACTGGGTATGTGATGATGACTGTGCTAGTTGTGGGCACTAGATATGTGATGATGACTGTGCTAGTTGTGGGCACTGGGTATGTGATGATTGTGCTAGTTGTGGGCACTAGGTATGTGATGATGACTGTGCTAGTTGTGGGCACTGGGTATGTGATGACTGTGCTAGTTGTGGGCACTGGGTATGTGATGATGACTGTGCTAGTTGTGGGCACTGGGTATGTGATGATGACTGTGCTAGTTGTGGGCACTGGGTATGTGATGATGACTGTGCTAGTTGTGGGCACTGGGTATGTGATGATGACTGTGCTAGTTGTGGGCACTGGGTATGTGATGATGACTGTGCTAGTTGTGGGCACTGGGTATGTGATGATGGACTGTGCTAGTTGTGGGCACTGGGTATGTGATGATGACTGTGCTAGTTGTGGGCACTGGGTATGTGATGATGACTGTGCTAGTTGTGGGCACTGGGTATGTGATGACTGTGCTAGTTGTGGGCACTGGGTATGTGATGATGACTGTGCTAGTTGTGGGCACTGGGTATGTGATGATGACTGTGCTAGTTGTGGGCACTGGGTATGTGATGATGACTGTGCTAGTTGTGGGCCACTGGGTATGTGATGATGACTGTGCTAGTTGTGGGCACTGGGTATGTGATGATGACTGTGCTAGTTGTGGGCACTGGGTATGTGATGATGACTGTGCTAGTTGTGGGCACTGGGTATGTGATGATGACTGTGCTAGTTGTGGGCACTGGCTGCCACAACAATTTTATCCTCTGATATAAAGCAGCAACAGTTCTAAATTTGATAATCCGAGAACTTAAGCGTTAGTTCAGCCGAACCTGAACCTTCAGTGCTCAGCAGGCGAGCCTGATCCTTCAATGCTCAGTGTTCATCAGGTGGTCCTGAACCTTTAGTGTTCAGTGATCAGCAGGTGAGCCTGAACCTTCAGTGTTCAGTGATCAGCAGGTGAGCCTGAACCTTCAGTGTTCAGCAGGTGAGCCTGAACCTTTAGTGTTCAGTGATCAGCAGGTGAGCCTGAACCTTCAGGGTTCAGTGTTCAGCAGGTGAGCCTGAACCTTCAGTGTTCAGTGTTCAGCAGGTGAGCCTGAACCTTCAGTGTTCAGCAGGTGAGCCTGAACCTTCAGTGTTCAGCAGGTGAGCCTGAACCTTCAGTGTTCAGCAGGTGAGCCTGAACCTTCAGTGTTCAGCAGGTGAGCCTGAACCTTCAGTGTTCAGCAGGTGAGCCTGAACCTTCAGTGTTCAGTGTTCAGCAGGTGAGCCTGGGAACACAGATCAAATTTAACTTGGATTCTGAAAGCTAAATTCGTAATTAAACATTGTTACGAGGTTTGCAATCATTCCACCAGATCTTAAATTCGCTTATTTACCTCGTCCGTCTCATCTGCTCTTCCTGGTAGTTCCTTCAGTTTCCCTGAAGCTTTTTGTTTCAAACTATAGCATCCTGGTTTAAAAAATAATGTACTTCCTTCTTTCATATATCTTATTTTTTAAATGTAAAATGTAGCCTCTGATAATCCTTACTCACACCCTACCAGTACCTACAACCTAGTCATACCATAACCTAGCCTTTATATAACCTAGCCTTACCATAACACATAACCCTAATTCTCCATCTGCACTCCCCCTTACCTTTCATTGATGCAAATATGTGAGAAACTTCAGAACCACTGGAAGTCGTCAGTTGTACAGTGATACCGACACACTGGACAGAGGTGTGTATTTTCCACTGTTGAAAGTCATATGTTAGAAGCAATCAAGTGTGGTGTTGAGGGTATGTGTATGACACGGTATATGAAATGGTAATATGCCCCTTCCCTTTGGGGATACGACTAGGGGGGGGGGGTTTTTTGTTGGAGAGGATGCCCGGGTTACTTCACCTGGTAAAAACCTTGAGGTACGCTGCACCGGATTTCTTCGCCCCTGCCGCTGCTTCCCCTGGCTCGCCCGCCGTCGTTGTGTTGGGTAACCTTATTTATATTTTTGCTTTTCTCCCCCAATTTTTTAATATTTAGTATGCTCCGGGACCCGGTATTTTTTATCTCGTGTTTTAAAAGAAATGCTTTAATGTGATTGTGGAAAGAACTATGACGGGGGTGTGGGGGAAGTAACGCAGTATTCAATAAAATGGGTATGTTTCAGGGGTGTTTTTTCAGTGGTGTGTCTCATGGCAGTGAACACAAGTTTCCCTTTACTACTCCCTGTGAAAAAGTAACACTAAATAGAGTAACCAGAATTCCAGAGGGACCTGTCTGCGGGGCCAGTAGGCTTCCCGCAGTGCTTCTTAATTCTTGTTTTACTACTGAACCCCGTCTCCTGAAACGTTTTCGAGATCTTCCATAGCTCCCCTTCGACAGTATGAAGACTCCATTTTTTTTTGCTTAGTTTTTAATTTGTTCCAGACCAGGGCGAACTCTTCCCCGGCGGGGGGGACTTGGTTTGGTTTGGAAGGTTTTGTCAGGAAACGGGATAAGGGTGAGGGAAACCCACATAAGCTTTTTAGATGAGGACCGATTACACATCTTTACCTGCCACTACTCATTTGCCTACAATATATTCTTCTTGTATTTGCTGAAGAAGTCTATTGTGTAACAAAAACGTTTCAAACAATAAAGTGCCCAACGTTGTACATGTATGTGTTTCTCAACAAATCCTGTGTGAGTGGCCCACACGGGTTTTTTGCTTTATTATAAAAGCATTTTGCTTCTCTTGCCATTTTTATAGTTTTTTTAATTTTTTAAATCTTGGGGCAATTTTTGGGTTTTGGGTTGGAGCATTTTCATGTGGTGACACAACTGTTGTGAGTAGGAGCATTATCATGTTTTTGACACAAATGTTTGATGTAGGGGGCTTATCAGTGTGGGGACACAACTAAATTTTTGGATGTAGGAGCTTTTCAGTGTGGTGATAACGTTGTGATTTGGGAGCAAATTTTATGTGGGACACAACGTTTGGAAGGGGGCATTATCAGTGTTGTGACACAACTGTTTTTGATGTAGGGAGCATTATCAGTGTGGACACAACTGTTTTTTGGGTTAGGGAGCATTATCATGTTGTGACACAACTGTTGTGAGTAGGGGGCTTATCAGTGTGGGGGAAAACAACTAATGTTTTTTGATGTAGGGAGCATTTTCAGTGTGGTGACAAACTAATGTTTGATGTAAGGACATTATCGTGTGGGGAAACTGTTTGATGTAGGGCTTATCAGTGTTGTGACACAATAACTGTTTGATGTAGGGAGCATTATCATTGGTGCACAAAATTGTGATGTAGGGAGCATTATCAGGTTTTACACAGCTAACGGGGGTTTTGATTAGGGGCATTTTTCTGTTTTTGACACAACAACTGTTTTGTTTTAGGGAGCATTTCAGTGTTGTGACACAACTAACTGTTGTGATGTAGGGGCATTATCAGTGTTGTACACAACTAACGTTGTGATGTAGGGAGCATTTTCGTGTTGTACCAACAACTGTTTTTTGAGTAGGGAGCATTATCAGTGTGGGACACAACTAAATGGTTGATGTAGGGGGCATTTCGTGTGGTGACACAATAACTGTTGGATGAGGGGCATTTTCAGTGTGGGGACACAACTAACTGTTGTGATGTAGGGGGCATTTTCAGTGTGGGGGACACCAAATGTTGTGATGAGGGGGGCATTATCATGTGGGACACAATAAAGTTTGATGTAGGGAGCTTATCAGTGTGGGGGACACAACAACGTTGTGATGAGGGAGCATTATCAGTGTGGTGACACAACAATCTTGTTAAAAATTTTCATATCAATTAAGAGTACACTGGATGTTTTTTTTCCCAATAATAACCCTATAAAAGCTAAAAAACCCAAATGAAAAAACTCGCATTTTCCCTATAAAATATTAAAAATTTAAAAATTTTCCTCGTGAATAATTTTGGGGTTGTGGGTTTTGTGTGTGTGTGTGTGGTGTGTGTGTGGTGTGTTTTGTTAGCATCGGCAGTATTATAATTATTTAGGTAACTAAGGTTTTTTTGGTGTTCACGGGCTAGAAGTTAACAATGATGTAAGGGTTTTCTTAGGGCACTAGCGCCCCCTCAAACACCCATAACAAGAGGGAAAATCCTTTTTGTGTTGGGTTGTGTTAGATTTATTTAGAAACATTTTAGATTTAGTCTACGTAAATACATTATTATGTTCCAGATTTGAGCAAAATTCTTGACCAAGGGATTGAGACAGCTCTCCCATTCCCCGGGTAAACCCGAATGCCTTCCATTTCCTCAAACGCTGCCACCCCTTTTTACAAGCTTAGCGCTTACAACCTAAAAGCCTAAAGCTTTTGTACTGTACAATTTTAGTGGGAGTCAGTTAAAACCCCAAGTTTATACCCGTGGGGTGTGCTAGACTCACACCTAGCCCTATATCAAACCCCCCTCTGCCCCAGCACTCTCAGGACGCTGACTGATTTTCTTCTAAATTATCATCACCCTCTTTGTGGCTCTAACCTGTGTTCAAGAATTCTAGTGAACGTTTTAAATTGCCTCTCTAGGGGACACAGGTTCGTTTCGTGGAGGTGTCAGCTTTACAAAAAATTTTAAACTTTTTTTTTTATACCTGGAGAGGGGTTTGGGGGTCAACGCCCCCCCGGCCCGGTCTGAGACCAGGTTCCCAGGGGGGACAGTATCTATTAATTGAAAGTGTACCTAAGCCCTTTTTTCATTTGTGTTATCCCCGTAACACATACAAAAATTGTTTTAGGGGCTTGGCATCAGGTTGGGTTTATACCAAAGACACCCGGGTTTGATACCCAGGGAGGGGGAGAAAATTCGCAAGACTCCTTACACCTATGCCTCTGTCACCTTAGCATAAACAGGTCCTACTTATAGTTCTGGTGAAACCTGCTGTTTCTGTTCACCTAGTACAAGTAGGTTCTGTTCCTGCTCACCTAATAGTATGCAGGTACTGTTCTTGTTCACCTAGCATAGGTAGGTGCTGTTCCTGATCACCTAACAATAAATAGGTGCTGCTTTTGCTTACTTAGTAGTAAGTAGGTGCTGCTCTTGCTTGCCTACATAAGTAGGCCCGCTCCTGCTCGGCCTAGCAGTAAGTAGGTGCTGTCCTGCTCACCTAGCAGTAAGTAGGGGCTGTTTCTGCTCACCTAGCAGTATGTGCTGTCCTGATCACCTAGCAGTAAGTAGGTCGCCCTGTTCACCACAGAAGAAAGTACAGGAAGATAGATGGTGTTGTGAATCTTTCACAATGTGGGCTTCAAGTAAGGTACAATAAAAGATCTGACCTTGTCAATTTACCTGTTTGACGAAGAAGTTACAGGAGGAAGCGTGGATGGTAGTTAATCGGGTTTAAAGCCTATCTACTACTGAAAATGTTCATTAAGGATGCACGTCACCGTGTTTTTGTGTGGTGGTGTGTGTGTGTTGTGTGTGTGTTGTGTGTGTGTGGTGTGTTGTGTACTCACCTAATTATGGTTGCAAGGGTCGATTCATATTCCCTGGCACCGCCTATTCACAGGTCGCTACTAGGTCCACTCTCTCCCTGCTCCAGAGCTTCATCGTACTTCTTCTAAAGCTATGATGGTTTTTTGCCTCCACACATCACTCTCCAGATTGTTTTCCCCTTCCTGACAAATCTGTGACTGAAGAAAACTTCTAAAATTCCCTGCGACCCATCTGAGTCTTCAGCTTTCCCAATTGCGACCCCTTGTTGTTTGGTCTCATCTCTGGAACAAACCCTCCTCTGTTCGCCCTCTCAGTTCTTCTCAGTATTTTGTCGTTATCATGTTTTCTCTCCAAACCATCCAGGTGTGTGTGCTGAGAGTCAGTTCAGGTGTGCTGAAGTCAGTTCAGCTGTGTGCTGAGAGTCAGTTCAGCTGTGTTCTGAGAGTCATTTCAGGTGTGTGCTGAGAGTCAGTTCAATGTGTGTGCTGAGAGTCAGTTCCATGTGTGTGCTGAGAGTCAGTTCGGTGTGTGCTGAGAGTCAGTTCAGGGTGGCTTGAGAGTCAGTTCAGGTGTGTGCTGAGAGTCAGTTCAGGTTGTGCTGAGATCAGTTCAGGTGTGTGCTGAGAGTTCAGGTGTGTGCTGAGAGTCGGTTCAGGTGTGTGCTGAGAGTCGGGTTTATGTTGTGCTGAGAGTCAGTTCAGGTGTGTGCTGAGAGTCAGTTCAGGTGTGTGCTGAGAGTCAGTTTAGGTGTGTGCTGAGAGTCAGTTCAGGTGTGTGCTGAGAGTCAGTTCAGCTGTGTGCTGTGAGTCAGGTCCTTAGCTGCACTGCCTTAGTCTTCTCCACTCAACCTGAATTTCCCCCAATGATAAAATACCCACTGTGACGAAGGGGGAGGGCGGGGAGTAACAGTGACCCAGTGAGGGTGATGGAAACAGTGACGCAGTGAGGGTGGGGGTAACAGTGACGCAGTGGGATGTAGCGGTGGTAACAGTAACGCAATCGAAGAGTAGTGGTGGTAAACAGTGGCGCAGTGTAGATGTGGTGTGGTGGTAACATTTACGCAGTGGAATGGGGGTGGTTGGGTAACAGTGACGGGAGTGGGAGGGTGGTGAGGGAACAGTGACCAATGTGGGGTGGTGGTACAGTGACGCAGTGGGGTGGTGGCAACAGTGAGCAGGGGGGAGTTGGTTGGTGGGGGTATCGTGACGCAGTGGAGGGTGTTGGTAAAAGTGACGAGTGGGAGTGTGGTGGTGTTGGTGTGGCGTGGTCATGACAAAGTGTTAGGGTGGTGGGGTAACAGTGACGGCAGTCTGAGGGTGGGGCTGGTGGTAACAGTGACCTTGGGATGTAGTTTTAAATGAACCAAAGTAAACCGGTACCT